>QXTE01000413.1:332092-349114 GCA_003942145.1 Platysternon megacephalum
CCCCCCCCCAAACGTCCAACCTTCTGCCCTGCACCCCCACAGCCCTCATCCCTGCCCCCTCCTCCGCCCCTGGGGTCCCAGCCGCAGGCCGCGCTCAACCCGCTGCAGGCCTAGTTGAACAGAACCCCAAGCTGGCGGCTTAAGAGCAGCATTTTAATTTAATTTTAAATGAAGCTTCTTAAACATTTTGAAAACCTTGTTTACTTTACATACAACAATAGTTTAGTTATATAATATAGACTTATAGAGAGAGACCTTCTAAAAAACATTAAAATGTATTACCGGCACGCGAAACCTTTAAATTAAAGTGAATAAATGAAGACTCGGCACACCACTTCTGAAAGGTTGCCTACCCCTGTATTAGCCCTTTGTAAACTGACTATTGTGAAGGACCTGTTCCTGACATACTTAAATTGAGTATTACCCTACTATGTAAGTAGTTCCATTGATTTATATAGGATCACTCATGGAGTTAAGTACTGTTCAGTGTTTGTGAGGGTAGCAGTCAGGCCAAAGTGTAATGATTTTCCTAGGATCTCAAATGGACAGGAGTTGCTGTGGCAAGGAGGAGGATGCTAGAAAGAGAGGGGTCAGAATTTATGATGGGCTCAAGTCCTTGTTTGTCCTGCCTTCATCTTCCCACCAGGAAACCTTCTTGACATGCCCATCAGATTGGGAGCAGCTGGTGGCTTACATATGTCTGGAGGCAGAAAACTTTTTTTTTTAATCCAGTGCTAACAGTATAAAAGTATAACTTTCTCCTTTTTAATGCCTGAGGCCTATGGTGCCAAAGAATGATACAGTTTGGGGAAAATGTTTTGTTTGATTTTAGCAATGCTTTTCTTTTACTGTTACATAGATGAAATCAAGAAATATTTAACATCACTGTCTTATGTATGATTCTAGAAATATGCTGCATGCCCTTCTGTTCTTTGTGCTCATTAAATAAGTGATGTCCAATTTAATTGTATTGCTAATAATGAAATATGTAAAATTACAGTATTTAAAGGTTCCAGTCGCTGATATAATTTGTTTTATGTTACTCTTATTACAGGGTATTTATAGCTGCATTCATGGAGTGCACATTGAGGAAAAGAAGAAATCGCCTGACTTTACTTTGACCAGTTCCCAAACCAACATGTTAAAACTACTGCGAACAGCCAAAAATATGACCAATATTAATCCTTCAAGAATTAATTCCCCCAAAAGAACAGGTGATTTTATTCAAAGGGGTTCGCTAATTATGGACATGGTCATGGATAAGGGGAATTTGATATTCTCTGAAAACAGATCCTTTCAGCCAAAGGACAACCTTTTTGGTGACAATATGAGTGAACTGCAAACATTTGTCAGCAACCGACACAAAGACAATCTTAACAACTATGTTTTCCAAGGTCAGCATCCTCTCACACTAAATGAATCAAATCCAAATACAGTGGAAGTTGCTGTTACAGCAGAAGCAAAAGTAAACTCCAGACCCAGGCAGCTTTGGAAGAAATCTGTGGAATCTTTACGTCAAGAATCGATTCGTCAGAGCCAAGGTTCACAGAGAGAAAATGGTTCAGAAGAAAATAGGCAGCATTCTGTGAAGGGCCAGAGATACCTTCCTGAAGAGATTGTCCATTCGGATGTATCAGAGACCTCAAGCAGAACCACTTGCCATATGGAACCCGAAAACAATAATAAACACCACAAAACCAAGGACAATGTTAAAAAAAGATC
Source organism: Platysternon megacephalum (assembly GCA_003942145.1). Taxonomy (NCBI): domain Eukaryota; kingdom Metazoa; phylum Chordata; order Testudines; family Platysternidae; genus Platysternon; species Platysternon megacephalum. The sequence continues at coordinate 333,815 of QXTE01000413.1, forward strand.
AGTGGTGTCAAAATACCCAAAGGACTGTAGTGATGTGGAGCTGACATACCTGAAAGCCAAACAAAGCACTCCTCGGGATAAAATTTACACAATCGATGCTGACAAGCAGCCAGGTCTCCACCTGAACCCACCCCAATATATTGAAAATATTGTCCTTCCAGAGACTATTGAATTCCCTGCTGTTTACCAAGATCACAATGACAACTACAGGAAAGCAGAACATGGTAACAGGACTCCTTTGCATAATGAAGACAGTCTTCCAAATAATGACCAGTACAAACTTTATTCAAAGCACTATAGCTTAAAAGATAAAAATGCTTCCCTAGTCGAGGTGAATGATAGATACAGACAGAATTCCACCCATTGCAGGAGCTGTCTTTCCAATCTGCCCAGTTACACAGGCCATTATTCAAGCAGGTCTCCCTATAAATGTGATGCTTGCTTGCGGATGGGGAACCTATATGATATTGATGAAGATCAAATATTGCAGGAAGCAGCCAACTCGGAGCATCCTGAAGAAATGTATGAACATGACTGGGTTCAGAATAATGCAATCCAGCATCAGAAAAAGGATAAGCTGAGGATCAGCAGGCAACACTCTTTTGACAACATTCTCGATAAGTGCAGGGACATAGATATTGGAAGACCTGCTCGCAGCATAAGCTTGAAAGAGAAAGAGAGGTTTCTAGACAGCAGCTCATATGCAAACACATTTCATGTTCCCCCAAGCAAACTGTTGAGTAACAAGAGCTCACTTGTAACGCAAACTCTGGAGGACAGTAAGCGGAGCAAATCCCTGTATCCTGATCACTCTGCAGATAACCCTTTTCTGCACTCCTATCGTGATGACCAGCACTTAGTTTTTGGGCGAAGTCCTGCTGATCTTTACAAACAATCATTAGCAGCAAAAGCAAGAAATGATAATTATTCAAGGTCATCCATAAAGTCCACAGCATCATATAGTTCCCGAGATGGCCGGGTCCATAATGATATGTACCTTTCAGAGCATGTTATGCCTTATGTTGCAAATAAGAATAGTGTGTACTCAACTCCAAGAGTTTTAAATTCCTGCAGCAATAGACGTGTGTATAAGAAAATGCCTAGTATTGAATCAGACGTTTAAGTTTTCCATTTACACTTTATCTATAGGGAAACATAGTTGCCACCATCTTAGAGGCAAAGAGTGTATTCTTAAACAGTACTATGCTAAATGATAATATGCAAAACCCACAGTGTACCCTTAGTACTTGAATAGGGAAGATGATATGACATCTTTTCAGATGTATCCAGGGTTTGTTGAAAAGGGGGGGAAGCCATTTATATAAATGGAGGTTGAATTGAAGAGCCCCAAGATACACAGGCGCTGACTTTTATTTTTCCCAGTGAGTGCTCCACCCCCACTCCACCCTCCCCCGAACGCCTGTTGGTGGCCGTGCCCAACAGCTGTGGCTGGTGGGTGCTGAGCACCCCATTTTTTTTTTCATAGGTGCTTGAGCCCCAGAGCACCCACTGAGTTGGCACTTATGCCAAGATATGTTGGCAACTATGCTATTTTGTATTTTGATTATTTTACTATTTTAGTTATGCTAAATTCTGTTACTGAGCATCACTCAATGTATTTCTGTCATCAGGAATGTTTAATGGTTTTCTAATACTGGATAAGCAATATGGTATGCATGTAGTTTGACAGACAAAAAAAAGTTAAGAGCGCATTTGCACTGTAACTAAATACAGGCTTGTAAAAGAATAGAGAGTTAGACTTTCAAAACTATATTTTAGTTTCATATTTGTTTTCAAACAGTCAAAATAATTAAAAAGAAAAAACTCAGGGCCCTAAAATGGAATAAAAAACTGTGTTAGCACAAAAATGTTATGCTCATTCTAATCTCATAAAGATAAATGTGGAAAATATAGGCCCAAACAGTTATGTATCAAAAGGAAGACATATGGATATTGGTTAATGCTGGTATACAAATGCTTTCATTATATTTCATAAGCACTTACAGTTACAAACTCAGTTACTAAAAAATTCTGCAGTTCCATTGTGCAGTCAAAAATAAGCTGCATAACCTAGAATATATATTTTTAGATATCAATATATGGATCTTAAATCTTTCAAGCTATGGACCTCATTATTTATCTTGAAGCCTAATATGTATGTAAGTTTGCATTTGCCCCTTAATGGTCATTACTCAGGGCTGTATAGTATCTCTTTTTTCCCTTCATTACAAAACAAAATAATAATGAAAACACTTGTAGCTCATTGTTCACAATGCCGTAGTGGTGACATTTAATTAATTGTATGTTTATATTATTACAGTTGTTAATATTGTATCAGACACCAACATATGTTTAATGTAATCAGTAAGGAATGCAATACCATTTTTGCGTATACCGTATTATGAAAGATTAACACCTTTTTAGTGACTTCTTCCTTCTAGAATATCTTGTATATTTGTTGAACATCATGCTAGTTCTTTAAACCTCTCTAACCCTTCATAAAGATTTAATGTATCCACACATAGTAATGTAGTTATAGCGAAACTAAAGGACAATATCTTTATCATCACTCATGAGGCATATGTTAAATAACCCATTGATGGTTCTAAACCATTCACAAGGTATAGATGCATTCTTACACAACATTTGTTTCTGGGCTCACCAGATTATTTCACATATATACATTATACAATCTGCACTCCAGAAATATACACCGCATTTTAACAAGGGGAAAATGTATACCAAAGTAATGTGTGCAATGGAAGACATTCAACAAGCTGTGCTCACCTATTCCCTGAACTATGCTGAGAGCTGTTCCATTTACTGTGCTGGGGGCAGATAGTTCAAATTTATATGAATGCAAGTTCCTTAAAGAGTTCATTGAAGAAGTGGCTGAATTGGAAAATTCTAGTGGAAAACAATGGAATTGAGTGGAGAAAGTCAATTGGACTGGAAAATGTAAGCTTTGCTGGGCAAAAATAACCTTAGCCTTTTTCAACCCAAGTTCCATAGCTCTCCCCTAAACTCTGAATCTCTGAAAGAGAAGTATCATGTTCATATCAGATAAAACTATAGTATCTATATGAAATAAGTACAACATACCAATTGTTGTCATGAATTGTGATAGCATACTTCACAGGAGAGAAAATATAGACAGCATTCTTGTGCTCTACACATTTATAAAGTGTATTCAGAATAGAGGGCCAAAAGTAGGAATGAGACAAAATTTAGTCCTGATTACAGCTGCTTGAATTATTTCTTGAAAACAATTTATTAAGTAGATTTGAGCTTCATTTCAGTTAATGAATTGTCCACAATGAGCTTTTTACAAATTTGTTGATGGTGGTTGGTATTTTCAAATGTCCCAAAGGGAATTGGGCACTCAACACTCATTGGAATTCAATGGGAATTGGGGGCTTAACTCCCTTCAGCTCCTTAGAAAATCTCAATTGAGATTATTAGCCTCAAATATGTTTATAAAATCTATGAGGTTTTGCCAGCTGTTCATAATGAGTACTCGATAATTCTGTATTCAAATTTGGTCTTTGTTAGGGTGACCAGATGTCCTGTTTTTAAAGGGACAGTCCCGTTTTTTTGGGAGTTTTTCTTATATAGTCGCCTATTACCCCCCACCCCCTGTCCCATTTTTTCACACTTGCTATCTGGTAACCCTAGTCTTTGTAATAATCCCTGAGTCACACAGTGTGGTTTCCATTTTCTGATTAGATGACCTAACTTTTATGAGTAAGAGGCACATGCCAGCCAGGATCACTGAGGTGTTGTATTTCTCAGAGAGATGCTGAGAGGAGCTCTTAAGGAAGAGAAACCTAGTCTGAGCTAAGCAGGGCTGGGAAATTCTAGGTCACCATCTTCTAGCTGTAGTCCACTTTACTGTTGTGGAGCTTGACTGGCTCATCTGTTTTCTGGTTCCCCATTTCTCCTTGATGATGGTGGTAAGGTTAATCACCCTCTTGTGTGTATATGGATGTGCTTGGACCACAAGGAGAGAAGTTCCACAGGGTAGTTGTCCCCCAAAACCAATCCCTTCCACCTTAGTATCTCAGCACACTGCAGGCACCTTACTTCCTATTTTAGGACTGGAACATGTTATGTCTCCCTGGGCAAGGACGTGTTCTGCTCTTTCAGCATCATCCATTCTACTCTTCATTGCTGCTCAGTGTGAACTTTCATGTAGGGTGTTTTAAAATCTCTGCTATTCTTTTTCGTTTTTCTTGTTGCCTCCGAACATGCTCACTCCCAAACACCTACACTCAGAGCACGTAGGTGAGTCCTTCTTTCAGAACACTCTGTTCTTCCCACACAATCATGTGGACAAAAACTGGCTGGCCTTACATTTGTGGGAAGTTGAACAAACCAAGGGTATGAATGCTATTATATTGAACCACAAATTGGTTTAGCAAATATATTTGTGGCAAATTGTTTCCACTGTTTGTCCAATGCTAGTCATGATCTAAAGGCTTAGATTATTTTGAAGCAGCAGAGTAACTCTTATTTAAATCAAACCAATTTGCCATCCCTACCTGTGACATTGAATTTACTGGGAATTTTATCACAAGATGAATCATGAACTTTGCAATGACTCCATCTTAATCACTACGATTTGCAGTAAGTCTCTCAAAATCTGATAATTCTAAGGTTGCTGTGTCATCTGTTTCTGTATATAGACACACATGCTTTGCATGTTGTATATATACATGGATACTGTGCTTTAAAATCTTGATTTTTTTCCCCCATTTGCAAAATTTTCTAGGTAACTGGAGATTCAAATGTAAATATCCTGAAAACTGGTGGACTTGTACTTCTGTGAAATGTACAAGCAGATTAGCTGTAAAATATATTGTGGTGTGTTCTTTTTCTGAGGTGGGTGGAATTTTGGAGATTATTGCAGTTGAGACAGCATTCATCTTAGTCACTACATAGATGCAATGTAAATGTGCAGCAGAAAGAAACCAAATTTAAGAAGCAGCAGGAAGGCTGGGTAATATAGTAGCACAATTGTTCACATGGGAATGAACAATGATGCCTTAATGGGAGGAACCACATACATTGTGGGGATAAGAATCTGAGTGTATTTGCCATCTTGATCTTGTGGCATACAACGTGAACTAAACAGAGAAGAAATGTAAAGGCTCATCTTCAGGGACAAAGGTGGAGTGGTTACTGATGGATCTGTGTAAAGAAAAGCAATTTAAAAAGCTGAAGAAAAGCTTTCGGCAATAGAGCCAAAAGCCACAGCATGTAATACTGAGCCATAGAACCCTGGGGAGGTCTGGCTTTTGTCTGCCTGTAGTACTCTCACATTGTTGATACCGTTGCACCAACAGTCAAATTGAGATCAAGGATTTCTTTATCTCCTTCCTCTTTCTTGGAGAGGGAAAGGGAAACCTCATGCATGTGACCCCCATCTCTATACTTCCATGGGTAGTGCCTGTGACTTGTTACACATTCTCAATTACCGCTGCAGCAGTTTGTTGGTCAGTGTTATCACCAAAGAGTTGATCCAGACCCCAGTGACGTTAATGGAAAGACTCCCATTGGCTCCAGTGGGAGCTGGATCTGACTCTAAATCACTATGACCATTGTTGTCATTGGTGCTTAAGACTGTTAGTTTGTTTCTGTAGCATTACATAGCTCAGGTACATAAAGGTGAAAACAGCTATTGCTGACATATTTGCTTCTTGTTCCTTTCCTGTTTCACAGAAATTGTAGAAGTGTCTTCGTGGTTTTGCCCCTCCCATTTCATCCCAGTATGTTTTTCCTTTATTCTTTTTTAAAATTGTCTTTCCCCTCTAATTACATTTCCTATACCACAGTCTCCACATTTGCTATATTCTGCAGCCACTCACTAACTACCACTCCCACAACAAAAAGGGAAAAACATGATATTTAAACACAAGGGGGGAAAAGAAAAGAAAAACAGATGTTTTTTTCCCCTATTTCTGGCAAATTTCATTTGATATTTTGCCTATTCTCTCTCTGACATCACTATCTCCCTACTCAAGAATCTCAGATATGAGCAGGTGCTCTGGGGATGAATTGAACCAAGTCACACGTAGCAAACTGCTCTAGCATAATCTCCTAGTTCTCCCTTTCCTTTCTGCATGTCAGCATAATCTTTCAGATGCCCTTGCATGAAAACACACAACAAGGTTTAAAGAAATCAAGAGTCTTTTCCTGCTAAATTTTATCCACATGGTTTTGAAGGTGGCAAAGAGTTGGATTCTGCTAGTTTCATTGTAGGTAACTACGATTTCCAAAGTATGTGACAGTATAAATTAGTGCCTGATTCTAATACCTTACTCCCCAATGTTCCCAGTGTTTTCCTGGTGACCACACATGACATAAAGGAACAATTCAATGTAAAGTAAGGGTAGCAGAATCTGTCCCTTGTAGAATAACTTAATATCTACATCATTACTCTACTACTATATGTGCTTTTTAAAGAACAAGGTAGGGGAAGATATGGAATTACTCAATGTGCTTTTATCTCTAAATCAATCAATAGATCAGGAATTCCTGATTTGAACCATAGCAGAGGCAAAGGACTAAGAATCAAGCTCAGACTCTGGAAGAATTAATAGATGAAATCTTTTGCAGTTTGATTCACAATTATTTCATTAAGAAATATGGTAAATAAGAGCTAATAAATACAGTGATCATTACGGAACATTCTATTGCTTAATATAGAGTGATAACTGCTCTACGTACTTGATGGACAATATCAAGCACTGGTCATCAGTATGTGCTCCATTCCATCTGAGTAAAAACGGGCATGAGGTTTTCTCCATCCTTAGAAATCCCATGTTAGTCCTTAGGATCCTTATGACAGATTGCACACCAGAACAGGGTAATGTCCATTACAATTTAAACTAAATACAATAGAATTACAATGGTAAAGTAGTCTTGGTATAGAAAGTATTTCCTGCAACTGGATGTAAATGGCTGTCTTTTTTGACTAGGCATCCTCTCTGGTGTGAGACTCTTCCAGATACTGTACTATCCTTTCTCTATTTGAGCAGGGCTTGAAAGAATAGTCACTTTAACATTGTAGAGTATGAACCATTTTCTTAGTCAATCTACACTGTACTGTGTTAGTATTTAATTATAATAGCAAAATATTAGTATTTATTGTCACTAATAGGAAACAAAATTAATCATAACTGCACATTTATATTTGTGAATATAAACACAACTGCATATGTACATATGATGGAATACAAAAAGGTCCACCTGCTTTCATCAAACCCAATTGCAAAGCTCCCATTGGCTTCAACAGGGGCAGCACCAGGACCAATATGCTTGTTACATAATTTTGATAATTTACAGGAGTGTTCAATCTGAAATAAGCATACTGTACATACTGTAAAATTACTGTTAATGATTAGCTTTCATTGTGGTATTAACAGAATACCAATTCTTCTTCATTATAATGCAGTCAGAACCATGTTTGTGAGCTTAAGAGATGGTGATTTATATTCATTGAGGTCTATTCCCACACTGACCTGTGGGGAGAGTTGTAGAACTCACTTCTAGCACTGCTGGGGAACAGGCCACAGTGTTTGTAAATAAGATCCCCAATTATTTCACATGTCAACAATCAGATTCACTTTGCAGCATTTCCCCAGACCCGTGTACTGAGTATCTTCTGTAGAACTAGGCGCTCTCCAAAATCCTGCATCTTTTAAAGTTAGGATTATAAATGTGCAGGCTCCTCCAAAACAGTGAAAACGCTCTTACTTGTTCTTGCATGTTCATGAGTTGTTGGTTTTTTTTGTTACGTCTCATATATAGCATATACCATGTACTGTACAGTCAGTGGTTTAAATGGTTTTAAAATTAGTGTTAGTCTAAAGAGCTGTCAGGGTTCCAATGCAGATCACGCAATAATGATCTTACTATATCATCATATCTATCATTTAAGAACCAAAAATAATATGAAGGTGATCACCGAGTTACCTCTTTGCTTCTTAGATCTTTTTTGTTTTGTTTTGAAATATTTGAATTCTCCTTTTTAGTCCGTTTGATTAATTCTTTATTTGTATTAAAAGCAAGGCTAAATTAGTATAGAATATAATCATGCTGTAACATTGTCGTGCAAGACCTTCATTAATAGGTTAACACATTACATGTATTATATATATTTAAAAAGAGATGCTTCTCATTCTCCACAACTTAAAAAGTAGTGCTGATAGCTAGTTATACTCTCCAATATTTTTTGTCCTTTCCCTTTTGTATTAGTATTTGTTTTTACTAATATAGTTCAAAAGTATATTTCTATATGCACGTTATAAATCTGTGAAAATAAATACCAATAAATATAATATTGTGATACTAATACAGTGCAATGTAAAATTACAAGTAAGATTATACTTTGTTAGGGAACTAATAAAGTTTCCCTCATTTCTCATAAATGGCACTAAGCTTTAATGGGGGAAAATGGTTGCATTTACATTGACATGAAATTAACATGGAGAGGATCTTGTTTTGCATTTATGCTGCTATCAGGAGTAGGGCTATGTTTTCCCTAGCAAATGCATAATGAGGATACATTCCAATCTAAATATTGTATATTGCAGTACATCATATGCTTGGAAAATTCCTTTTTTACATATTTTTGTCAAAGGACAAAACCATCATTTTTGGATTCTTCTATTATAAATCATTTGCTGATCAGGTCTTCTGATGATGAATCAGAAAAACAACTTATGCTATTTCTTGGTGAGGAGATTCTGTTTCTGAGCTTCATTGTCAAGACTCGTGCAGAATCTTTAGTTATGCAACTTATGTTAGGAGTTGTGCAGCTAAAGGCCCACACACCATGCCAGGTTTTTGCATGTGTACACCAATAGCAGTGTTATTGGACTTTTATATGAAATGTTTCTTTTATGGATGGGATCTGTGAAGCATATTTTCTCCAAACATTATCAATAAATGATCAGAAGGGTCTTAAGAGATATTGTTAGGGATATGTCATACAGAAGTCAAAGTGAACATTATGTTCAGAACTGGGAAAAGGAAACAAGTGTAAGATTTAAAATTACGTGTATTGGCAGGTATCCTGCAATTAGGATACTGGTTATCAGAGAGAGTTTTTGAAGCATACAGAAATTGTTGATCTGGAAGATTCAAGTGCGGTTGAGTTTATAATGCTAGCCCATCACTAAGAAAATGGGAGAAAAAAGATGAGGGTTACACAGCAAAAAGGGGTCAAGGAATGAAATTAAATAGGTAGAGGCTGATTTTATGGAAAAGGAAATCCTATCATCTTGATATGCACAAGTGTATTAGTGGTAATAGGAACAAAATGTGTAATTGTCCTGCATATTGCTACGATTGGATGCACTATTAAATTATATGAGCCTGATATTTTAATTACCAGATACCATAAGATTTTTTATTTAAATTAAACATGCTAACCTAAATATATATATATATATATATACAGTATATACACACGTGTGCATACACATGCCAACATGATGGTGTGTAAGCATTCTCCCAAAACAAGTATTGTACTACTGGAAGCATTTCCAGAAATGTTTTATTTTTAAATGACTGCATTCTTCCCCCTCAAAACCCTTTTCTTTATAATGCCGCAAGTACTGACAAGCATTTATTGTATTGCTTTGTTTATATTACGATAGTGCTTAGAGGCCCCAATAAGGATCAGGATCCCATTGTTGTAGGCTCTGTAAAAACACATAGGAAGAGACAGTCCCTGTCTCAAAGAGCTGACAAACTAATTGCATGCTGTTCTTTAGTAATGAATGTGAAAACTAGTTAGACAAAAATAAAAGCAGATTTTGCTCATGCTGATTATATTGTAAAGCCAATTTCTTAGCTGGTGTGTCAGTGCAGCTACGTTGACTTCAAGGGAGTTATGCTGATTTGCCCCAGGTGAGGGTGCAGCACCTAGAGTTTGATATACTAAGGCAGTTATTAAATAAAGTTATTAAAAAGAGGCAACTAATAAACATTTCTGCTGCCTGCTAGTACATCTATCTACATAGTCTAGGCAGTGGTTATTTGGTGCCTTCTGAAAGGGAGAGACAAGATAGGTTAGTCAAAGCCTGCACTGACTATAATGAATGTCTTGTCTGAGCAGGGACTAAGAGAGGACTGCAGTGTTTGGCTCTAAAGTTATATCACTTTAACCAAAAACTATTACAGAAAATGTCCAGTTCTCAGCGTGCTTTTTCATTAAACTCCCACAACTCCTCTTTTGGAAAGGTCATTCAAGGCATTCCTGGCATGGTTTTTTTTTTTTTTTTTCCCTTTTTTCAAATGAGAGTTTTAATTGTTTCTATTAACCTTTTCCCCTTCAATCCTAATGGGGAAAAATCCTTGGGGTCAAATTTTGCTTACAGCTGAGTGCATGCATCTTTCATTGAAGGACTTGACTTCAGGTCCTTTGTCTACAATAAAACCATCTTTGATTAATTTACTTTTATCTGAGCCCAGTCCTGGATTCCTTACTCAGGCAATATCCGATTGACTTAAATAGGAATGTTTTGGACAGTAATGCTGGATCAGATCCATTTTTCTCAGTTTTTCACAGATATGATTTAAAAAACAAGTGATCTGCGGTAAAAGAATGAAAGTTGCATTATGTGAAGTTGTAGAATTTTTAATAAGAGCTGTTTACAATTTGTAGTTTACATTAGCTCGCCTATGTGCACTTTTGGATGGAATTTATGATAAGATTTTAAACTAATCTCATTCATTCCACAACCAGCATTTTGCACTGGAAAAGACAATCTGATCTGTAAACTTGTACACATACACATGAGCTATCTTTTGTCTGCCCTCTTATCATTAGCATGTACAAACAGGATTTGCGTGTGTTAGGAACATGTCTACCTGATTTGAATGCATCCGTCCTGTTTGTATGCACAGTTTAACATGTGTTGCTTTCAAGTGCTGTCGCAGGCCCATAATTTGTGAGTTAATAGCATTATTTTTAATCCATCATATTTTAATGCCTCTTTTCATTGATTTGACCTTTTATGGTTTAATGATTTTGATTGATTTAAATGACTGTGTGCTACCAGGATCAAAAACACTTGAAAATATAATTATTTAAGATAAAAAAAAACCACCTTCAGTTAAAATTTTAAAAATGTTTTTTTCTAATTACTTGAATTTAATTGTAATATGTAGTCCCAATTACCTTCATGTACAAACAATTATTATTTTTGGAAGAAAAAAAAAATACTACTATGATTGAAATCCTACTGTAAAATTTACAGACAGGTCTCAAGAGCACAGATTAGAATTTTTAGCCTTGGCATAAGTTATTTATAATACTCTAAAGGCTGAGCCATAGTTGAAAATTAATATTGGATTGTGCCTCAAAATTTTGGGTTCAGATTATTTTCATTTGTTAGTGTTCTCAGAAAATACAAATTCATAATGGTAGCTGAAGGCTTTGTTCTTAAAGGAGACTAGCTATTTGTACCTGCTTAAAAGTATTCCCAGTAAGATAGGGAAAAAAAATATCTGAAGTTATTACACAAAGTGGTATTCTTCCCCCCCCCCAGTAGTAGAAATATGTATTCCATCAATAACATCTTACCAGAAATCTTGGAACTCTTCTGTTTCAGACGCAGGAAATTAAATAGTCTATCATTTCTAATATTTACTAGTACAATTTGCTGCAGTTTTGAGAGAGTAATATTTCAAGCCAAAGTGTAAATCAAATTGAAAACTGCTAGCAAAGAATGGTAATGGCTTGACAATCTCTTAACGCCTGGGGAAGTAAATAAAAATATTAGATTTGAAATAAAAGCTTATTCATCAAATGGGACAAAGGATAAATAATTCATTTGTAAGTGAGATTAGATTTTGGTGTTTAATAGCCTGATGGATTGTCCAAAAGGAAGGGAATGGAAAAATAGAATGAATAAATAGTTTTAACATTCCAATTATAAGCCTATTTTTATCAGATAGGATTGATTTTAATGAACTCAAAGAAAGGTTTTAATACAGCCACACACCCGCCAGCCACAGTTACACACACACACACACCCCTTTATACACAGCTGTCCACTCCCCCCACCCACCTCATCATGTCTTTAAAACCCTGGCTGGTAATTTGGTTTTATCTAATAGCACACACTACAACCCAAAGGAGTTGTGAACCCTATAATTTTTATTTCCTTTGTTGTGTATTGTCTCCAGCAATCTACCCCTTAACATATTTTAACCCAGTGCATGACTAAGTGCTAATACTGTATAAATATTTTCAGACATATCTAAAAAAATGTTTGCTTCAAACTTTTTATGATAGAAAAAATATATAATTACTATGGTTGTCTTATAAATTGTATTGTGTTCTTCATTTTTGTTAAACGTAGAAAAATGTTAAGTGAATGAGGGACATGAATGTCTGGGTGAACTGAAATGTATATAACTATTGAGGAAAACACACGTGCCAAGTATAACATGATGTAAAAAAATGTAAATACATGAAAATTTCATTTTTCTAATAAAGATAATTTCTGCCAATTGATATGAAAATGAAAAACAGTCATTGTTCTTGTCTATGTTGCTTATTAAATGACTGTTTTTGTTGTCATGATACAGAGCAATATATGGTTCTTGGAAACGTTCTAGAGGAAGAAATGGCAGCATTTGGCTGAACAGGGCAAAAGAGAGGGTTTCAAAGGAGGATGCCCCGGTGCCAGAAATGATGGTGTTGTGGGAAAAGGAACAGAGATATCAGCAAAAGAGTCAGATAGCAAATGGGTAAAGGAATGGTAATTAAAGCTGTTACAGAATGAGATCATCCAAAGCCCAGCTGTAACGTGAGGAGTGGAGAAGGCCAGAAATGGGGTGCTTTAGAACCCCCGTAGCTCTGTCGTCCTCCTGGCCTCTGGTGTAACATGCAGCCCCAGGAGAGAAGTATTGTGGCTAAGGCAAACCCAAATTAAGCCCCATCTTGTGGAATAGCTCTCTGGAGCCTTGACTAGCCAGGAGTAATTTAGAGCAGATCTGAGGCTGCTGTAACTTAACGAGCGATGTCCCTGTCACTAACTGCCTTAGTTGGGTTGGTGAGGCATTTGTAAAAATAAAAGAATAAAGCATCGGGACCCTTTTTATTTTACTAAGCAAAATATGACAGAGCAGCTCCTGTTGGCACACACTCGCTTTCTGACGTTGTCTTTTTTTGTGCAGTTGCTGTTGCTGCTCAAAGAAAAAGAAACTGCTGCTTTACGGCCTCTGATGGCTCAGCTGCACCTTGAAGCAAACTGGTAGTCCAAAGGGTATTCACAGGATCCTTTCATAGCAAGAAAAGAAAACCAAATCCCCGCTTAGGCTGCTGGAGTACTGCTACACAGTCGTCAGATGCTATATGATCCTCTAGGTCTTGGAAGTTTGGAAGGTAATCTGCCTGCCAAGAAGAACAAAATATCCAACCGGCTGCAACACTTCCTTGATATTCTTTAGTATGGCAAATTGAGGGAACCCAGGGAGTGAGTGAAGGGACTTTTAGTGGATAATGAAATAGAAATTAAAAGAACAGATGAAGCAAGCAGCTATCCACATTCCTAGACACCAAACTATGTCACATCAAACCACTACAGGGATAACGAAATCCCCCAACCAAAGCACTGCAAACCTAAAAAAGATGAAGGTTAAAAAGATTGGGAAGAGACAGTCATAGCTTGTTTGATTACTTTCATATTAAGTCTATCGCTTATGTAAGCTTTTTCTGTTGTTTTTTAGTTTTCTGACATTTTTGCTTGTGATGCTTTAGTATAATGAATATTCCCCCACTGTGTTTGACAGAGGAGCATCCAAACAGATCATCCATAGGCTTCGCCTGCATTGGGAAGATGCTTTATGCTAGAAAACATGTTAACTCAAATGTGAAAAGTAGTGTAAACAGGAACAAGTAATTCAAAAACCCATTGGCCCTTCTCATGGTTAACAAGGGCAAAATCATGTTTGATGTCACGTTATTTAAAATGTGTTAATATATTTTCTGATATTTTCCCAGTGTAGACAAGAAAATATAGAGAAGTACCGTTAAGTGGAAAGATTTTTTGAAAACCCATATTTAGACAATATCACCTAATATGTATCAATGGAATGCATTAGGGCATTTGCCACTAGATCACTCCAAAAATCTACTTAGATGAGATTTTAAACCAACATTATTATTTTTTTTAAATCAAACACTTATTGAAATCCAGTGAGGGGACACAGTTAAGATATCTCTCTCTCCCCTGTCTCTTCACCATGGTATCTGAGCATCTCATCCTATATAGTACATCTTATCCTGGACTGTATCATTAAAAAAAGTGCCTTTGTATTGCTAGTATGACCTTAAATTATTAAAGCTGACAGGTTTTAAATCTCCGATATACCTTGCACCCATTTAGTCCAGGTTTTTGCTTTCTGCCCTTCACGTGGACAGAGGAACTAAACTGGCGAGTTTCATGTTCTGTTTATAAACAGTTTAATGCAGGGGTCTCAAACACGCGGCACGCGGGCCGCATGCGGCCCGCGGGGCTCTTGCGTGCGGCCCGCCAAGCTCCCTGCGCGCGCCCCTCCCCCCGCTCCTCTGCCTACCTGCGGGATTGTCCCTGTGGTGCTGCGAGCCCCACGCTCCCTGAAGCAGCCGGCAGCACAGCCCCTTCCGCGGGGGGGAGGGGGCAGGAGGCAGACGGCTCCTGCATTGCCTCCTTCCAGGCACCCCCCCCCGCAGCTCCCATTGGCCGGGAACAGGGAACCGCGGCCAATGGGAGCTTCGTGGGAGGTACCTGGAGGAGTGGCAAGAGCAGCACATGGACGCAACCCTGAGCCCCTCCCCCTCCCCCAGGGGCTGCAGGGACACGGTTCCAGCTGCTTCCTGGAACGGAGCAGTGCGGGGGGACACAGCAGGCAAGGCGCCTGCCCTGGCCCCGGTGCGCGGTGCTGCCACCCCTGAGCCGCTCTAGGTAAGTGGCGCCGGGCTGGAGCTTGCTCCCTGAACCCCTCCTGCCCCCCAACTCCCTGCCCTGAGCCCCCTGCCTCATCCCACACCCCTCCCGCACTCCCTGCCCTGAGCCACCTGCTGCACCCTGCACCCCGACCCCCTGCCGCACCCCTCACCCTCTTGCACCCCACACACCAACTCCCTGTCCTGACCAAACGCCGCACCCTGCACATCTCCTGCACCCAAACCCCCTGCCCTGAGCCCCCTGCCACATCCCGCACCCCTCCCGCACCCCAACCCCCTGCCCTGAGCCCCCTGCCACATCCCGCACCCCTCCTGCACCTCAACCCCCTGCC
>QXTE01000413.1:349182-639811 GCA_003942145.1 Platysternon megacephalum
ACTCCCTGCCCTGAGCCACCTGCTGCACCCTGACCCCCTGCCGCACCCCTCACCCTCTTGCACCCCACACACCAACTCCCTGTCCTGAGCCCTCGCCGCACCCTGCACATCTCCTGCACCCCAACCCCCTGCCCTGAGCCCCCTGCCACATCCCACACCCCTCCTGCACGCCCTGCCCTGAGCCCCCTGCTGCACCCTGCACCCCGACCGCCTGCCGCACCCCTCACCCTCTTGCACCCCACACACCAACTCCCTGTCCTGAGCCCCCGTCACACCCTGCACACCTCCTGCACCCCCTGGGGGCAGCGTTGGGTGGGGACTTCGGGAAGGGGTTTGAATGGGGCGGGGAAGGGTGGGAAGAGGTGGGGCAGGGGCGGGGCCTAATGGAAGGGGTGGGGTGGGGGCAGGGCCAGAGGCAGTGAGGGGCGTGTCAGTGATGCGGCCCTCGGGTCAATGCACTAGTCCTCATGTGGCCCTCGTGGTCATTTGAGTTTGAGACCCCTGGTTTAATGTTTTGGTTCTTCATTGAGTATTAGTCCACATGGATCCCTCTCTAGGTGTCTAGGTATTATCTCCTTTTAAGAATTAAGTCAGGACCCTCAGAGTGATAAGGAAGTTCTCACCGAGGAATATAAATATTAGCCTGTTCCACTGACTATTTCATCTACATAACCAGATGAAGCCGTTCCACCATCGGTGTCTTCCATGATTGGCAACTTCAAGGCCTTTCAGGACCTTGCAACCTTAATTTAGTCTGCTCGTGCGTATGTATCATGACAGTCTTTAATTATATAATCACATTATTTTTCCCCACAGGAATTTTGCCTCATTAAGTGCACTGAATGGCTGGCTCTCACTTAGTAAACAGTTATTCAATATTTTGTTTTCTCTGCATAATTCCCCATATTCACAGCATATTATTCAAACCCTGCTCTGAAGACAGAATTATTAATTTTCTCATGAGCTTTTCTATGACACTTGTCACTATAGTATCTGAGAGCTTCACAAATGTTAATTAATCTGTTTTCACAACACCCTCTGAGATGAGGGGGTGGTATTATCCCTATTTTGCAACTGGGGACCTGGGGCACACAGAGATTAAGGTCAAAAGTGTCCACTAATTTTGTATGCCCACTTTGAAACACCTAGGACCTGATTCTTCAGAGTACTTATCATTATAATATGTTCAAAGCACAGCTCCCATTGACTTCAGTTGCAGCTGTAAGCACTCAATGCTTCTACAGATCAGAACCCTGGGTATCAAGATGGGCACCCAGAAAATGGGGAACACACATTTAGTGACTATGTATGAAAAGTTTAGTTGAAGTGACTAGCTTGACTAGTATCACACAGGAACTGTATGGCAGAGGCAGGGATAGAATCCAGTTCTCCAGGGCAGGATTCAACTGTCTTATCCATGAGAGTATCCTTTCTTTTCCTGCAGTCCTCTGCCTCGCTCAGACAAGATTTGTGAGTTAATATATTTTATTGGACCAGCTTCTGTTGGTGAGAGAGACAAGCTTTCGACATCTTTCAACTTCTGCTATACATGGAGCAAGGGTCCTACAGACAGGTCTTCTTTACTACACAGCCCTGAATTCATCCCCAGAGTAGGTCCTGCATGTGCGCTGAATGAGGCAAGAGTACTGTGGGGAAAATGGGATGTGATCATGTTTTTAAAAACTGTACCATCATGCATACACACAAGAGGGGGGGGAGGTCAAATGAAGGTTGCACAGGAATTGTGAGACTTAGGGTCCTTGGGTTCCATTCCAGGTTCTGGAGGGAAGTATGCCTTCTATTCGGCACAGGCTCTTCTGCCCATTCCCCCCAAGCATGTCCCCTTCAACTTGTCCCAGCCTTGTCTCTTCCCCATCCCTGGCTTCTCATCCAAGTGTTTCTTTACCCTCTGAAGTCTAGTCTCTATGCTCTGGACTCCCTTTCCCAGTCCCCGCCTCCACTTCTAGTCCTAGTTTTCTTGCCCACCCAGTCCCTATTTCCCCTGGCATCTCATCCAATCTTTTCTCTCCCACACACTAACCTCCTGTTGTGGTCCTCCCCACACTCACATTCCCTCTTCCCACTGAATCTCAGTCCCAATCTCCCTTCCTGGGCCCCTGGTCCAATTTTGGTGTCCTTCCCCCACACCTTGTCCCAGTTCTCCTGCTGAATTCTAGGTCCTCATCAGATCTGTCTTTTGTCGTTCCTCACATCCTTACCCCATCCCACTGGTTCTCAGTCCAGTCTCCATGCCTAGCCAGTGCATTCTACCCCCCTTCCTGATACCTCATCCAATCTCTCTCTCCCCTACCCTGGCCTCCAGTCACCTCTTGCACTCTGCCCACATTCCCCATCCCTGCTGGCTGCCTGCCCCAGTTTTCCTTGCCTGGGCAACTTTTCCAGCCTCAGTGTCATTTCCCATCCAGGGCTTCTTGTCCCAGTCTCTTTTCTCAGCCAGTCCCAACCCCCGTCCCACCCTGCCCACGCACCCTGGCGCATTGTCAGATGTGTCTGCCCTTCCCCACCCACTTTCTTATCCCTGTTCCACTGGTTCTCAGTCCCAGTCTCCTTCCCCTTTTCCCTCCTTGTCTCCCTATCCCAGTGTCCTTGCCCAGACAGTTACAGTTCCTCCCCAGCTCCTAGTCTTCTTGCCCATCCAGTCAGCCTCCACCCAACTCCCAGCCCCAGTTTTCCTCTCCCCCACTAGCCTCCAATTCCAGTTTCCATGCCCCCTTTGCAAGCTCCAATCTACTTCCCTCAATCCCCCCAGGTCCACCTCTTGTCGCTTTTGCATTCAAATCCGTAAGCTTCCTCCTCTGTGCTGCCTGGGCCAAGCAAAGGTTTCACTGACAATTCAGGAGATACAAGCTACCTGCTCCCAGTTGCATGGCCTGCAGCCTCCCAAAGATGCAATTGCAGGACAAGTGCTGCTTGTCCCCAAGCTGTGGAGCAGGCCCAGGGTGGATAGAATATTTGAGGAATTTAGCTGCTGAAATCTAGAAGCACATATGAACTGTGATTTTTCAAGGGCTTATAACTTGGTCAAATTTGGGCAGATATTCATCGGGATAGCAAAAGAAACATTCTAGATATAAAGGCCACCAAATTTCAAATCCACACTCCAAAGCTTGCTAGAAGCTGTTCAAAAGTAAGGTCACCAGATTTATTTTAACATGGACAAAACAATGTACGTTTCCCTAGCCTCGTTCTTGGAAATAACTGAACTGTTTTGTCTGAAATGTTCCTTTACAAAACAAACAAAAACAAAGCCCGAGCAGACACCAGCATGGAAAATTCCAGTCTAAATGGTTAAAGTTTGACAAAGTTCTAAGCAACTAAAAACAGGGATTTCCATAGGAAGTGTCAAACAACCTTAACAATAGTAGGTGCTACCAGCCCTGCCGATAATCTTCATCTACCTCACAGGACTATTACTAGATTCCTGAGCTCCAGAATTTTCAAAAAAGTTCACCAAACATTTAGGCACCAAAATAAGTGGCCACATTTTCAAGAGCTCAATATGTTTGGAGCTTAACTCTTGAAAAACTGGCCGTAAGTGTCACAATGGGCATTTCTGGGTGTTGAGCTCTTCTGAAGATCTGCCCCAATTTTGGTTGATGAACATTTAAAATCTGGCCGCAAATGCTCTGAGAGCCTCTCATAGGAAGTCCATACCCATGCAGTCATCTTATAATTATAAATGTATTTGGGCTTATTTAGTTTCCAAAACCTTTTATTTACATCCCCAAAGCCCTAAATCTGACCTGAGCATATTTGTTCTCAAGAGTGGAGGGTCTAAAAAAGCTAGGTAGGTACAGATTATGAGTAAACTAAGTGGTAAAACTGATGGTGCAAACCTGTACATCTCTTTTTGACATTAGTCTTGGTTTATCCCTTAGAGCAGGGGTCGGCAACCTTTCAGAAGGGGTGTGCCGAGTCTTCATTTAGTCACTCTAATGTAAGGTTTCGCGTGCCAGTCATACAGTTTAATGTTTTTAGAAGGTCTCTTTCTATAAGTCTATAATATATAACTAAACTATTGTTGTATGTAAAGTAAATAAGGTTTTTTAAATGTTTAAGAAGCTTAATTTAAAATTAAATTAAAATGCAGAGCCCCCCGAACCAGTGGCCAGGACCTGGGCAGTGTGAGTGCCACTGAAAATCAGCTCGCATGCTGCCTTCGGCACCCGTGCCATAGGTTGCCTACCCCTGCCTTAGAGGGTGATATTGATTCTGCATGTACATTAAGTCCAGCCCCTTCTTTTAAGGAACAGATTAAAGGAGATTCAATTGTATGATCATCTATGAACCCCTCTGTCATGAATAGGGCCCTACCAAATTCACGGCCATGAAAAACACGTCACGGACTGTGAAATCTGTTCTCCCCCCTTGAAAGCTGGTTTTTTGTGTGCTTTTACTCTATACTATACAGATTTTATGGGGGTCCTGACCAAAAGGAAGTTGCAGGGGGGTTGCAAGGTTATTTTAGCAGGGAGTCACAGTATTGCCACCCCTACTTCTGTGCTGCCATCAGAACTGGGTGGCCGGAGAGCAGTGACTGTTGGCCAGGGGCCCAGCTCTGAAGGCAGTGACCTGCCAGCAGCAGCGCAGAAGTAAGGGTGGCAATACCATACCACGCCACCCTTACTTCTGTGCTGCTGCCTTCAGAGCTGGGTGGCTGGAGAGTGGCAGCTGACTGAGGGCCCAGCTCTGCAGGCAGCAGCGCAGAAGTCAGGGTGACAATACCATATCATGTGATCCTTACTTCTGCTCTGCTGCTGGTGGCAGCTCTGCCTTCAGAGCTGGGCTCCCGGCCAGCAGCCACTGCTCTCTGGCTGCCCAGCTCTGAAGGCAGCACCACCACCACCAGCAGCACAGAAGTAAGGGTAGCAGTACCGCAACCCCCCCTGCAATAACCTTTCAACCCGCCCCCCACATACAACTCCTTTTTGGGTCAGGACCCCTACAATTACAACACCGTGAAAGTTCAGATTTAAATAGCTGAAATCATGAAATTTATGATTTTTTAAAATCCTATGACCGTGAAATTGACCAAAATGGACTGTGAATTTGGTAGGGCCCTAGTCATGAAGCTGTAGCTTTTGTGAAATTAGCTAAAAATGTATGCCCAGACTCTTGAGTCTTTACTAGATAACTTTCTATCATATTGACAAGCCCATATCTGATTCCATTTTATCTAACAGAACAATACAGGATTAACTGGTATGCCTTACTTTACCTGATTTATGGTCTATCAGGCCAAATTCAAGAATGTTACATAATTTAAATAATTAAATACATTCAATCCCTTTAAGACTTAGAATAAGCGGTGCTGGAAAATTAAATATGGTTTGCAAAACTATTTGATTTCAACCTGGAAAATGATTCAGTTCTGATTCCGTTTGTTTTCTGTCTGAATGTCCAGATTGAGTACAGTATTATATCCAAACTAGTTTTCTAATCTTTTGCAGTGACCTTGTTCTCTTTCTAACTTTACCTTGATGACTCGGCTACACTTTGGCTTTGATTCCATTTAGGATCTATTTCAAAGACATTCATATTTTCTAATATTATTCTCTTGATCCCATTACTAGGGCGACAGAGAAAGTTGTCATTCTTCTATGGCTCCTTTAATTTTTATGTAAGAGGAGACTAGGAAACCAAGCAATTTTAAAACAAAAACCTCCAGCTAGTGTAATGCATTTAATACAATCAGCATATTTCACAGTAAACCAAGTATTATAGTGTAAGTAGTTTCAAAGTATTCATCAACAAAAGCATAGTACTTTGTCTCTATGATATAAAAACCATCTTGGTTTTAATAGCAATTGCTCAAGACAGTACGTCCTTCTGCTTGGGCACAACATTAGTTACCAGACCCGATATCTCTCATTGGCACCCAGACTTTCTCCCTCTGCTGCTCTCAACAGCTTACAGATGGCATTAGCTTCCAGTTTTAGCCATAGAAAACACTCAGATTCAAGCAACTGGTCTATAACTTAAGTCAAAGTTGCTGCAGACTTCTTCCTCCGATTACTCATTCCACTGCAGTAGCCTCGTTCACTAGGTGTATTACTACACAGAGTGTAAGTAGCTCTCTTCCTTTTCATTGGAGTGACCATGAAAAAGGCAAACAAAAATAGTAAAGTTCTCCTCCGATTTGTTTTCCACTTTCTTTTTCTTCCTAGTAAGTGCCTTGGATTAATTCCCAAAATCTTTTTTATTTTTTTGGCATTTTTTTCTGACAAGGTAGCCTTACTAGAACCAGCATTTTAATAGTTAACTCATGTTCTGTACACATCACTGTTTTTCTCCCCACCTTAAACCTCACTTTCCAAAAATAATCTAACTACAATGCAGTGCTGTTTCCTGATGCTGCCGTAGGAGATGAGGGAGGGCAATGTCTAGATGATAGTCAATATTAATGTCGGTTATGCCAGATCATTGCAAAATTGCAAGACATTTTCTGATGATCTGTGTACAGTTGCAGCTACTAGTTTTGTAGCTACAGTCCAGAAGCACTAAAATCCCATTTGCTCTGCAATAAAGGCAGGTGCTCTTTTTTATAGGAACTCAGTGGAATTCACCCTGCTAGTCAGGTGCGATGTGAATGGCCCAGGGACTGATTCTCCACTACCTTGCACCCTGGGAATCAATTATACCTGTGCAAAGAGAGTGTAACATACCAGCGGGTCAGAATTGTAGCAGTTTATATCTACTTTGAAAGGCAGTGGGGAATCTGATTCCAGGACTATAGACAGAAAATAAATATTTTAAAAATACTTTGAGAGCCTTAAGACCCTGTCCTTTCTTAAGTGAATAGTCCCACTGCTTCACTAGAGTTGAGGATGTTTTCAACCTCACAGGACTGGATCATTTTATGAATGAATCCCCCCATTCCCCAAAGTCTAATAGGAATGGTAACAGACAATGTTTCACTGCAGTGGGGTTTATCTGTGCTCAAAGGAAAAACAAGAAGCATCAAAGTTGTAGGTTTACTTCCAATTAAAAAAAACAAAGTATTGTCAGTGTGAAAGAAATGTAGAAAAAGATTCTGCAGTTACATAAGCACAATGCTGACTTTACCTTCCTCTTCAATCCAGGAAGTGAAAAATTGCACCTTGTATAATTCTGCTGGTAGCTGAACTTCCTCTGAGTTCTATTATTGCTACTGCATTTATAAAGCAGCAATATTTGGCTGTGCTTTGGAAAAAAAGATAAGTGGGAATTAGAATGTTTACAGTAACTTTGTTTCCCGTTTGGGAGCAAAGCTGCTGCTATATTTATTTGTGCTTTGTGAGTGTTTCACCAATTACATTCAATGTTCATTCTACAGTAACATTTTTGGCAATGTGTTTGCTTTATATTCAAGTAGCTTTTCAAACATTTTTCATCATAAAACTCCAGCCTGGGAGACAGAAATACAGCCTTAATATTGACATCTTATGTGTTAGTTCACCAATCATCCCAAAGACCCAATCTACTGCATTTGGCCAAGGTTTTCAGAAATGACTAGTGTTTTTGAGTGCCCCGCCTGAGACCTCTTATTTAGGGGCCTGATGTTCAGAAAGTGCTAAGCACCCATCCTTTGAACACCTTCGCCCATAATGCTAATGTTTAAGCAAACATGCTGCCTCTGTGTAAGCAATCTTCTTATAACTCTCAGTGGTTTAAAAGGAATATATAAATAGAAATCAATGGGTGTTTTGCATGTGAAATAAGTGCAGGGCTTGCTGCTCCCATCCCTCCACCACATCTGTACCTTAACTAGAATATCTTCTCTTCCAATCTATTTAGGGCTGTGTAGGAACAAAGGAATGGGGGTGGTTTATGGGAGCCGTCAATGGAGCAAACTTCCTGAGGAGATCAGAAAATACAGAGTAACCTTCTTCAGAAAATAGTGCAAAACCTTCCTCTTCAAAAAGGTCTTTCTGACATAAGAATGACTCAGAACACTGACACGCTTCTACCTAATAAACTCAACCAACCAAAACAAGAAACTTATTAAAATTTAAAAAATGAAAAGCAAACCCCTACCCATAGCAGATTTTACATCCACCAAAAAGTGCCAGAGGCTCCATGAAGTGCACTAAGGGTTGCATTATTGCTATTGATTTTATGTAGAAGGTGCTCTGATACTATGCAGATGGGTGGCCGTACTACATTCTAAGGTAGAGAATTGTCATAGCAGGTCAGACGAGTGGTCCAGGTAGCCTAGTGTGCTGTCTTTGACAATGTCCATTACCAGATGCTTCAGAAGAAGGTGCAACAATCCTTGAAATGGACAATTATGAAATAACCTGTCAATACAGGAAGATTATTTCCAACCTCAGGCAGTTAATGGTTGTATGTGGATAGATACATCATTTTACAGACTTTACATGCAGCAGCCATGCAGCAGGTTTGTGCTGGGACACCAGAGGCACAACAAATGAGCTGAAAGTCTATTCTGCACAATAATTACTTTACAAAAAGGTGCAGGTACTGGTATTGTGACTCGTGCTGGACTATGTCAAGTCACATTCAACAGGAGGCTGATTCTCATTATGGTACATGAGTTTTATGCCGGAGTAAATCAATTAAAATCATTGGAGGTATGCATTGGAGAATGAAACCCCAGCAGTGTTGGGGATTGGCAAATTGTGTGTGGGGGGGAGGGGGAGGATGACTCTACAGTGCACCAGCTTGTGTGGACCCTCCTATTGCACACTAAAGTCTTGTAGTGCACTTTGAAACAGCAGTAGATCGAAGTGCACTATGGAATTTTTAGTGCATGCTAGCAGGATACAGGTGGGCAGCTTGCTGCGTGCTAACTCTCCATATAGATATGCTCTAGGTTGCCAAAAAAAGCATTACAGATTAGTATCTTGAGAGAATGGCCTGCATGTCCATTCATTCTAAAAACGTCTCATATGTGGCTCACAGAGGTTACTTGAAGGGTACGTCACACACCCCTCACTTTTGATGGTAGAAATCAGTCCTTTAGTGAAGAGACTGAGTCAATACTTATAAAAACCTGGCCCTAGTCACTCATGGTATTTCTGCAATTTTATTTCAGGGGCTGACAACAGCACGTGGGTGTGTATGAAATCATGTATACCAGAATGCTGTACCATATGTACTGCAATATTAGGTTAAAAAAAATCCCATATTTTATGGGTCAAATTTTATTCTCATTTACCTGTGTGCAACCCCATTGAATTTACTGGAAATTAACTGTGGGCTGATTCAGCTCTGCTATACCAGCGTTAATCCACAGTCACTTCTGGCCTTAAATTAACGCTGGGGGGCAGGGGTGAGGGTCGCCTGGATGTAAATGAGAGCAGATTCTGGCCCCAGTGTTCCTAGTTTATCCTAATGGCCAAATTCTGCCCATTGGCTCCATTGCATGAATGTAACTGAGGTAGAACTTGGTCTGAAATTCTTAATTTCTTTACCCCACATTACAGAATTTGAGTCAGACTAGAAATATTTCACTGTATTACTGAGAGCTGAATTAGGCCCATTCATTTCAATACCTTTCTGTATGTTTTTTAAAGCAATACGTGTACAGTATATCCTCTCCTTAGTGTGCTTACAAACCTCCCACAGATACCATACACAATCATGTCAAATCATCAAACCCTTTTCTACTGATTCCAGTAGCAATTCTTGTGACCTGATTTTTTTTTTCAGAGCAAACACAGCTCCTGTGGAAGTCAGTGGGGGCTGCAGGTGCTTAGAACCTATGAATATCACACCAACAATGCTCAGAGATTCACAGTTTAGCTAGCAGATTTATGATTAGTAAGATAGTGTAAATATCAAATCAAATATCTGAATGTATATGAACCAGGCATAGGTATATATGTCAGAGCTCAGCCATATGCTGAACGTGCTATTTTTTTTCTTTCACACTATGGCAGTTGGGCGATGATGCCAAAACATCTTATGCTTTCTAGACAATAAGATGTTTACAAAATTAATTGCTTTGATTGCAATGGGGGAAGAGGGAAGGACAATCTAGAGATTAGAGCACTGGACTGGGAGTCGGGGGATTGGATTCTAATCCTGGTCCTGCCACTAACTTGCTGTGTGACCTTAGTCAAGTCCCTTCACCTCTGTTTGGCTTCCAACTCTGTCTGTCTTGTCTAACTAGAATGTGAGCTTTTCATGGCAGGGACTGTCTCTCGCTATGTGTTTGGACAATGCCTAGCACAATGGGGCCCTGATCCTGGTTGAGGACTCTAAGCACTACGGTAATACAAATAATAATACTAAGATACAATGTTGATGCATTATTCACTTTTTCACAGTCGCCAAGGTGGTTGGCTATTTTCACTCTTGCATGATTCAAACTGGGGTTATGAAGATGAAAACGTAATTGACTAAACTGAACAAGTTCCTCCGTAACCATCCAAGATGAAATATGATAATAAAAATTAAACCTCCAAATCTGTCTGGATCTATAACTACCAACAAGACAATTTTGAAGCCTTGACAAGATCAGAATTATATTATTCTGTATACCTGACACGTTCCATTCATAGTGTGAGCATACAGTGGGAAGCTATCCTCCACTTAAAAAATAGGCTGGACACTACTAACAAAGTATGCAATTCACCAACAATTTGCCCTTCGATGTACTGTGGGTTTGGCCTGTATCCTGCAAAGAAATTTCATTTTCTATTAACCTTGCATAAGTTACATTGTTAAATCATTTTTATTGAAAGACGTTTCACATGATTTTTTTTAATGGATCATGCATGCAGATTTTTATATGCATTAGAGCTTCATGGACTTGCAGAAGTGTCCTCAGGGGTCCATGAATATAAAAGGGGTTTCTTTTCTGGATTCATTTTTTCTTGGTTTTGCAGGCTGGCTGAGTGTGCATAAGGCAGTGCAGCTGTACTGAATACTATCACACTGTCCTCCTTACAATAGGCACAGGAAAAACCTATGGAGGGAACAGCTTTGTTTCCCCTTAAGGGTTTCAGCGTAAGAAGAATGATCATAAGAGTCCTTAATGAGAGGAGTAAAGTATAACAAGAGTGATCAAAATATTTTTTTAATGAGATGGGTTATAAAAAGTACCATAATAATGATTTCAAAGATTGAGTCAGAAGAATAGTTCCATATACCAAAAATGGTCTTTCAGCAGGAATTACAACTTCATTAAGGCACTCTATTTTTAATGGTTAACCAGTTACACTGAAGACCTCTTTCTAGAAGTTAAACAGTGCCAGTCCTTTTAAAAATATCAACATATTTTAATTACCTAAGGTTTTACAGACTCTGTGCCATAGAAATCAGATATGTGTCGTCACGTCTGGTGGGTACAATGGAGAAGGAGGAAGAGGAAGAGTATCATTGGATAATCTGGAACACTAACAGAAGCTGTCCATTATCTTGCTGTTTAATAGAAAAACAAACCTCAGTGCAGAAGTGCTGAGTTCAAAGATACTAAAGCAGTAAACGAGAAAGAAGATTAATAGTTAATATGTTCTACCCAATATTGTTTCACTGGGACAGAAAGAGGAGGACCTGGAAATACAGTCTAGAGTATGACCGTGAACAAAGATGGGAAAGATGCAGTTTAGGGCTTCAACTTGCAATTCTTGCTCAGGCAAAACTCCCATTGAAATTATGTCTGAATGAACATAAGAACAGCCATACTGGGTCAGACCAGTGGTCCACCTAACCCAGAATCCTGTCTTCTGACAGTGGCCAATATCAGATGCTTCAGAGGGAATGAACAGGCAATCATTGAGTGATCCATCCCCGTTTGTCCACTCCCAACATCTGACAAACAGAGGCTAGGGACACTCAGAGCATGGAGTTGCATCCCTGACTTTACTGGCTAATAGCCATTGACAGACCTATCCGCCGTGAACTTAGTTCTTTTTAGAACCCTGTTATAGTTTTGGGCTTCACAACATGCCCTGGCAATGAGTTCCAAAGGTTGATGTTGTGTTGAGTGAATAAGTACTTCCTTTTGTTTGTTTTAAACCTGCTGCCTATTAATTTCATTGGGTAACTCCTGGTTCTTGTGTTATGTGAAGGAGTAAATAACACTTCCTTATTCCTTATTGAGCTTTTGCAACCAGGGCTGCTAACAGGGAGTTTCGCAAAGGAGTTCTCCAGGTGAAGGAGGAGCAAATACAGCACCCTTGGGGTAAGTCGCTGTCTGTAGTGTGTGTTTGTGTTTGGGGGTTACTTGCTGTGTGCTGAGCTTGTGTTTGTTTGTTTGTTTGTTTGTTTGTTTGTTTGTTTGTTTGTTTGAAGGACCGTGTGCTGTGTCTGGCAGTTGGAAGCTGTGAGCTTCAAAGTAAGGTTTAAAAGCTAGAAGCCTCTGTTAATTGGCTGAGCCTTAATCAGTGGGCGGGGCTATCAAGAAGGCCAGGGCTTTATAAAGCAGTGAGCAAGCGACCAGGGAGCTTTGCAACCAGGGCTGCTAACAGGGAGTTTCGTAAGGGAGTTTGGAAGGGGAGTGGGACAGGGGCAAGGTTGACTTGCCGTTCTTTAAAACCTGTAAACTAAACTATATTCAAAACTTCTTGATTTAAAAAACCCTTTCATTAACTTAGGTAGCTTTGGAGAGAAAGCAGGCAGAAGCCCAGCAGCAGAGTGGGGGCTATCCAGTTTATTGCACTGAGTGCAACATGTATGATTACCTGCCCTGTGGGCGGGTGGCGTATGTGTGCATTCGGTGCAAGGAGCTCCTGGCCCTCAGTGACCGTGTACAGGATTTGGAGGCCAGGGTGGCAGAACTGGAGGAGCTAAGGGAGGCAGAGAGGTATGTTGATGAGGCTTTCCGGGACACTGTAGAATTGTCCCACCTCCGGTCAGACAGCCCCTGCGCTGTTGAGGAGGATGAAAGGCCCAGGGAAGTAGAGCAGTCAACGGGAGCAGAGGGAAACCTCCCCATAGTTGGGACCCTCCTTCCGGACGGTGTTAGGGTATCCTCTCGCACTGAGGTTTCCTCTCTGGGGGAGGGAACTCCAGTCACTAGGAAAAGGCAGCTGTGAGTAATGGGAGATTCGATCATTAGAAACATAGATAGCTGGGTTTGTGATGACCGGGAGAACCGTATGGTGACTTGCCTGCCTGGTGTGAAGGTTGCGGATCTCTCGAGACATCTAGATAGACTTATGTGTAGTGCTGGGGAGGAGCCGGTGGTTGTGGTACATGTAGGTACCAATGACATAGGGAAGGGTAGGAGAGATGTCCTGGAGGCCAAATTTAGGCTGCTAGGGAAGACACTGAAATCCAGGACCTCTATGGTGGCATTCTCAGAAATGCTCCCAGTTCCACGTGCAGGGCCAGGTAGGCAGGAAGAGCTTCAGAGTCTCAATGCGTGGATGAGACGATGGTGTAGAGAGGAGGGGTTTAGATTAGTTAGGAACTGGGGAAACTTTTGGGATAGGGGGAGCCTATACAGGAGAGATGGGCTCCACCTAAACCAAAGTGAATCCAGACTGCTGGCACTTAACATTAAAAAGGTTGCAGAGCAGTTTTTAAACTAGGAGATGGGGGAAAGCTGACTGCTGCAGAGGAGCACGTGGATCGGACAGAGACTTCTCTTAGAGGAGAGTCTATTGATAGAGATTCTCTAGGTTTTAGTCAGGAGGAGAGGATGGAAGAGGATAATGTAAGGGCCAGATCAGACGAGAAACATTCACATAAAAAAGAATCGGACACATCAGAAAAGGGCAGACAAATAAACAGTGACAAGTTTTTAAAGTGCTTGTACATAAATGCTAGAAGTCTAAATAATAAGATGGGTGAACTAGAGTGCTTCGTGATAAAGGAGGATATTGATATAATAGGCA
Source organism: Platysternon megacephalum (assembly GCA_003942145.1). Classification (NCBI taxonomy): domain Eukaryota; kingdom Metazoa; phylum Chordata; order Testudines; family Platysternidae; genus Platysternon; species Platysternon megacephalum. Next base: position 362,994 of record QXTE01000413.1, read on the forward strand.
TCACAGAAACCTGGTGGACTGAGGACAATCAATGGGACACAATCATTCCGGGGTACAAAATATATCGGAAGGACAGAACGGGGGGGCGGGGGGAAGGAGTGGCACTATATGTGAAAGAAAATGTAGAATCAAATGAAGTAAAAATCTTAAATGAATCCACATGTTCCATAGAATATGGAGAGTAATTTCATGCTCTAATAAGAATATAACATTAGGGATCTATTATCGACCACCTGACCAGGACAATGATAGTGATGATGAAATCCTAAGGGAAATTAGAGAGGCTATCAAAATTAAGAACTCAATAATAGTGGGGGATTTCAATTATCCCCATATTGACTGGGAACATGTCACCTCAGGATGAAATGCAGAGACAAAATTTCTCGATACTTTAAATGACTGCTTCCTGGAGCAGCTGGTACGGGAACCCACAAGGGGAGAGGCAACTCTCGACTTAGTCCTGAGGTGAGCGCAGGAGCTGGTCCAAGAGGAAACTATAACAGGACCGCTTGGAAATAGTGACCATAATATAATAACATTTAACATCCCTGTGGTGGGAAGAACACCTCAACAGCCCAACACTGTGGAATTTAATTTCAGAAAGGGGAACTATGCAAAAATGAGGGGGTTAGTTAAATAGAAATTAAAAGGTACAGTGACTAAAGTGAAATCCCTGCAAGCTGCATGGATGCTTTTCAAAGACACCATAATAGAGGCCCAACTTAAATGTATACCCCAAATTAAAAAACACAGTAAAAGAACTAAAAAAGAGCCACCGTGGCTTAACAACCATGTAAAAGAACCAGTGAGAGATAAAAAGGTATCTTTTAAAAAGTGGAAGTCAAATCCTAGTGAGGTAAATAGAAAGGAGCATAAACACTGCCAAATTAAGTGTAAAAATGTAATAAGAAAAGCCAAAGAGGAGTTTGAAGAACGGCTAACCAAAAACTCCAAAGGTAATAACAAAATGTTTTTTAAGTACATCAGAAGCAGGAAGCCTGCTAAACAACCAGTGGGGCCCCTGGATGATCGAGATACAAAAGGAGCGCTTAAAGACGATAAAGTCATTGCGGAGAAACGAAATGGATTCTTTGCTTCAGTCTTCACTGCTGAGGATGTTAGGGAGATTCCCAANGACTTAGTCCTGAGTGGAGCGCAGGAGCTGGTCCAAGAGGAAACTATAACAGGACCGCTTGGAAATAGTGACCATAATATAATAACATTTAACATCCCTGTGGTGGGAAGAACACCTCAACAGCCCAACACTGTGGAANGGGGGGGCGGGGGGAAGGAGTGGCACTATATGTGAAAGAAAATGTAGAATCAAATGAAGTAAAAATCTTAAATGAATCCACATGTTACATAGAATCTCTATGGATAGTAATTCCATGCTCTAATAAGAATATAACAGTAGGGATCTATTATCGACCACCTGACCAGGACAGTGATAGTGACTATGAAATGCTAAGGGAGATTAGAGAGGCTATCAAAATAAAGACCTCAAAAATAGTGGGGGATTTAAATTATCCCCATATTGACTGGGTACATGTCACCTCAGGATGAAATGCAGAGACAAAATTTCTCGATACTTTAAATGACTGCTTCTTAGAGCAGCTGATACAGGAACCCACAAGGGGAGAGGCAATTCTCAATTTAGTCCTGAGTGGAGCACAGGATCTGGTCCAAGAGGTAACTATAACAGGACCGCTTGGAAATAGTGACCATAATATAATAACATTTAATATCCCTGTGGTGGGAAGAACACCTCAACAGCCCAACACTGTGGCATTTAATTTCAGAAAGGGGAACTATGCAAAAATGAGGAGGTTAGTTAAACAGAAATTAAAAGGTACAGTGATTAGAGTGAAATCCCTGCAAGCTGCATGGACACTTTTCAAAGACACCATAATAGAGGCCCAACTTAAATGTATACCCCAAATTAAAAAACACAGTAAAAGAACTAAAAAAGAGCCACCATGGCTTAACAACCATGTAAAAGAAGTAGTGAGAGATAAAAAGGCATCTTTTAAAAAGTAGAAGTCAAATTATAGTGAGGTAAATAGAAAGGAGCATAAACACTGCCATATTAAGTGTAAAAATGTAATAAGAAAAGCCAAAAAGGAGTTTGAAGAACAGCTAGCCAAAAACTTAAAAGGTAATAACAAAATGTTTTTTAAGTACATCAGAAGCAGGAAGCCTGCTAAACAACCAGTGAGGTCCCTGGACGATCGAGATACAAAAGGAGCACTTAAAGACGATAAAGTCATTGCGGAGAAACTAAATGAATTCTTTGCTTCAGTCTTCATGGCTGAGGCTGTTAGGGAGATTCCCAAACCTGAGCCGTCCCTTGTAGGTGACAAATCTGAGGAATTGTCACAGATGGAAGTGTCATTAGAGGAGGTTTGGGAATTAATTGATAAACTTAACAGTAACAAGTCACTGGGACCAGAGGGCATTCACCCAAGAGTTCTGAAAGAACTCAAATGTGAAACTGCAGAACTATTTAAATCAGCTTCTGTACCCAATGACTGGAAGATAGCTAATGTAATGCCAATATTTAAAAAGGGCTCTAGAGGTGATCTCTAGATCTCTGCAATTACAGACCGGTAAGTCTAATGTCAGTACTGGGCAAATTAGTTGAAACAATAGTTAAGAATAAAATTATCAGACACATAGAAGAACATAAATTGTTGGGCAAAAGTCATCATGGTTTCTGTAAAGGGAAATCGTGTCTTACTAATCTATTAGAGTTCTTTGAAGGGGTCAACAAACATGTGGACAAGGGGGATCCAGTGGACATAGTGTACTTAGATTTCCAGAAAGCCTTTGACAAGGTCCCTCACCAAAGGCTCTTACGTAAATTAAGTTGTCATGGGATAAAAGGGAAGGTCCTTTCATGGATTGAGAACTGGTTAAAAGACAGGGAACAAAGGGTAGGAATAAATGGTAAATTCTCAGAATGGAGAGGGGTAACTAGTGGTGTTCCCCAAGGGTCAGTCCTAGGACCAATCCTATTCAACTTATTCATAAATGATCTGGAGAAAGGGGTAAAAAGTGAGGTGGCAAAGTTTGCAGATGATACTAAACTGCTCAAGATAGTTAAGACCAAAGCAGACTGTGAAGAACTTCAAAAAGATCTCACAAAACTAAGTGATTGGGCAACAAAATGGCAAATGAAATTTAATGTGGATAAATGTAAAGTAATGCACATTGGAAAAAATAACCCCAACTATACATACAATATGATGGGGGCTAATTTAGCTACAACGAATCAGGAAAAAGATCTTGGAGTCATCGTGGATAGTTCTCTGAAGACGTCCACGCAGTGTGCAGAGGCGGTCAAAAAAGCAAACAGGATGTTAGGAATCATTAAAAAGGGGATAGAGAATAAGAAGGAGAATATATTATTGCCCTTATATAAATCGATGGTACGCCCACATCTTGAATACTGCGTACAGATGTGGTCTCCTCATCTCAAAAAAGATATACTGGCACTAGAAAAGGTTCAGAGAAGGGCAACTAAAATGATTAGAGGTTTGGAATGGGTCCCATATGAGGAGAGATTAAAGAGGCTAGGACTTTTCAGCTTGGAAAAGAGGAGACTAAGGGGGGATATGATAGAGGTATATAAAATCATGAGTGATGTGGAGAAAATAGATAAGGAAAAGTTATTTACTTATTCCCATAATACAAGAACTAGGGGTCACCAAATGAAATTAATAGCCAGCAGGTTTAAAACAAATAAAAGGAAGTTCTTCTTCACACAGCGCACAGTCAACTTGTGGAACTCCTTACCTGAGGAGGTTGTGAAGGCTAGGACTATAACAACGTTTAAAAGAGAACTGGATAAATTCATGGAGGTTAAGTCCGTTAACCTATTAGCTATTAGCCAGGATGGGTAAGGAATGGTGTCCCTAGCCTCTGTTTGTCAGAGGGTGGAGATGGATGGCAAGGAGAGAACACTTGATCATTACCTGTTAGGTTCACTCCCTCTGGGGAACCTGGAATTGGCCACTGTCGGTAGACAGGATACTGGGCTAGATAGATCTTTGGTCTGACCCAGTACGGCCATTCTTATGTTCTTACTCACTTTCTCCACACTTGTAGTCGTCTCTTTTCCAAGCTGAAAAGTCCCAGTCTTTTTAAATCTCTCCTCGTATGGAAGCTGTTTCATACCCTAATAATTTTTGTCTCCCTTCTCCATACCTTTTCCAATTCATCTTACGGATATGGTTGACAGGAGAAAACTCCTCTTTTCAGGGGTAACTTCTTCAATATAAAGATATCTTGAATAAAGAGATTTTATTCTGAATGTGGGATACTATACAGCATATTATATAAGAACTGTGTGTGTTGCATCAGGTTCTGTTCATTGTGGCATATAATGCAGTATAATTGGATGCATCTTGATAACATCATCTAATTTAATAATGCTGTCAGTTTTTTAGATTTTTCTCTGAAAGGGATCAAAACCACTGATTTTGAGTGAAGCATTTTTAACCAATTTCCCATTTTTCAATGTATCAGCATAATTATTGTACTTCCCACTATAACAATATAAATCCAACAAATATTTTGAGGAATTATTTGAATTCCTGTATTTATGGATTTTGACAATTGCTAGGGGTGAAATTTGGCTTTCATCAGAGCTTTTTATTGTTGTTATTCTTTTACAATTAAAAAAAAAAGAAAACGAATAATAAAATTTTTGGTCCAGAGGTTTCAAACTCTGATGTACCATGATAGGTTGAGGACTTGAGGCAGTATTGTCACAAGATAGCAGTAGGACAATATATATATATACAATTGTTAGCCAATATATAGGCATAATATGTACACCATTAAGAGGTATTTTGTGCATGATAATAATATGATATACATCTCTCTCTCTCTCTAAACACACACACACACACACACACACACATTATATGGGCTGTCAAGTGATTAAAAAAATTAATTGTGATTAATCACACTGTTCATAATAGAATACCATTTATTTAAACATTTCTGGATGTTTTCTACATTTTCAAATATATGGATTTCAATTACAACACAGAATATAAAGTGTACAGTGCTCACTTTATATTTATTTGTGATTACAAGTATTTGCATTGTAAAAAAACAAAAGAAATAGTATTTTTCAATTCACCTAATACAAATACTGTACTGCAATATCTTTATCATGAAGGTTGAACTTACAAATATAGAATTATTTACAAAAAAACTGCATTCAAAAATAAAACAATGTAAAATTTTAGAGCCTGGAAGTCCACTCAGTCGTACTTCTTGTTCTGCCAATTGCTCAGACAAACAAGTTTGTTTACATTTGCAGGAGATAATGCTGCCTGCTTCTTGTTTACAATGTCATCTGAAAGTGAGAACAGGCATTCTCATGGCACTGTTGTAGCCAGTGTTGCAATATATTTACATGCCAGATGCGCTAAAGATTCAAATGTCCCTTCCTGCTTCAACCACCATTGCAGAGGACATGCGTCCATGCTAATGATGGGTTCTGCTCGATAACGATCCAAAGCAGTGCAGACCAACACATGCTCATTTTCATTATCTGAGTCAGATGCCACCAGCAGAAGGTTGATTTTCTTTTTTGGTGGCTCGGGTTCTGTAGTTTCTGCATTGGAGTGTTGCTCTTCTAAGACTTCTGAAAGCATGCTCCACACCTCATCCCGCCCAGATTTTGGAGGACACTTCAGATTCTTATACCTTGGGTCGAGTGCTGTAGCTATCTTTAGAAATCTCACACTGGTACCCAGGGCCGGTGCAAGGATATTTTGCGCCCTAGGCGAAACTTCCACCTTGCGCCCCCCACCCCCCCCCCTTCCCCCGGAGCATCGCTTATTGTAAACTTTCAAAAATGAATACTGCATAATGTGGCATTGTTCATTAGAATTAATACACATTTGGCTTGAAAATTTATTAATTTCATTATTTAGTCTACATATTTAATGAAAATAAATGAATAACCTGACAGGGTGTGGGGCTGGCTGGCTTCAGGCAGGGCAGGGGATGTGGAGCTGGTTGGAGATGATGTGCAGGGTTGGCTGGAGACAGGGGTGTGTGGGGCTAGATGGCTTCGGCCACGGGGGTGCAGCAGGGGCTGGCTGGAGACAGGGTGTGGGGCTGGCTGCGGGCAGGGCAGGGGGGTGCAGCAGGGGATGGCTGGAGACAGGGGGTGCGGGGCTGGCTGCGGGCAGGGGGTGCAGCAGGGGATGCAGCAGGGGCTGGCTGGAGACAGGGGGGGTGGGGCTGGCTGAGGGCAGGGGGGGCAGCAGGGGCTGGCTGGAGACAGGGGGTGGAGGGCGGGCGGGGGGCAGGGGATGCAGCAGGGGCTGGCTGGGGACAGGGGGTGCGGGGCTGGCTGCGGGCAGGGGGTGCAGCAGGGGATGCAGCAGGGGCTGGCTGGAGACAGGGGGTGCGGGGCTGGCTGAGGGCAGGGGGTGCAGCAGGGGCTGGCTGGAGACAGGGGGTGCAGGGCTGGCTGGAGGCAGGGGATGCAGCAGGGGCTGGCTGGAGACAGGTGGAGCAGCAGGGGCTGGCCGCGGGCAGGGCAGGGGATGTGGGGCTGGCTGCGGGCAGGGTGGCCGGTACCAGGGCCGTCCCTAGATATTCTGGGGCCCTACACAGCTCCCCCCGCGGGGCGGGGTGTGGTGCCCCAGGCCTCCGGGGGCTGGCAGGCCTCCGGGGGGGCGGGGCTGGCTCGGAGGGCAGAGGGGAACCACCCCCCAGCACTCACCGGCGGCGCAGCCCGGGGCCGGGTCTCTTCACTTCCCACCACCGGTGAGTGCAGCCCCGGCCCTGCTGCAGAGCTCAGGGGAGTGGGGGCGGGGCAGGGCTGAGCAGGGGCAGGGGCCCTGGGGAAGAGCCAGAGCAGCGCAGTGCCCCCCGGTGGCCGGAGGAGGAATGAGATCACTTCCCGGCCGGCCGGAGCTGATCAAAGCCGCAGCGCCCCATCCCACAGCGGCGGGAAGAGGGTTACAGGTTTAACCGGCGCCGGGTGAGCATCCCAGACATTTTGGGCACTGCTTTTTGGCGCCCTCAAACTTGGCGCCCTAGGCGGCCGCCTAGTTTGCCTAATGGTTGCACCGGCCCTGCTGGTACCTTCTTTGCGTTTTGTGAAATCTGCAGTGAAAGTGTTCTTAAAATGAACATGTGCTGAGTCATCATCTGAGACTGTTATAACATGAAATATATGGCAGAATTCAGGTAAAACAGAGCAGAGGGCATACAATTCTCACCCAAGAACTTCAGTGACAAATTTAATTAACGCATTATATTTTTAACAAGCATCATCAGCATGAAAGCTTGTTCTCTGGAATGGTGGCTGAAGCATGAAGGGGCATACAAATGTTTAGCATATCTGGCACGTAAATACCTTGCAATGCTGGCTACAAAAGTGCCATGAAAATGCATGTTCTCACTTTCTGGTGACATTGTAAATAAGAATTGGGCAGCATTATCTCCTGTAAATGTAAACAAACTTGTTTGTCTTAGTGATTGGCTGAACAAGAAGTAGGACTGAGTGGACCTGTAGACCTGACGTTTTGCATTATTTTGTTTTTGAGTGCAGTTATGTAACAAAAAAAAAATCTATATTTGTAAGTTGCACTTTCACGACAAAGAGATTGCATTGCAGTACTTGTATGAGGTGAATTGAAAAATACTATTTCTTTTGTTTATCATTTTTACAGTGAAAATATTTGTAATAAAAATAATATACACTTTGATTTCAATTACAACATAGAATACAATATATATGAAAATGTAGAAAAACATCCAAAATATTTAATACATTTGAATTGGTATTCTATTGTTTAACAGTGCGATTAAATCTGCGATTAATCACGATTTTTTTTTTAGTTAATCGCGTGAGTTAACTGCAATTAATTGACAGCCCTAATATCTCTGTGTGTGTGTGTGTGTGTATGTATATATATATATATATATATATAAATAGGTGTTGAGAAGTTATATTAACTGAAGTTATTATGCTTTTCCCACAATTCTGTTCACCCATGTCAGGTATCCCACAACACATTGCAAAGCTGAAGTCAGCTTTGGCATTAGAAAACAGGAACATCTCAAAAACAAGATATCGGAATGAGCACAGGTTAAGATGTACCTCTGTGCCCACTGGTTTGGAATGTAGTATCCAAAACAAAGCTAAGCAAAGGGTACACCAGGGCATAGAAAAAATCAAGGTAAAAAGCTGATTGGTGAATTTTAGTCTTGGGTGACGTATAAAGTGCTTTCTCACTTGTAAAAAACGTGCCCAGTAAGAATAAGTGGTCGTGGGGTGTATTTTGGAAGCACACCTTTTGTGTAAGGAGAATTGCATGCTGTGAGAAAAAAGCTTCCCCAAAGGACTGGTATGGTATTAACTCTTTCCTTTTTGTATTGTAATGCTTTGTTTTAGTTAATAAACTTGACTAAGCTAGGTCATTTGGTCTCTAGAACATTTTTTTAATATTGAACCATGAGCATAGTCAGCCAATCACCTGTACATTTTTAGCAATACAATAGTTCTGGATATTGACAGTGTTGTTTTCAAACATTGCATGTCACCTCTAAAATGTTAGAAGGTGCTATCACCTCCCTTCAAATTTGTATTTTCTGTATGTTAAAGTCCTGAAGCCAAATTCTGCTCTTATTTAGTCTCATGCAACAATGTAGGGGTGTAACTCACCGGTGACTGTATGTTACAGGTCCCCCACTGTACATGATCTGCAGAGGATATGAGTCTATTACAGCTGCAAGTAGCAAAATTTAACTCTTTAGATCAAGCTGCAGCAGCTCATGTTTTTACAAGTTCTGGAGACTTCTAATTCACTCCCCATGTGTTGGCCGAGATGGCAGCCATCACAATTGCACTTAGGTACTGGTAAAGAGAAAGGCAAATGAGGATTAGATATTTGTTACCTGAAGCTCTGTGACTGTTCAGCCAGTTACCGCTCTTCCTGCCATCCTGGATGCTTTTATGTTCTTAGAAATGTAATAGTCTATAGGGAGGTTTATGTGTTGAGATGTGTATTAAAAGTTAGGAGTTTTCATAACAATTGAAAGTACAATAGTTAAGTTTTAAACAATGTGTGGTAAAGCTTGACACTTGTGTAAATATATATATTTTAAATTAATTTGATTCTTGTGACATATGTAGGATTAATGGCATTGGAGACTAAAGTCTTCTGTGTAGCCATAGTGCCATGATATGCCGTAGACTGTGCTTGTGCAAGCTACTGTTAACTTTTATATGCAGATTGTGTGCAAGAGTGCTAAGTGTGAAAAGAGCCAACAATAAGAACTTTCATTTGGATAAGGTAGACGTATTTCAAATGCAGAGACGTGGAGATGATGTTGACTCCTGTTGTTTGTGTGCCAGATTGAACAACTTTGAAACCATGTTTTCCCCAACATGGTTGTGTTAGCTGTCAAGTAGCTATCATGTATAGTAGGTATTTTATAGTTCTTATTTTTCTCCACACTCTTACTTTCTGAATAAAGGACAATCTCAAAGGGATTTACAATAGCCAGCTTTCTTCTCATACTGTGTGTCAGCGTCAGAGGCTGAACAAACGCAATTTTTACAATACAGTAAAAATGCTCTTAAAGCCTTTTATTGTAACGTGCTGCTTGCTATTCTTGCAACTTGATGATAAACTCACAGCCAGGAAAAACTATTGAGACCATTGACTGGTTATAATAAAACTCTGATGATTCAGCACCTTGAATGACTAAAACTAAATTGAACTGATAACATCAATTTTGCAGCACCTGTGTTTTGCCCCAGCTCTTAATAATTTTCATGGCAATTTTTCATTACAATTCTGTGCCACTCACATTTTCCTCCATTGTTCTTTGGAGTTATGGAATCTCTGTACTTTCATAAATAATGTTTTTTTCTTTCTTTCATTTGTGCTCTCTGAAGGATGTCATAATACAGATTTGATAGACTTTTCATATATAGAAAATCTTCTGCTCCATTATTTTGGATAAGTATAGCATAAGCCCATTTAACTAAATGCAAGTTAACAGAAACTCCTGCTCAACCAAAGTACTTTTCATTTTGTCTGCTGGGGCTCTTTTCCAAAGCTGGCCAGCTGGCTGGTCTGCAAAGCTATTCAGCTGGAATTACCTTCCCTCTCCTCCAGAGTTGAGGACTTGGAATACAGCTGTTTCAAAGCTGGCTGGCCAACAGAATGACATTAGTGGGAGCAGCTGGTAGAGTTTGGGTTTAGTGAAAAAGCAAGAGAGCGAAAGCAGTCAGGGAGAGAAATGAAGCACTGAGAATCTGAATAGGGAAGGCGTTATGGTAGCTCTTGGGCCCAACAGCAAGGCTTCAAGAGAAGCCAGCAGACTAGGGGTTAGGAGAAACAAGCCTAGATTGTGTGTGATGGGTTCGGGGAACCACAGGGTGGCATAGGGTTTAGGTGAGTGTGATGGGTAACATCAACATGAGATGAGGGTGCCTGCGTAAGTTAGTGCAATTCAGCATTTCAACTGTTCCCTGCAACTTCTTGCCTGTAGGCAGACTGCTCCACCTGTGTGGAGCCCAGCTGATTTTAAAGGGGTTCTGAGTGGGCCCAGCAGTCTACCTATGAACATGAAATTGCAGGATCAGGACCTTAGCTTTTGTTGATGTTCTCAGGCTTCTGGGCAGCAAGTCAGTCACAGATGGATAGTCTAGGTTAGCAGGTCAACCCCAACAGCAGTCATGCTGGCTCTGGTTTATCTTTGGTTTCTGGTTTCTCCTATATGCTGGCAAAAGGAGCATGAGACATGGACCCTTTGTCCTGATAGAGATAGCATCACCATTGGATGTATAAACCCATTTTCATAGAATCATAGAATCATAGAATATCAGGGTTGGAAGGGACCTCAGGAGGTCATCTAGTCCAACCCCCTGCTCAAAGCAGGACCTAATCCCAACTAAATCATCCCAGCCAGGGCTTTGTCAAGCCTGACCTTAAAAACCTCTAAGGAAGGAGATTCCACCACCTCCCTAGGTAACCCATTCCAGTGCTTCACCACCCTCCTAGTGAAAAAGTTTTTCCTAATATCCAATCTAAACCTCCCCCACTGCAACTTGAGACCATTACTCCTTGTTCTGTCATCTGGTACCACTGTGAACAGTCTAGATCCATCCTCTTTGGAACCCCCTTTCAGGTAGTTGAAAGCAGCTATCAAATCCCCCCTCATTCTTCTCTTCTGCAGACTAAACAATCCCAGTTCCCTCAGCCTCTCCTCATAACTCATGTGCTCCAGCCCCCTAATCATTTTTGTTGCCCTCCGCTGGACTCTTTCCAATTTTTCCACATCCTTCTTGTAGTGTGGGGCCCAAAACTGGACACAGTACTCCAGGTGAGGCCTCACCAATGTCGAATAGAGGGGAACGATCACGTCCCTCGATCTGCTGGCAATGCCCCTACTTATACAGCCCAAAATGCCGTTAGCCTTCTTGGCAACAAGGGCACACTGTTGACTCATATCCAGCTTCTCGTCCACCGTAACCCCTAGGTCCTTTTCTGCAGAACTGCTGCCTAGCCACTCGGTCCCTAGTCTGTAACAGTGCATGGGATTCTTCCGTCCTAAGTGCAGGACTCTGCACTTGTCCTTGTTGAACCTCATCAGGTTTCTTTTGGCCCAATCCTCTAATTTGTCTAGGTCCCTCTGTATCCTATCCCTACCCTCCAGCGTATCTACCACTCCTCCCAGTTTAGTGTCATCTGCAAATTTGCTGAGAGTGCAGTCCACGCCATCCTCCAGATCATTAATGAAGATATTGAACAAAACCGGCCCCAGGACCGACCCTTGGGGCACTCCACTTGAAACCGGCTGCCAACTAGACATGGAGCCGTTGATCACTACCCGTTGAGCCCGACGATCTAGCCAGCTTTCTATCCACCTTATAGTCCATTCATCCAGCCCATACTTCTTTAACTTGCCGGCAAGAATACTGTGGGAGACCGTATCAAAAGCTTTGCTAAAGTCAAGGAATAACACATCCACTGCTTTCCCCTCATCCACAGACCCAGTTATCTCCTCATAGAAGGCAATTAGGTTAGTCAGGCATGACTTGCCCTTGGTGAATCCATGCTGACTGTTCCTGATCACTTTCCTCTCCTCTAAGTGCTTCAGAATTGATTCCTTGAGGACCTGCTCCATGATTTTTCCAGGGACTGAGGTGAGGCTGACTGGCCTGTAGTTCCCCGGATCCTCCTTCTTCCCTTTTTTAAAGATGGGCACTACATTAGCCTTTTTCCAGTCATCCGGGACCTCCCCCGATCGCCATGAGTTTTCAAAGATAATGGCCAATGGCTCTGCAATCACATCCGCCAACTCCTTTAGCACCCTCGGATGCAGCGCATCCGGCCCCATGGACTTGTGCTCGTCCAGTTTTTCTAAATAGTCCCGAACCACTTCTTTCTCCACAGAGGGCTGGTCACCTTCTCCCCATACTGTGCTGCCCAGTGCAGCAGTCTGGGAGCTGACCTTGTTCGTGAAGACAGAGGCAAAAAAAGCATTGAGTACATTAGCTTTTTCCACATCCTCGGTCACTAGGTTGCCTCCCTCATTCAGTAAGGGGCCCACACTTTCCTTGACTTTCTTCTTGTTGCTAACATACCTGAAGAAACCCTTCTTGTTACTCTTAACATCTCTTGCTAGCTGCAACTCCAAGTGTGATTTGGCCTTCCTGATTTCACTCCTGCATGCCTGAGCAATATTTTTATACTCCTCCCTGGTCATTTGTCCAATCTTCCACTTCTTGTAAGCTTCTTTTTTGCATTTAAGATCAGCAAGGATTTCACTGTTTAGCCAAGCTGGTCGCCTGCCATATTTACTATTCTTTCTACACATCGGGATGGTTTTTTCCTGCAACCTCAATAAGGATTCTTTAAAATACAGCCAGCTCTCCTGGACTCCTTTCCCCCTCATGTTGTTCTCCCAGGGGATCCTGCCCATCAGTTCCCTGAGGGAGTCAAAGTCTGCTTTTCTGAAGTCCAGGGTCCGTATTCTATTTTCTATTGACTAGCTGTGAAAGGAATATATGTCTACTGGTGACCCATAAGTGCTGGGTTTACTTTCCCTGATTTAGTGGTACTTTATTTTAACACTGAAGTAAACAAGTATTTAAGATCAAAACATTGTTTTACGGGTCAAGATCAGAACTGGAGCTACTCTTCTTCATTCCCTATGTGCTGGAATATAATCTTGATTTTTCTAGGGCATCATTCTATTGGATTTTTTCCTCAACATTTAAGAACATTATTGAATCTTAATCTTCCACTATGTGTAAGTGGAATTCATAAGTGATTTTTTTTTAAAGTAAAAGCAATGTCTTGGCTAATTTTGGATTTAAAATGAATCCTAAAGACAAAGAAGCCTAATGTCATACTTCATAAATTTGTTGGGCTATATAGTAAAGCTGGAAAACCTAATTAAAATAAAGAGAAAATAATTGTGTCTCTTCTGTACTCCAGGTGCAGTGGCCATTAGTATTCTTCTGCTCCAGTACCCTGAACCACTGCATTTGTTAACCTTTAGTTAGATCAGAGGTAATTTTCTCCTGTTTGCACATAATGTTTGAGTTGTAATTGACAGCACTGATGAAAGGAAAAAGTGCTCCCATCATGTATTGTACAAAGTTCTTGGCAACTCTACTTTTTCCTGCTTCTACACAGAGTTTTTCTATGGCAAGAGTCTTCTGAGCTTTGAAAAGGTGCACCTCATTAATGCTGGACTGTAGATACTGTTTCAGTGCCGTGTCAAGAGGAGTGATGGCAAAGTGAAATATATTGTGTACTGCATTATGCAATAACAATGTTATATTGGTAAGATACAGCAGTAGATTGAAGTCCTGTATTTTAATGCGTTGGTGAAGGACTGCTTATTAGTGAGCCTGGAAGAAACACCCAGTTTGAAAAAACTGGACAGTTTATCAATGTCCAGGTAAATTTCATCACCTGAGATGCTTTTTTTAGGGTTCATCTGAAGAGAAAACCCTATACAAATTATGTGCCTAGGAACAAAACAAACCCAAACACCACCACCACCACAACAAAAAACACAATAGAAACAGAAATTGCTAGTAGGATTTTCCTGCCTTGTCAGTTTGGTGCTTGAAACTGAACTACAAGCACTCTCCATAGGTAGCACTGTTCATGGAAGGTTTTGTTTTGTGTCTGCCTCCTAGGTCCCAAGTCGTCGCTGGCAATGGGATGTGTAGCAGACAAGCTAGGGTAGGCTTGCGGGGCCCCTTAGCTCTTATAGGTACATTTCACAACAATTAAAATCCTCAATTTCTAGGCTGCTGGGGGAATTTTTTTGTTTTTGTTTTTACTTATTTTGTGCTTTTTGAATGCCTATTTTCTCCGTTTCATGGTGTAAAAGAACCTTTTTAAAAGATGGCTATTTTCACTGAAATATTATGGTACACTTCCAAGAAAGAATCTCTGCTCTTGGAAGTGACTAAACACTGTACCTGAGAGACTAATTTGCTTTGCCCAGTAGCTGATTTTGCAATGCGTCACTGTGATAGAGGCTTAAACCCTCCAGCTTAACCTGGCTACAATGCAATAATTAATTACTTTCTGGAAAAGTGAGTTTCTTCTTATTGTTTGGAGTTCTACTCATGAGGGAGGATTCAGCTTCTTATACAGACAGTGGCATGAAAAAACTCCTCTTCTAATTGCTGGTAAAAGAATATATTTGTTTAACCAAAAAGCAAAACATTTTTCCTCTAATCTGTTTGACATCAAAACAAAACACACTTTTCATAAGTGAAAACATTCATTTTGCTGTAAAACGGGTAACATTTAACATTGTGCAAAATCATGAAAAAAGTACAAATTTTCACTGGGCTAGAATTGATTTTTTTCCCAACACCCACACCCATGCACACTACACCGCTACCTCGATATAACGCTACCCGATATAACACGAATTCGGATATAACGCGGTAAAGCAGTGCTCCGGGAGGGTGGGTGGGCGGGGCTGCGCACTCCGGTGGATCAAAGCAAATTCAATATAACGCGGTTTCACCTATAATGCGGTACGTTTTTTGGCTCCCGAGGACAGCGTTATATCGAGGTAGAGGTGTACCACTATTCATTGAGAGAGAGAGAGAGATGTCATCCTTGATTGAATTCATAAACTCTTGTGAAAAATGTCCAAGTGAAAATGGATAGTTTTGTCCAGCTCTTTTCATTAGAGCCCCTTAACCTAAGCTAGTGCATGTCTTCACTAGCAACATTAAAGAGAGCTCTTCTGGTGCTATAAAAACCCACCTCCACGAGGGGAGTAGCTACCAGCCCTGGGAGCCCATCAGGTCTGGATTAAGTTAATCTGAGACCTCGGGCACAATATGACATGGGCACTCGTGTCTCCATCTCTGCAGCAAAGATAGCCCTTCAAACATGGACAGTATAAATTGATACATGTCTGCCTGAGTCTGCGGACAGATAGCTCCAGTGTCTCTGCTCAGCGTTTTGCCAAGCTATCACAGAGAGTAAACCAGGTAGGGTCCTGAATGGTTTTACTGCTGATATTTATGCAGGTGCTAAAGTAAGGATGGGAGTGTAGAGGGGCACATCTCTTCCAAAGATAGAGGAGAGTTCCCCATCGTATCTCTGGCATGGGGGAGCACTATGTAGGGAGATTTTATGCCAGTGTAACCCACTAATACCTACTGGGTAGCATGCTATGGTAGTGGGACATGCTATGCCTTTGCAAAACACAACTCTGCTGACACTTGGCATGGCCTCATCACCCTCCCTCTGTGCATTGGCCAGTTCTAGACATACCCTCTCTAATGCATGGACAGCTGCAAATAATGCTAGCTGGTTATCCCACCATGCTCCCTAATGCTTTACAGCTCCATTCTGTCCCTCTCCATTCATATGTGAAGAAGGGGGTGGAGCTCCCTGGGCTTTCTCCGCCTCCAGCGCACATTTTCAGATATGGCCATAACTTGGCCAATGAGAGTAATAAATATTATAATATTGTGTCACACTGTGTAGATCAACAACAGTGTTCACCTTCAATTACTTGGCAAATGGAATGCTGCTTTAGAAATTTATAATGGATTTTACATCATTAGAGCAATGCTTCTTGAGCAACTTGAAGCATTCTGTGGGACAGTGAATGAGAAGCTCAATGCTGGGTTTGGTGCACAACAGCTCTATGACAATACCTATAATTTTGAATGATCTTTTGTCTGTTTTAGTCTCCTGCTTAAATTTATAGCAATGCATGTGTTGGAAAGGAGTACTAATTAAAGATGATGGGCCAAATTTGCCCTCGGTTGACTTCTTCAGTGGGGTTGCTCTGCTGTAACAGAGGATGGAAAGTTACCCATCTAGGAGACAATGGGTATCTTAAACCAGATTTATTTTTAAATGAGAACATCCGCATCATAATGCTTGTCTACACAGGGAGATTTTACTGGCAGAACAATATCAGTATAATTATCTTGCTTTGAAAGCAGTATAAGCTAAATCAGAAAAAAACACACCCCTGTGACAGAATAGGAGCGTTCACTCTGAGTTGTGCCAACATGACTATGGTCGTATAACTATACCAATATAGTTCTACTGGTAAATTTCCCCATGTAGATAAGTTCAGAGATGTGGGCCAAATTCAATGATGAATTTAGTGGGGAATCAAAGTTGGTATGACTTGCACGTTTTTCTAGGTGTCTCAAACATATATGTTGCACCAATTTCAGTGCCCTTAGGACTTGTAATCATTGTTCTTATTAAAAAGATTGTTTCAAACATGCATGAATAATATTTAACTGATAGTCTCAAGTATCCATTACATTTATTCCCCAATATGAGCGACCCATCATCCCCTTTATTTGGATCAAAAATAATTATCCATTGTTATTCAGTTACTAATCTGAATCTTTTCCTAGGTTGTGACAACTTTTAAGGGGGAAAATAAGGGAGTCATTTTGAAAATATTATCACTTAGTTTGTTCAGTCACAAACTCTCAAATTATGCTAAGTTATGTGAGATAATGTAACCTGAAATGGGGCACGGGTAATAAACTGGTGATTCAACAGGTGATAAATTATACATGGCAGGATGGTCTTTTATTAGTTGAATATTGTTGATTGCATGATGACATAATTGTCTCCCTTTCCATTGCACAGCACATATTAGTTCTTTTCCTCACATTTTAGTTCTGCACCAGAGCACTGCTCAGTTTGCAAGTTGTCCTGAAGGGATTCTCCTTAATAGCTTATAAAGTGGTATGGCTTGATTTTCAGAGGTTCTGGGCTCTCACAACTCCATCTGAAGTCATTCCTTTGTCTCCCCCTTCCCTGCCAGTATGCCATCATCCTAACCCAGAGGGATCACCTCTAGGGACTCATGTATTATTCTATTTGCCTTTCATTAACAGAGCAAATTTGCTGCAATTGCCAATTAGTGCTGTTGGATTTTGTGATGTGGGTGCCTGCCTCCTGAGAAGTGGACAGAGGTTATATAGGTGTTTGAGCAAACACTTTGTACTGTGGTTACACTTGAAATCTCTCCCTCAGTGCTGATTCTTCCTCTGATGTGGCCATGTAGGAAAGACTTTGGGAATCAGTGAAGATTAGGGAAAAAGTGAATCAAGTACTTCCTGCTAAACCCTCTGAGTAACACAGACACAGGGCTGGCTCCAGGCACCAGCTCAGCAAGCAGGTGTTTGGGGTGGCCAACGGAAAGGGGCGGCACATCCGGCTCTTCGGCGGCAATTCGGCGGAGGGTCCCTCTGTCCCTCCCGGACGGAAGGACCCGCCGCCGAATTGCCGCCGAAGAACAGAAGCGGCGGGTTAGAGCTGCGTGTTGGTTTTTTTGTTTGTTTTTTCCGCCGCTTGGGGCGGCAAAAATGCTGGAGCCAGCCCTGCACAGACAGATTTGCTCTGCTAAATCACTTTAGTCATTTTCCACCCTTTTTAATTTTATTTTTGATATTTGACTACAAATAACACATTTGTAAAAAAATTAATTGCCATCTTTATGCAAATTGGAGTTGATGTTGCCCCCACCCACCAAATATCCATATTCCAACAGTAAATTCAAACTATATTCATTCACTAGTAAGGAACCTGTGAAAGGTGCTCAGTGAATCAGACGGCTGGCAACCAGGGTTCAGACCTCTGCAGGGTTTGTTCACTAAAGCCAGAAAGTTCCCAGTACATTTGGGTTCTATGTGATGGCTGCAGGACTGGTGGCAGATGTCTGTAGAAAAGATGGGGGTTGGGGCCCTCGGGAGATGCAAAAAACATCAGACTTGGTCTGCTCATGGACATGGTCCCATGTTTACTGACTGATCTAGAACCTGAACATCCTGTAGTACTTAGCTCCCTACAGAGAAGACTTGTTACAGAATTTTAAGTATTAACTGTGATATTTTTTCTGGGATTTCATAAGGCACTTTCCAACTGAAACACACCTGGAAGGTAACAGTTAAATACTGCACAATTTCTGTTTGTGACAAGGTAGAAATGTGATTCCCAGGTTGGCACTTCCCCTCGTGGCTAGGCATGGCATAGCAGGGTCTCCTCCTCTGGCATCACCTGCCGACAGCCATTCCGGCCCTATGGTGGTCTGCTTCTTCTAGTGACTCGAGGCCCTTTGGCCAGGTCACATTCAGTCCCACCTCCTCTAGGGTAAGAGTTCCACAAAACAATAATCTTTTGACTTTATGCCAGGTCTTAGCCCAAGTCTTGGCTTAGTGGTCCTTATACCCCTTATATCTGAGGGATTTCTTTCCACCTTCCTTGGTGGTCAGTAGAGGATCCCAGTCCCTCCCTCTACTCTAGGTTCTAGCCCAGAGACCCTTGTTGCCTCCCTTGACCATTTCTTACCTCAGTCTGTCTCGAGGTCAGCCCCTTTCTGGGCTCACTCCTTCGCAGGCTCTTCACCCCTTCCTGAACTCTGCAGAATTCTTTCCAACTCTTGTACTTGAGTGCTGCCTCCCCAGGCTTTCTCCCTGGAGACGTGGCTCACATCTGCCACTCCCAAGCCTAACTGTATGTTCATTTCTTTTTCCTCTGGAAACCTGACCCCTGGGCTGCCTCCCTGGGGTCTTGCCTTTTTGTCAAGGTTCAATGCACCCTTGCTCCACCCTTGTGACTCCGCAGTATATCTTCTGGACCTTTGCCAGAGCGTCCTTTCTCAGGAGAGGATCTCAAGGCCTAATCTCTCCCTGGGCCTTCCCTCTACTGTCCTGATCATCCCCACTCATCTTTAATTCTGGGCCTAATTCTAAATTGGGCCTGGCTCACTCTCCCAGTGCAACTGGGTGCACTAATTGCTCTCTGGTCCCAGTTAATTCTTCCTCTGCCAGTGTGGACTTGCCTTGGCAGGTTATATGTTTGTATAATTTGTATTGCTATTTCAGACATTAGTTGTTGGAAAAGAGCTGTCTCCTTCACAACCCAGCCCAAATTTGGCTTCTCTGTTCCTGCAATGATTATATAACTAGGGCTGGGGCTGGGTGATACTTTCATAGATACAAGCCACATTTTTTTTCCCCACATCATGACATTTCTGGAAAATTGTCATTTGACCAGGGCAATATGCACAGTCTTAACACGTTTCTTACTGTTGAAAACATTTTTTCTTTAAAATGTTCCCATTTTTAATACAAAAACCACACGGGATTGTTGAGAAAATGGAACTGATCGCCAATTGAAAATGAAATGTGTAAATAGTCAATACTGCTCATTTCAAATGTTCTGGTGACCATTTCACGCAAAACACACTATAACGCTGTCTCTAATTGCAGTCTAATGCTAATATAAATTACTGTGATGTGCAAATTTCAAGTAGAAATGGAAGATGATCAGGAAAGGGCAAGCCCTTGTTTGAAGGCAGATACTTCAATACTTGTCAAATGTTGTAGGAAAAATCAGTGAAAAGGCAAAAGGCTTTTTGCTCCATGTGATACACATGCATGTTCCTGTTCACGTTATGTCAAAATATATTTTGAAAATTTTACTAATGAATACCATTGACCCAATGAACTCTAATTGTTCATTTATTTCCATTATGGAGCTGACAAATAGTAGTGATCTATCTGCATTTAGACTGTTTGGGAGGTTTTATACCATGAAAGCTACTTTGAGCCCTGGCTCATGATTTAACATAGCACCCTGTAGTGGGGCAGTTGCCCCACTTTGGCAGAGGAGGGGTTAAAGCAGGCTGGAGGGAGACTGTGCAGAACCTAGCCACTCAGAGAAGGGCAGAAAGGCAGCCAATCAGGGCCAGGCTGGGCCCTATATAAAGGCTGCAAAGCAGAGGAGGCAGCAGTCTCTTCCTGACAAGCAAGGGAGAAGGACTGGCTCCCTGTAGAGATAGCACCTTAGATAGAGCAGCACTGGGCAGACTCAGGGGAGTAGAAGGAAAGCTCCAGCCTGATACCTGCCAGGCTGAGGCCCCTGAAAGAAAGGGCCGAGAAGGTGCAAGGGCCAAGGGGAAGATGCCCAGGGAGCGTGAGCAGTAGAGGGAAGAGAAGGAAGGCAGGACATGGCTGCCGCCAGAGGGTCCCTGGGCCGGGACCCAGAGTAGTGAGTGGGCCTGGTCCCCCCCCCTTACACTGCACCTGGCCGTGGAGGAGCATGGCCGATGGACTGTGCCTTGTCCCTGAGGAAAGGGACTAGAATTTGGGGCGGCCGGTGGCCACAAAGGCAGGTGCAGACTGAGGACTGCTGATTCCCCCGCAAGGGGGGAGAATAGAGCAGGGGCACAGCCGGAGGGCTGTGTGCAGAAGAGGACTCCGCAAGCCAGGGAGCAACGTCGGTCCCAGACAGCACAGCAGAGCAGACAATGGGCAAGACACCACCTTCAGAGGGCACTCCACAGCTGAACGGAGCTAATTCCCAGAGCGATCAGAACAAGGCGCTGTGGTGGTGAGTCTGCACCCCGTTACACACCCCCAAAGTTATATTAATAACCTGCAATACTGAGTCAGTCAGTGATGATTATCAATATGTACATTCTAAGACTATTGTCAAAAAGTCAGCAAGGAAGCCATTTCAATTTCTTTTAAACTACAGAGCCATTCAAGTCTTCGTGACACACCACTCTCATGCAAAATTTAATTTTGAAATATAAACTTAATTTTGAGTTCAAGATATTCAAGGAATCACTCAGAACTGGCACGCGTCTCCAATGTACAATCTTTAATGTTTCTTTGAAAAAGCTCCCAGACTGATATTGTGTTCAGGGCCGGCTCCAGGCACCAGCTGAACAAGCAGGTGCTTGGGGCGGCTACTCGGGAGAGGGGCGGCATGTCCAGCTATTCGGCGGCAATTCGGCGGAGGGTCCCTCCCTCCCGCTTGGAGCGAAGGACCTCCCGCCGAATTGCCGCCGCAGATCGCGATCGCGGCTTTTTTTTTTTGCTGCCTGGGGCAGCAAA
Source organism: Platysternon megacephalum (assembly GCA_003942145.1). Lineage (NCBI taxonomy): Eukaryota > Metazoa > Chordata > Testudines > Platysternidae > Platysternon > Platysternon megacephalum. Next base: position 384,421 of record QXTE01000413.1, read on the forward strand.
AACCCTGGAGCCGGCGCTGATTGTGTTTGTTCACTATCTGAAATAAACTTATTACCAACTCGTACATAAAGACATGCAAGATATCTGTAATGGAAATACTAACTATTCCTCAATGGTACATTGAGTTGCAATGGGAGATGGGGATGCTGAGATCTTGTAGGATTTGGCCTGTGTTGCTGTTATAAATATATTATATTCTAGGAAGAGAAGATTTCACATAAATAGCACTTGTTGCTGGCAAACTAAATTTAGCTGAATAGGTTTCCTGGCACTAACACTTCTTGCATTACTGCTGCAATATGCATTAACAGCAGAATGGCCAGACACCACACCTGTGTCCTGTGTAAATTGCTTTTGCGGTGTGAATTTTGTATATGAGCCAAATCCTCAGTGAAACTGAATATAATTGATTTCAATGGAGACTGATCCCCTGCCAAGTGACAAAGGTCAGCACATGACCCATATTATGGATGGGTCCAGGAGATGACAATTGGTCTTTTACCAGTACTTCTGTGTGTGTCACATCTTCATTACAATGAAGACCCGCCACTCTTATTGAATTCAGTGGGAGTTACAGACATTCAATATCTCTCTGTATCTTGTTTTAAACACGAATGAATCCCCTTAGATGATCTAATCCTGTTTTATAAATATCTGTGCTTCAGGGCACTTTTCTATGATGATATTAAGGGTGTTTATCACAGGTTTTTTTATTATCCTTTCATGACTGTGTAACATTCAAGCCTTAAAGTTAGGTCTAGGTTTCAGCTCTGAAGGAAAAAAAATGCATTTCCTCTTTGTCTTTGTATTAGCTCACTACAGCAAGGAAGGCAATGCAGCATTTAGGGTCATAAAATTTAAATTATTATTATAACCATTTTTTCCCAAATATGATGGCATGATTTCAGTATTTTCTTGATCATTTGTCTGGCACTAAATGTTAAATAAGGAGGATTGATATAAATTCAGATATTTTCCCAAGGCTAATATGATCAAGATTAAAGATTTTCAATACTTGACAAAACAATGACTGCAGGATGACTTCATAAGGATTTTAGCTTTTAATATTTGCTGTTTTTCTGGCTTCCTTAGTATAATGTATGTGAAGACACTGTAATCCCACAGTTCATGACCGTACTCCTATAAAGGGTATGGTCAAGTGTAGAGGTGAGGGGATATTGGAAAATAATTTTCATGAACAATCACAAATGACCATGGTCATGATTCTCTTGTGTTTACTTATTGCAAATGTTAAAACTCCTGTGCTTTGCTAGTGCGAATAATCATGGTTTGGTTTCAGCCATGGTCATTCTGAATAAAGCATGCACACAAAGTCCAGCCAAAAAAGGAGGGAATCTGTTAAATCAGTGGTCCCCAACCTTTTTTGTCCGGCGGGCGCCAAAAAAGAAAAAAAAAAAAACCCGAGCGCTGCCGGCGGAGCAAAAAACAAAAAAACAAAAAAACCTGAGTGCTGCCGGCGGGCGCCAAGCGCTGCCGGTGGAGCAAAAAAACCAACAAACCACCCCGGGGCACCGCGTTGGGGACCCCTGTGTTAAATGGTTAAATCCACTCTGGCATAGGACCACTAGTTGGAAGACATAAGATTTAGGACTAACTGGAAGGTACCAAAATAGCAGAAGGGGTGTGGGTGTGCATGTGAGAGAGGATTATATATGATGGATAAATAAAGTTTGTTTAAAAATCAAGAATCTTCTTTTTAAAAGGAGTAAACAGAACAGTCATGTCATGGAGCAACACTTGACCATTATTCAACTGGAAAGAGATCACATTATAACAGCTTTTTACTACAGTAGCTTTTTACAGTATATCACATTATATCCCCTCTTCCCCCTTGCTCCGTCATCTCATGATTTGTTTTTATTTGCCACTTAATGTTTTCCAATCTATCAGAGGTTTAAGTGCTATGTTTTTTTCATAACTGAATTGGCTTTTTAGAAAGCCTCTCCTCAGAAGACGCTGACTGAAATATTGTTTCCCTGTAAAGGGCTTTTTATTCCCCATTATAAATTCTACAGTTAAACAAGAGACCAAACTAAATGAAATAATGGCAGCTTGGCGTCTAGTGGGACTTTATCACCAGTTACAATGATAATCAGAAATCTCCTTTTAACCAGAAATCTCCCAAAGTGTTTTACAAACCCTTGTATCTTTAGGAATGCTTTCACCCACCCCTGAAATGGAATCATCTGTGAGGGAAAAACATAGCAACTACTGAACAAGGCAAATAATGTCACAGGTTAGGACTTGAAATGATGTGACTTAATGACACCTACATCTTATACAGTGCTTTCCATTCATAAATCTTAAAGTACTTTACAAAGGAGGATAGTATCATTAACTAACCCCATTTTTACAGATGAAATAATGGAGGTGCAGTAAGGTGACTTAACTCGCCCAAGGTGAGACACCAGGTTAGTGTTAGAGCCAGCCATAGATTGTAAGGCCAAGAGGGATCATTATGATAATCTAGTCCGACTTCCTGCATTACACATTTTAGAGAAACATCCAGTCTTGATTTAAAGACTTCAGGTGATGGAGAATCCACTGTTAAGTTGTTCCAATGGTTACAAGTTTGTCCTTGCTGTTACTAATTTGTGTTCTATTTCTAGTTTGAATTTGTCCAGCTTCAGCTCCCATCTATTGGATCACATTATGCCTTTTTCTGCTAGATTAGAGAGCTGTCTACTAGCATAAATCTCTTCCCCATGTAAGTACTTGTATACCATGATTGAGTCACCTCTTAACTTTCTCTTGGATCAACTAAATACATTGAAATTCTTAAGCTTCTCACTACAAGACATGTTTTTCAGATCTCAAATCAGTTTTTGTAGCTCTTTGAAGTGTGGACACCAGAAATAGAAGCAGTACTCCAGTATTCCAGTATGCCACCTCCTTGCTCCTACTTGACATTCCACTGTTTATGCATCCACATGTTGTGTGCACCCTATTAGCATCACACTGGGAGCTCAGATTCAGTTGGTCATCTGCCATTCCCCTAAGTCTTTTTAATGTTACTCTGTTCCAGGATACCATCTCCCATCTTGTAAGTGTAACATACATTCTTTGTTCCTAGATGTATAATCTTGCATTTGGTTGTATTAAAATCGAGTTCAAATCAGCCCACTTAACAAGCAATCCATATCAGTCTACATAACTGACCTGTAAACGCATTATTTACCGCTGAACTAATTTTTATCATTGCAAATTTTACAAATAATTATTTTATATTTTCTTCCACATAATTGATAAAGATATTGAATAGTGTTGGGCCGAGAACAGATCCCTGTGGGACTCCACTGGAAACACACCCATGGGATAACGATTCCCCATTTATGATTACTTTTTGAGATCTATTAGCTAACCAGTTTTAAATTCATTTGTTATTGGCTACGTTGGTTTTATATAGTTTAATTTAAAAAAAATCAGAATGTCATATGGGATTAAGTGAAATGCCTTAGAGAAGTCAAAAGTATATAGTCTCAACACAAGTTACCCTTATCAGCCAGACTTCTGATATATTTTTGAAGAGACCATGTTTGTTTGCCAAGACCTGTTTTCCATAAACCATGTTGATTGATGTTAATTATTCTACCATCTTGAATTTTTTACTGATTTTATCCTATATCAGCCTTTCAATGATTTTGCCCTAGATCAGAGTCAGGTTAACCAGCCTATAGTTACCCATGTCATCCTGTTTACCCTTTTCAAATATTGGCACAACATTAGCTTTCCTCCAATCCTCTGAAACTTTCCTAGTATTCCATGAATTTTTTTATTTATTTAAATCAATATTAGTGGTTCAGAGAGCTCCTTGGCCAATTCTTTTAATACTCCTGCATGCAAATTATCTGGTCCTGCCGATTTTAAAAATGTTGAACTTTAAAAGTTGATGTTTAACATTCTCCTTAGTTACTGATGGACTAGAAAATATTTCATTATCACTGTAAGATATGAAAATATCAATCTGTTTTCTTCCAAATATTTATTGAATACTTTTGCCTTTTCAGAATCAAGATAGGTAATTTTAACTTAGTATTGGATCTATATTAATGTTAGAACTTCACATATATATAAATAATTCCTTCTTATTATCCTTAATCCTATTGGCCATGGATTTTTCATTGATATCTTTAGATTCTCTTATCAACTCTCTGCATTTCTTAGCTGTCGATTTGTACTCATTGCTATCAACTTCCTCATTTTTTCATTTGTTATATATGTATATTTATTTTCATTACTACTATCACTTCTCTTAACCAAGAATTTTTTTAATCAAAGAAGATCTGATTTTAGCTCTATAAATAATCTAGAGGCATGAGAATATCAGGATGACTTTTGGACAACTTCAAGCACTGTTCTGTTTTGGCTTGATGTTGAGCCATGTGCCAATGCCGAATTTCTGTTCCAATAGCGGCCATACACTACACAGCCATGCATGAGGCTGTTTCTTAGTAAAAATATGGACTATCAATTTATTATGATTTATTAAAAATCATCAAAATAGATGTGGGTCCAGGCTATATAAAATTATACCAAGAACCTTTACATTAAAAATATTAGAAAAAAAATGCCTAGGAAAAAATAGATGTGGTCTTATTGATATTTAAATGGCGCTTTTTTTTTTTTTGTCTTTTTTGCCCTGGGATGAAGTTCTACGACGGAAAAGAGGCAATAAGAGGTGACCTTGATATGTGAGTTACTTTCACTTTACACTTCTTTTTTAGTATAAAGGGCACAAAACAAAAATAGCTTTAGCAAATGATACACCAAATGCTTTAAACAAGTTTTTAGGTTTTTGTTTGTTTTTGTTTTATTTACCACACTTTTTTTCAAATAGTCATCTGGGAAACATATCCAAGATGAAGTTTTGCTTTCTCAGTAAGATGCCTTTCTATTTCCAAGGCTATTAAAATACACTAGTATAAATGATTTGCCCAGTGGGATTCACAGCATCTGCTCTTTGTTGCTGTGGCACAAAAACAAAAATAAAACAAAAAACAATCAAGCTGGTAGTTGAAGCATGGCTATTTCTTATAGGCTTGGAGCATCATTCATTATATGAGATACAGGTATACAGAGCCAGATGCTCAGCTGATGTAAATCAGCATATCTCATTTACTTTCACCAGCAGAGGAACTGGCTCATACATATGAGGATCTGGCTCTGTGTATGTGTGTTTTTGTGTATGTGTGTGTGTATCTATAGATATATATGTGTATAGATAGTTACAGATAAAATGTGAAATAAGCACTTGAGAACTTCATTCAGACAAAAAAAATACATATTTCCAAACTCTCTCTCTCTCTGTTGAGATCAGGCATCTATGCATGGAAGCGTCAGGTCTGTATGTCTGCAGGGTGAGTTTTTGTGGCAACAATCTATAGTATAAGAGAAGAAATTAAAAAAAAAAAAGAAAACTTAATAGAGAAATGAGACTCAAATAAAAAGTTTGCCTGCCAGTTATGTATGTTCATGGTGTATTTATTTAAGTAAACCCAGCAGGGCATATTAGAATAGTTCTGAAAAACAGTTGATTGAATAAAGTGGTTTTCATAAATCTTACATCTATTTTATTCAGGTTTTTGTGCAGTAAGGAGACAGTTCGTTACCAGGGATCCTGAAAAAATATGCAATTAGTTAAACATCTTTTTAAAGACATTGAATTAGTTGAGTTACACAATGCAGTATTTGGACAATAAGTCTGTTGGGGAAACAAAAATCTACAGCTCCTACACCTACTGAGTCTTCCCAGCTGGCATTTTTTTTGGTCTCCAAAAACAGTAGGAAAGTACATAATTACCTAGAAAATGTCTTTGAAAACCAGATTTTGTTTATCTTACAAAACTGCATATGTCTCCATTGTAAGCTGAGGGAAGTAGAAATGGACTATATGCATACATAAGTAGGTACCATCTCATTGGGGTCAACAGGAGCCCCAGACTGATCTTGGCAGTTGATACAGGAAAATGTTATCATTATGATGATATAGAAGCAGGCTTCCTCTCTGCTCACTGAGGCTGGACTAGAAGCAGACAATAAAACAGGAAGCGAGTATTTTTTTCTCTGTGCGCATGTGCATATCTCCAGTCATTCTTGAGCTCTACATTGCAATGTTAGCAGACAGCTAATGCAAAAAGTGCTCTAACAGACAGGCTTACTTTTCGTTTTGTCAAACAATATTGTTTTGTAACTTACAGTAAAATGTCACCATTCCTCAAAGCTCATTTAAAAGCCTCACTCCCAGCAGTTGTCTTCCTTTCCTCTGAGATTCATATGTAGTATAGTGGCTCATGTCCCAGCAGTTATTAAAAATTCCACTGAAATTATAAAGCAATTTATACTGCCCATGGTGACAACCTTATACAGAAGCTTAGGAATAGCGGTTAGTAGGTTGGTGGACTTGATGATGATCTCTGCGGGGGGTGGGGCTGGAGAGGGGAGTATTCTCCCCAGAATGTCCCAGATCTAACAATGGGAAATATTTGTGGAGAAGCATCTATTTTTTTTCTCTTCCTTTGTCGTCCCACACAATTGTGATGAGGAGTTGGATGAGAATTAAGTCATTTTACAAACACACTTCTTTTGCTGCCCATGAGGTTTTCTTGATGGTGAAGTCTTTTATTTCAGCCGAGCCTCCCTTGAAATCAGTTCATATAATCTATATATTGTGCACTTAGTTTTGCTCTAAGAATGAAACACACTAAATTTAAATTAATATATTGTATTGCTCTGTAGTACAAAGTGGATTTTAAGGTCCATAATATTCTTGCAGCTACAACAGAGAGTATGGACCATATCCAACACCCACTAAAATCACTTGAAAGACTGCCATTGATTTCAATGGACATTGAACTTTGGTCACTTAATCAGAAATGTACAGCCCTTTTGAATCCCTTAGAGTAAAAGAAGATGCATATTTGTGTGGTTGGGCATTCCAAACCCCTTCCCCCCACAGTGAGAAATCAGGTTCCTAAAAAACCTAAAAATGCTTTTAAAAATTCCCTATAAGTTACAGTGATACAAATAAGAATTACCTCTTCAGAAATATTGTTGACGAATGACGGAATGAACACCACCAATCACAGGACAATAATGTTTAGATAACCCTGTAGCCCTTCTTCCGTTTTCCCAAAGTCCATTTTGTAACGTGCGGATGCATGCAGCTCCCGCTATAAAATTCCACTTGGCACTCACCGAACATTCACAGAGAAAGAACTTTGCTTACTAGAACATTGCTCCAGCTGTACTGAATTTCTGATCGTGATGGCAGTCTGTAAGGCAGACCGTGCATGAAACATTAAAAGTTAGATTGAGACACAAACATAGGTCTGTTTAAAAAATTGTCACTTCAATATTGTAACATTCAATATTTTTTGAAGTTTCTGAAGTGTCTTTCAAATTGGCTTCTGGTAAAACAAAGTGGCACTGGAAAAAATTACATGAAGTTCAGCTAACTATGCTGCAGTACCAACTCTCCCATCCAAGTAATGCAAAGTACCATTTTTCCACGAACGAGCCAGAGCCCTGACTGCTCTGGGACACCTTTAGGAATGAAGGTACTGTATATACTCGTTCATTAGCCCATTCGTTTATAAGCCGACCCCCCAAGATGGATAGGTAAAAATGGCAAAAACTGTATGACCCTTTCATAAGCCGACCCTATATTTCCGGGGTTGGCAAACTTTGGCTCCTGGCCCATCAGGGTAAGCCGCTGGTGGGTTGGGACATTTTGTTTACCTGGAGCATCCGCAGGCCTGGAGCCCCTCAGCTCCAAATGGCCGCGGTTTGCCGTTCCCAGCCAATGGGAGTTGCGGGAGGCGGCGCAGGCCAAGGGACATGCTGGCCGCCAAAATCATCAAATTTTGGTGTAGACCCATTGATAAGCCGACCCCTGCTCTTTAATGCTTCACATTTTTACCAAAATTTCGGCTAATGAACAAGTATATACGGTATCTTACTTTGCTTGTCTTTATTTTGTCCTTGGTCTCTGCTAACCAGGATGCTAATTAGTTAGAAACAAACCAGCAACAGCAATAACAAAACACCTAAAACTATACTGAGACATTTATTTCAGATGGACAAACAAACACCTTATTGTTGTAATGGCACATTTAGTCAGCAAATCTGCTTGTAGATAGTTGAGAACTTACATGCTGGAGTCTTTAGGTGTGTGTTTCTATACTATTAGACAGCATCAAGAAGAGTTAGTAATGTTCCTTAAAGTATTTTTGTTTTTGGTGAGTATTAGATTTCTCAACAAAGAATAAGCTGTCGAGACTTCAAAACAAACAAACAAACCAGTCCTCACTTCAGTTTGACAGAACATCTGAACTAAACTGATATGTTAATTGAGTCCGACAATCTCCATTTAATTGTGACTCATTGCAAAAGATAGTTTGTCAACACTTCAATCGGATTATTCTTTTTGAAGTGAATGTAAAATAAACAAACATGCAGTACTTTTAACTTTTGCTTTTTAAGTCACACAGTTTTGAAAGCTTTGAAGGTATGTTTGCTTTGATTTTTCTTTCACCAGTGATTTTGGTCCTACAACTTCTAACTCTAAGTAATCAATCAGCTGTTGTCCTTTAAAGGTTACAGATTTAAAAATTATTACAAACTCATTACAGATGTAAATATGTGTAAAATCCAGTCATGCATTATTTGCCACACAGTTTCATTACAATACATCAACAACATTACAGCACCAGGAACATTCAGTGCTGGCTAGCAGGAAAAAAGGCCTCCGGTAAGTATCCCATTCATCTTGGTGTAGCTCAACTGATGCCACTGGAGTTAAACCAGAGATTAATTTCTCTCCTTATGCATAGACCTGTCCAGCACAGTAACAAAGTAAGTCACCTTACATATGACTCTACATAATATGAATCCCATGAAACCTAAGTGGTCTGGGAGGAGAGGAGGAGCAGTGTTGTAAAGGAGTGGAGGGGGCAATAGTCTATTATTGTTAGTTATTTGTATTACAGGAGTTTCTATTGGCCCCAAGTGATATCAGGGCCTCCTTGTGCTACACTGTGCAAACACGTAGTGAGAGAAAACCCCTACAGTGTCATATTCACTGGACCACGCTGCCTCTCATACAGATCTAGGGTGTGTGTAGCACAATAGCTTTCCATCTTAAATATTTGAATTCACGTCTACTACCCTAGTATCTAGCTGCCAAATTAGCTATACACTGTGTTATAGCTTGTTAATTACTCATGCTTTAGAAGTTCCTTATTCATATTGGTGAATTAGAGGGTCCTAAAACAACAATGACATTCTGACAATCACTTTATGCAGTGGCCCTTCTAATATTTTACAATGAACTCCTGAAAAATGAGCACAGTTGGTTTTCATCAAGGTAAAATTTGTAGAATTTGGTTTTGGGCAAGGCTCTTTATTTACAAGAGCACAGAAAGGTAACTCACCTGCCAAGTGTCAGTTCAGAGAAATACGTATTGACAGAGTTCTAAACTTCTGCATGTAGGGATCTATCAGATTTGCTATTATTGATGTCACTTCCAGCGTTACTCCTAGAACACTATAAAGATTTAAATGTTTAGAATTGTTGTTTCCACTGACGTACATATTTAAAAAGCAAATGATCTGTATTGCTGTAAAAAATTAAAGGCAGCTGTAATACTTGCATGAATATAGTATTTAACACAAGTGTAAGTATGGACATTTGCTTATTTAAGTGCATCATTTAGGGCCAAATCTACAAGTCCTTACTTACTGGAGTGGTCATGAAGAAGCTGATTTCAACTGTATATTATGATGAATAATAGTTGTTCATGATAATATGGTTATTAGGACTGGACCATAATGCCTAAACCATGGATTAAGATGGTTCTTAAATTCTAACGTTCTTATATTTGAGTGCTAAAGGATTTTTTTATATAATGCAGGATAACACTTGAGGATAGGAATGGCATTTTAAAAAAAAAGTATTATCAACACCCCTGTGAGGTGCTATTATCCCTATTTTACAGAAGAGGAACTTCGGCATGGAGAAGCTAAATGACTTGCCCAAGGTCAAAAGGGAAGTCTACGGCTGAACAGAGAATTGAACCTGTGTATCTCAAGTCCTAGGGTGGTGCCCTAACCATTCTTCCCTTGACGTACTGCTGTATGTAGTTATTTCAATTCTATTAATGCATAATGTTTCCTTACCTTTGCTTTTGTAGCAATTGCCTGTATTCATCTGAAAGGGATCATCTAGATATCATCTCTATTTTTATTAAGCTAATTCAACCATTGCATTACTTAGAAAGATATAATTAATCATTATGTTCCCATTCTTGGCTCTTATTGAAACCACAGTTAATTAAGTTTACAAATCAACACAGCACAGTTTGATCCAGACAAATGACCTTAGGAGAGGGTTTGTATTGATAAAAATCTCTGAACCAATATAATGTTGGCTTCATTAGCTTGTGATAAAATCTAGCCGATAATCTTCAGCTATAGACTGGTTGTAAATGCTTTGATGCAATGTAAGTCAACTTGCTGAAACCACCTCAGCAAATAATAAGTTTAGAGAAAGTCACCAGTTCCTCCAGTTGGTTTCAAAGTAGGATTACATAATGTAAAAGCCTGATTTTGCAAAGTGCTCAATGCACCCAACTCCTGCTAAAGTCAATGGGAACAGTGGGTCCAATTTGGCACCATTGAAATCAATGGGAACAGAACTGGCTCCAAAGCAGATATATGTAGGAGCGCCGCCAGCTTTTCCGGCACCCTAGGCGGCGGAAGGTCCCGCCCCCAAAATGCCGCCCCCGACAGGGGAGGCGGAAGATCCCGCCCCCAAAATTATGCTGACGACCGGGGCGCCGGCGCCCCCCAAATAGTAGCACCCTNAGCGGCGGAAGATCCCGCCCCCAAAATTACGCTGACGACCGGGGCGCCGGCGCCCCCCAAATAGTAGCACCCTAGGCGACCGCCTAGGTCGCCTAATGGGTTGCGCCGGCCCTGGATATATGTTACGCTAATCAAAACCATTAGATACAGATACTTGTCTTATTTCTCCAAAGGAACAGGATGGTGAGTGTGTCTTAAAATGTCTCCTTCACACAACCTGTATCTCAGTAGGTACAGTATTGTAATTTGTGTAGAATATTGACTAAATCACAAAACAAAGCATGGAAGAAATTTGGCTGCAATGCCACATGTGATTGCCTATGACCCTTCCTCCCCCTCCTGCCCATTTAAATGGGAAGGAGGCAAGGAACAGAAGGTTAGTGCCCTGCAGCCCAGCGTCCAGATAAACCAAGTGGCTAATGTAATAGCTGAGATGAGAGGATGGGGCTGGATCTTGTTACTCACATAATACAGCGCGCATCCAGGACCTTGCATATTCTCTTGTACGTTATCTCACAGATTACTGATTGCAGAACACAACCTGAGATGTTGCATGATAATTCAGGCACAGTGCCTCCTTGTATGACAGTGCTTTTCTACCCAATCATGAGAAATATACCATTCAGCAAGTCCATTTGGCATGAATTCATTAACTGAACATCACACATGACATGTTTGGTCATTCAGCAGCCTAATTTCTGCATTCATTATCAGTTCTCATGTGTGTTTGTGCCTTTTGCTTTGTAGAGCAAGAGAGATCCAAATGCATCTCCCAGTTGGACCTTCTACCTAATGCCTTTGAAATACTTTGCTAATGAGAATAATCACTGGAGTAGCATCCCGAAACCAGAAAGCTTCTCCATTTTCAGTTCATGCATGTGTGCTAGCAATTAACTACAAACCAATCAGCTGACTTTTTGATTGTCTCATAGAAACAGACTGGTTACCCATTTGCTATCTGAATATTTCCTTTGCTGAAAGCTGGTGGCACTATTACTATATATGGAAAAGCAAGTCCCATCAGGTTTTCAATTCCATTCGAATCCATTGCAAGTAACACTAGAATGCGACTCTCTCATTGGTGCAACAAGAGCAGTATGACCAGGCAAAATGTGATGATGTCAAACTATTTTAGAGTACCAAGCTATGAGTCCCCTCATCTCACTGATATTGGTGGGAGTTTGAAGGTTCTCACTGTTTTGGTGGAGAAGCATAAGTGACAGGCAGTTAATGCAATGGATGCATTAACATCTCAATAGGGACTCCCATGACTCCCTTGGGAATTGAGAATGCTCACTCAGGACCTTGCAGGCACAAGCCCTAAAGGTCAGACTGGGGTTCATTACCTGCAACTGCGGTTCATTGGGAGTGGCAAGTGCTTAGCCCTTCTTAGGAGATGGCCACCTGAGAAGTGCCAACTACTCCTGAATGTCTCAGGAATGAACACTTCTCTTGTTTCATAGGTTCAATTATCTGCTGCTTCATGTCTTCTGACACTTAACTAAGTCTCTCACATACAAATGAACAATTTCCATAATTTCCTCAGGGATTCCAATCCCCAAACAGTTCAGCACACACACATCTATAGCTGCAGGCAAAAGTAATTCTTTAGTCATTGTTGGAGCATTTCTTGTAATTGGCAATACAATATTTCAAGAAGATGATAAGCTCATGGGATCTGTTCCAGGAAAATAAGCCCATGTACCAACATTTCCCTTGATTGGCTCAGTTTATGTATGTATTTTCCCCCAAATGTTCTATTGTGTACAGAGCCGTCCCTTGGGTATGGCGAATCGGGGTGACCACTCTGGACCCCATGCTTCTATAAAATCATGAGGAGGCAGGTGGGGAGGTGAGGTGGGTGGGTGGGGTGAGGAGGTGAATGGCTAGCGGCAGGCGGGGAGGAGCCCCCCTACAAGAGCCTCCCCCAGTGCTTCCTGCCTGCCGGCGGGTCCCGCCAAGCAGCACCTCCCCCTCCTCTCAGTGCCTACTGCGTGCTGCAGATCAGATGTTTCGCAGCGTCAGGAGGCGTTGTGGGGAGGGGAGAGGAGCGAGGGTGTAGTGCACTCGGGGGAGGGGGCGGAACTGGGCAGGGAAGAGGTGGGGCGGGAAGAGGCTGAGTGGGGGCGGAACGGAGGTGGGAAGAAGCAGGGTGGAGGTGGGGCCTTGGGGGAAGGGGTGAAGCGGGGGCAGGACCTGGGCAGAGATGGGAGGAGCACCCCCAGCAGATTAGAAACTCGGCGCCTATGTCCCGGGCCCCGCACCACCTAGGGATGGCCCTGATTGTGTATATACTTTTAAGTTGTTTTGACACAGCTTGGATGCTGTAGGCCTGATCCAAACACCAGTTAAAAGAATCCCATTTACTTCAGTGGGCTTTGGATACAGCATTATGTACTTTCTGCACATTCACTATGGCTGTCTTATTTTCCTCTTTTTCATTTATTTGAAAAATTCATTAACATTCATTCTCTACCTCTCTGTCTGCTGCTTCAGGCTCCAGCTCAACAAAGTACAGGCTTAAGTCCATTCCTATTCAACACCGCACTTAAGCCCTTTCAAAGATTTCTAAAGGATCCGGACATCCAATTCCTATTAAAATCAATAAGAACTGAGCATCCAGATCCTTTAGGCAACTTTGAAAATCCAACCCTGGAAGCTTATCTTTAGGTATGTAAGTGCTTTGCTGAATGGTAATAGTAGAATTCATGAAAAACAATTGATGGTGTTTCTCTGAAGGAGTGAAAAGCTGGTTGTATCACAAATTAATGTAAAGGGCACCTGAACTATTTAATTTTTTTTCTTGATCATTACTGTCCTTAAAGTTAAACAAGAAAGACTGGGCAAACAAATGATTGATGGTGTAGTTTAGTTTCTTCAGAAAGAGTTTAACTTTAGATTTGGGGAGATTCCAAGGGGTCTAAATACTTCTTTTATGGGGGATTGTTTTCTGTACTGCTATTGCTTGAAAGAGCAACAGGAACAGCAGAGAGTGTACCATGGGGTGCATGAGGAGGAGCACCTCCACACTTCAAAGCCTAGGGCACACTGGCTGCATGACCTTCCAAAAAGAGGCAGAAAAATATCCAGGAGGGGCAGAGTATGAGGACAGCCCATGAACCATCCCCACAAAGTTTCTGGTAGTCGGAGCACAGGAGAAGCCCACTTATCCTCTGCTTGGAATGGATGGAAAGCTGGCGAACACACAGGAGTGCTTCAGGCTGACTAGCAGGAAGTGAAGCTGGCCCTGAGTCCTGCTCTTCCTACCCAGCTTGCCTGAGAGCCATGTCCTGGCAACCCTCTGGTATGCCAGTAGCAGGGGAACCCACTCTATGCTTCCATTTCCCCCTACCCAGTCCTTCCCACCTGCTTCAGTGGATGGAGAGAGATAAGCCCTAATTTCTAAAACAGTGTGGCTAGACAGATCATTAATGAAACCACTAATGAGGCTAATCAGCCAAATGTCACACCTGTTACTAAGTAGGAGCTCTGAAAGCCAGCACAGCCAGATAGCTGAGATCAAAGAGAACACAGTCAACAATGCAAACAAGCCAACTCTAACTAACAAAGGAGAAGTATTCACTGTATAACTAGCGATAGAATTTGGACCAAAACCCATCCAACTTCTGAAATTATAGGCCAAATCATGGCTGAAGTAGCATCTTAAGTGGAAAGACCCTTGTCTCATTCAGACACATCTTTGGCTATCTATGATATCTAACTTTTGGGGCATTACATGGCTTAACAGTTTAAAAGAAACAAACCTGTTTGTTGCTATCAGCTCCATAACGTGTATGCTGTGGACCATTACAATGTTGTGACAGTCCTACTAGTTCTTTATCTTAACATGCGAGCTAGTTTTTAGTCTTGGAGGAAATGCTGCGGTGGTGGTATTCTGATGCAGTTTCTTTGGTGGAAATATGACAAGCAGCAAGCTCTCTGCCTTAGTGTCTCTAAATGGGATAAATTTTTGAAGCAGAGTTGCTCCCTGAGAACAAGGCATTGATGGCTGGGCTGAGATTTGTGAAAGAGATATGTTGTTTATGATCATCTCTGTACCAAGGCTGGTGTGTATATGTAAATATATCAAGTTACATACGCTTTGCTTCCAAGTTAAAGCCTTAAAAGTAGCCCATTTCTAGGCTTTTTGATGAAAGCCTAAATATAAACCAAATGTTCAGTGGCTTTTCCACTTCTCTTAACATCTGGGCTGTAAATGCCCATCCCTTATTGTAACATCTAAACTTGTCTATTCTGTTCTCATTCAAATGCAGAATATTTTCCCCCAAAACGTGTTTGCTTTTAGAAAAGACACTTATAGATATAGTATTATTTGTTAAGAATTATATTGAAAATGTTACCAGGTGTTTCTTAATTATGTTAGCATTTATTGCAATATTTGAGCAAAAAGGAGTTATTCCCAGTTATATTTCTAAGAAATATGTACACTTAGCATAGCTACATTATGCAAATAAAAAGTAAGATTGATCAAACACAAATCACTGGAAATGTGAGGGCTAGAATAAGGCCAAATTTATTTTACAGGTATATGGAAACTAATGGAATCACTAAATTGCATATACAGATACACATTTTCTTTCATGAATATATTATTCTTATTGTTACATTTTATAGCCCCATTCCCCGGCTTTTGATTAGGAAAACACACGCTATTTATTTAAATGTATTCACTGGGCTTATCCCAGGCTCTAGGCATTTTACAGAACTTTTAATAAATGTTAATATTAAAACAGGTTTCTCAATTAGACCTATTCCCTTAGAACACACAAAAGAAAGCGCAGACCTCTTCTAATATTTTGACGTGAAGTAAAGATTGTATCAGCTCAATAATCTTTCTTCCAAGTACGAGTAATCTATTCTTTATACCTCAGGGGTGCATAAGTTACAATAAAATTGGAGCTAGTAGAATAATATTCATGAATAGTTTATCTGATGTGTTTTCCAATCAGTTGTCAAATACATTATTTATAAGTAAATTTCAAAGTCTCATGCATGAGCATTTTGAACATTGATTTTTTTACATTTGCATCTGTGTCCTATTTGTGACAGGAGTATTTGTACATGTACCCAATCAGGGATCGAAACAATGCCATAAGACTTATCAGACCAGTCATACAATTAGCTAGCACAGCTTAATTAATATCAAGAATGGATTATTCTGAGAATGAGAAATAATCCATTGAATTAAATAAATAAATAAAACCACACACACAAAAACTCGACAACGCCAATATCAAATTTGATTAAACTGTAACCTGTTGATATTTCACTATATTTGTTGGATAATTTATTCTCTCAGCAATAGTTTTCAGCATGGCAGAAAGGATAATTCAATACGCATAGGTAGAGCATACATATTCTTATAAAGGGCATCTGCTAACACATCAAAAGAGCATATTTAAGCATGTTTATTATTCCTGGGGCCTGTTTCACAAGAGTTTACAGACTGTGGCTATTTGTGGTGCTTTATGTTCAGTCACGTACAAGAGCCATTCCCACAGCAGTGTGATCTGTTTTATCCATTAGCTTACCTGGACCTCAATAGCAGGCTGTCATAGGTTTCACCCCCACTCTGAACTTTAGGGTACAGATGTGGGGACCTGCATGAGAATTCCTAAACTTAATTACCAGCTTAGATCAATATGCTGCCACCACCCAAATATTTGAGTTATTTGGGAAACTCTGTCTTCTCCCCCCAAAATCTTTCCCTCCCAAGTACTATAACCCTTCCCTGGGTAGCCTTGAGAGCCTCAACCACCAATTCCCTGGTGAACACCGATCCAAACCCTTGGATTTTAAAACAAGGAGCAATTAACCATCCCCCCTCCTTTCCCCCACCAATTCCTGATGAGCCCAGATCCAACCCCCTTGGATCTTAAAACAAGGAAAAAACAATCCGGTTTCTAAAAAGAAGGCTTTTAATTAAAGAAAAGAAAGGTAAAAGAAAAACCTCTGGGAGATAGCATACAAGCTGATCTCACAGACAACAGATATAAAACACAGGATGTTCCCCTGGGCAAAACCCTTAGTTACACCAAAGAATAACCAATTTGATTATTCCCCTAATGCCCAAGACAAGTTACACAAAGAAAATAAACATAAGCTAATTCCTTCACTAAATACTCACTACCCTGTTTGATTCCTGATTCCTTTTCCTCTCCGGCCAGAACTGAAACTGAATTAAAACAAAGGAAATTCCCTCCTTCCTTTTGAAACATCTTGTTCCCTCATTGGTTCCTCTGGTCAGGTGTCAGCTAGGCTAGGTGAACTTCTTAACCCTTTACAGGTAAAAGAGGCATTAACCCTTAACTGTCTGTTTATGACACAGGCTAAACATGGGATGGTCAAAGAATAGTTGTTATAAACTGACCTGGGTTTGGAAGTAGATGTGCTAGCATTTAGTCTCATCCCTCTCCATCAGTTTTACTGTAAATCTAGAACTGAGGAAGTCCAGGAAATCTAACACTCAGGAACTGTTTATACTAGGGATGGGTCTAAAGTGAGACATTGGATATAAATATTCGTGCAGCTTGACAAACTTTGAATCCATCCAGATCTGAACTGCATGGCTCAGGCTAGTACTGCTGGCTGGAAAAAACAATGGACAGAACCAGTTTTCTTCAAAATCAAAATGCTTTGCAAACTCATGTCAATTTAATCGACATTTCATTGAGGAAAAAAACTGGAAAAGAATTCTGACAATGGTGAAATGTCCCACTTCAATATTTTCAGAATGAAACTATCATAATATAAAATAAAGTCAAAACTGAAACAAAGTGTTTCAATTGCTTTGAATGAATTTTTGGGAACGGTTTTCATTCACGGAGAATTTAGAAATGTTTAAGTTTAGTTCCAAATTGGAATGAAAACAAATTTCAAAATCTTGAAATCACACAACTCTACAGGCTATCTCTAATTTGTAGAATAGTTAAACATAATATAAATTCTTTGAATCTCAGGACAACCATACTTCAGTAGTTAATGATCAATTTATCTGTCCTACAGGAAGAATTATCAGCCCATTTTGATGGAATTAGAGATATACTCTAGATCCAGTTTTGATCAAGATTAGTTATCCTCTCGGGGTAAAATTTTTAACTGTGCATAAATGAAATAGGAGCCTAAATCCTATTTTCAATAGCGATTTAGGAGTTTAAGAGCTTAAGTCCCA
This sequence comes from Platysternon megacephalum, assembly GCA_003942145.1. Classification (NCBI taxonomy): domain Eukaryota; kingdom Metazoa; phylum Chordata; order Testudines; family Platysternidae; genus Platysternon; species Platysternon megacephalum. The sequence continues at coordinate 402,497 of QXTE01000413.1, forward strand.
TTGACTTCACCCAGTTCAAATTACTGGTGCATTTAAGTGAATAATATTTAGAATTTTGTATAACAAATTAGTCCCAAACTTACTCTCTATAACTTCATTGACCTCAGAGATAGTATAATTCAGGGTAGAATTTAGCCTAAGATGTTCAGATATGCATTATACAAATATTTAGTAATTAATTCTCCTTATGCCTGTGAAATAATGAAGTAAAACTGGATAAAATGACGAATATAGAAGTTAAGCAACTTACCCACGACCCCACAGTAAGTCTGGTGCTAGAGCTAGTATTAAAACTCAAGAGTTCTTGGCGCCTAATTCTGGGGTCAATCCATTTGACAGCACTGCTCCACAGTCAAAAGATTTTTAGTGCATTTATTCCATCACCCGGTCTTGCATTAGTTAATAATACTATCTGTGATCCAAGCATCTCAGAGCTTTATTTAAGCTTCAAAAGATTTCAATGAGATATTATGATCCCTATTTTATAAATGGGCTAACCTGAAACAGAGGGAGGCTCAGACTTGCCTAAATTATCTCAAGTCAGTGGCAGAGCTGGTTAATAGTACTTTTGTCTCCTTGCTCCCAACAATCTTGTCTAACCCCAATCAATACTTAAATTTTGTTCCCAACATCTCTTTATCCTTAACAAACAGTGGGCCTTTTTACTGTTTCACATGATATCCCATGGGGCTTTCTTGGCTATAGTCTTTTTTTGTTACTTATGTGTTCTCACTGGATTCTCTCATTAGGTGGAAATGCTGGGTGTTATGTTCCATGCCATTCAGAAATACTCTTGCTGGAAGGGTGCAACAAAATGTTATTTGTAGGTTTGGAAACATTACATTTTTAATCTGTAAATAACAGTAAATGTTTATTTCACTGTACACACGCAGACAAAAATATTTCTATCAATGATAATTGAAATGTACATATTGGCAAAGTAAGAAATTCTGTTTGAGAATTAATCAGTTTGATTTACTTTGTCTATCTTGACATTGTAATGTTACAATTTGTGTTTTAATAGTTATCATGCTTTAAATATTTGAATCTCAGCATCTGCTGTCATTAAATAGTTATTGTCTAACCACTCCTTGCGGACACTATCCCTCCAATTTCCTACAACTGTGAAAATTTAAACTGAAATTGGAAAAAAAATGCTTAAAAATAAACATCAAGATTATCCATCAGGATTATAAAAAAAATGAAATTCTGACAAGCCTATTAGAATTCAGGAAACATAAGAACCCCAAAACAGAGAGAGAGAAAGCAGGCTGCTCCCTAAAAAAGAGAGGCACCACTCGCCCCCACCTTACTATAGACTGGTTGTCTGCTGACTTAACTCTATGCAAAGGCTTTGCTATGGAGCCCTTTGCATGCAAGACCAGGGATCTTCCCCGTCCCCTAGCTCTTAAAGTGATAGTTTGCAATTCCATCCCAGTCTTCATAGTCTTCAACACACTGGGCTTTCATTGTTATGCCTTTAATGGAATGAATGTCTGTTTTTGAGATCCTGGAATTGCAACTTCTGTGCTATGAAACCATCTGATTGAAATTTGGTCAGTCTTGGATGGCTTTTTAATTGGCTATGCTTGAATTCAACCTAGACTGGACAACTGCTGACAATTGCCTATTTTTTTGGCTTAAATTGTTTAATAGTTGAGTGTCCTAGAAATCTCAGGGTCATCATGGATTCCAGTCTTAACACTGAAAAACATAGGGAAAATATTTCCTGAGTCCCTTCTCTGTCTCTCTCTGTCTCTCTCTGTCACACACACACACACACACACACACACACACACACACACACACACACACACACACACAGAGTAGCACTCAGTCTTATCCTCTTATCCATGACTTTATCACAAACAGACCAGATTACAGTACTGTAATGCTCTTAATGCTGGTTATCCTGCTGCTACATGACCCCTTCGGTGGGTTCACATTTATAACAGGGGAAGGGAGGGTGCATTTGTATGCCTTCTCACATTATTGCTGGTGTTGGGGAGTGAGAGTGGAGGTGGGTTGGGGTTATGTTGGAATCCTCTCCATTAATTTGTTGATTTTAAAAGTATGGCCTTTATGAGGAGTCTGAGTGAAGCAGGGAAGATAGAGTTACAAAGTTCTGCTGAAAGTCTAGCCTATGTGGTTCTTTTTATAGATTAGACAGAGGGGTGCAAAAGGGCTTTATCAACTTGAACACAGGTTTTGGAGACTTCTTTCTGTGCAACAGCAACTTTGGTTGCTTCTGCAGTAATTCTCAGCCATGTAAAACTTCCTCCCTCAGTCTCTTCAAGACTTTGAGGTCACATTTTGCTGATAGACAGATGCCCCCATGGGCAGCTACTTCAGTGGGAGACATCTATTTATATCAGAGAGGACAATTAGCCCCTAATGTATAAACTCTTCTTCTGCACATAGTCTTTCTGACTGTGTTTTACTGATGTCATATCTAAGGTGCCACAAGATACTTGCATGCTAAATCCTTACCCAAGCAGGACACATAATTTAAAGAAAAAAATTATCTCCTGCTTTGCACAGTTTCCAAACTATAGCAAGAAAAGTTTATAGAAAAATTCCCTTAGTTAAAGGCAGGTCCCCTTGAATCTAACGCTCCCTCATACCCAGACATGTTCTATTAATGAAAAAGCTTTGACTCTATAAAAGGCTATTGCCACCTTTCAAAATCCCCTTAATCCAAAGAGATCATCTAAGTCTTCTTTAAGCTCTAAAATAACTAATATTATAGGAAGCTGCTTTTTTGCCATATGGATCATAATAAAGTAGACTGTCCAAGTTGCTTTCTGACTTAAGCATCTTTAAAACAGGCTTTCTTACTCATGTATTTTCATCTAGACTACTACCCAGAGTTACTTTGTGTAGGACTGTGGGAGCATGAGGCCACATTTTTAGTACTGGTGTTATGTAGAGTGATAGTCACATGCTAGAAACATGATTAAAACTATCCAGTGCCTTGTTCAAAGGGAAAGTTAAAAGGGGAGCTCTAGTTCCCAACAAGACCACAGAGGGGAGCTGTTGCTTGTGGCCGCTCTCTGGGAGACTGGCAGAACCATTCTGGGAAGTGGAAGACTGGGCTGGGGAGGAAAAGCTGACTGAAGTGGGAGTGAGAGACTGGGGTGGAGAGATGACAGGGCCCTGCAGCATAAGGAGGAGGATTTTCTCTCCTGTTGGATAAACTGTTGGACAGTTGGGAAATCTTATCCAAAGGGGGTTCAGGGCAAATCAAGGTTGGGATGAGCTCTGTGCAGAGAGCCTTGACTAGTAAATTAAGGAGAAGTTACTGTAAGCCAGTGTCTATTTCAGTTTTATTGTGATAAAGATCTGTTCACCTTCCCAAGGGAGCGTTTCTGTGCCTACTCTTCCGTTCCATTCATAGTGCACCATTCACACTTTCTGTTCCTCCTCTGCCCAGGATTACAGCCCACGGGCCAAATTCCAGTAGATGGAGCCTGGATAAGTGGGTGCAACTCCCAGGTTAGTCTGTGGGATAAATTCAGCAGTGACAGACATTGGCTATAAAATGGGTATGAATGTGCACTGATTTGGCATTCAATGAGTGTGAAAAATGAGTAATTTACATGCTGGGGAGATGGAAAGATGCATATGCCTGGTTGCTTGCTAATTACTTAACTTGGGCAAAAAGGAAATTATTTTTTGGTCATGTCTTCTGCACTTGAGTGTCATCCTTTGACATTAATTTCTTTTATATTACCAGCCTTCTGCTGCTGGAGTATCCAAGCTAGGTATTTCTTTTGACTGATTTTCCTTTTCATCCTCAGACACATTTAAACACATCTTCATCACTTGTTAAGCATCTTACAAATTCATGCCTATTTAGCTATTGATACAGTGAAGATCCTGCAGCATGCAGTGATTTTCTTTCAAATGGCTTATTGTAATGGCTCTCTTGCTGGCCTCCCATTGTCTGCTCCCTCCAAGTCTAAACTGTAATCTGCTCAGAATCATGCAGCCCATTTGATTTTTCTTTGTTCCAATTTTCCCCATCTAGCTCTCTTGCTTAAGTGGCATAACTGGTTATCACTTGTGTTAAGAATTCAACTTAATGTTTTAATTCTTGCATTCATTTTGCTGTGTTGTCTGCTTGATAGATCAAGGCAAAGTATAGTTTTGGGACTATACTTAGATTATCCTTAATATTTTCCCCTTCTACACTGTCTAGCAACCCAACCTCATTCTTCCTTATTCTGTTTTTATTTATATAACTAAAACATATTCTTATTTGTTTTAATTTCCTTGCCAAGTGATAGTTCAGGTAGCAGTTCTCACTTTATTCCTATATTTTCTAACCTCCAAGATGTAGCTTATTTTGCTGATCAATCCATTTTTTCATTCTTTGTAGGCTCTCTGTTTACTCCTAATAACTTTTTTGAGGGGTTTATTCATTCAGCTGGATCTGGAATCTTTCCCTACAAGTTTTTTCCATGCTTTGGTTATAAATTTCAGATAGATTTTGTACAATTGATTTAAAGAAATTCCAAGCTTCCTCCACATTTAAGTCCTCAAGTTTTCCAATCCAGTTGATTTCTTTAACTAATTCCCTTGATTTCCTTTTGAAATAAAAAAACCATAAAGTTGATGAGCTGATTTTGATTATGCTTATATCTAATTTACCATAAACTTATAATCACTAGATCCAAGGTTATTTCCTATGACCAGCTCTTCTTTGATGTCCTCGCTATGTACCAAAACCAGGTCTAAAATTGCACCGCCTCTTGTTGATTCAGTGACTATTTGATAAAGAAAACTGTCATCTATCACAAGCAGGACTAACTGGACCCTGCCAAAGTATTTTAGCATTGTTCTCCAGTCTATATCCAGGAAGTTAAAGTTTCCCATTATGACCCAGTTGTGACCCAGTAGTACTTATCTTTCTAATAATATTAAAGAGATCTCTATCCATACCCAAGTCCAACCCTGAGAGTCTATAGCAGTCTCCTAACACTATCGCAATAGAGTCCCTTTTATGATTCTTCCCCAAAATGATTTTGACCCAAACAAATTCTGTTTTGTCCAAACTATCACTTCTTATTTCTTTATGGTTACTACATCATTGATGTACAATGCTACCCTACCACCTTTACCACTCTACTTCTATCCCTTTCTGAGAGCAGCCTGAGAGCTGTCAGGAGAGACCAGAACTGGGAGAAGCCCCAGGAGGAGAGTTACCTCCTGCAGGGGTTCTCAAAATAGGGGCACATCTCCAGGGAGGCAGCCCTGCACTGACGGTGTTCAGCTGAGGAGCAGGGTATCAGGGAAGACTTGTGAAAGACTGAAGCTCAAGTCTGGGAAGGGCAAAAGTGTTTTAAGTTTTCACTTTTGGGATTTGTTGCAGAACTCCAGGGGGAATCCAGTGAACCATAGCCCTGAAGGAAGCTGTGAGGGGGCATGTCCAGTGGTAAGTGCCTCCTCTACAAAAAATCTCACAGAATTAATTTAATAGGGACAAAACCAGCAAGGTTTAGTACAAATTACTTAACCTATAAAATAGGGTATAGAATATTTGGTATACATTTAATAGAGATTATTTCTGTAGGTTTTTAAAACCATCCTATAGAATTATTTTGATGGAATATAATTCTCTATTAAATTCTATAGGAAGATCCACAAAGACCTACAGAAAGGCCATAATTTTCTCTTAAATTTGATAGGACTTCTCTGTAAAGCTTGAACATTGTGTCAATAAAGGTTATCAGTATCATTTGGTTACAAGAGACTTAAGCTAACATTGCATTTTTCTAAGCTGTGATTGAAATCCATTTTTTGTTGCATAAATGTATGATATTTTTGATAGAATTGACCTTAGTTATGCTAAATCCTTGTGTTGTTCCACCTCAAAGTTTTCTGTAAGGGCTTGTAGAGAAGATGAACTTCTGAAACTTCTTTTGTCCTTGTATGGCATTTATATCTAGCTGCTGAATCCTTTGCTAAATCCAGATTGATCAGAGGGGGAAAAAGGCCATTCCAGGCAATCAAAGGCCTATTGGCATATATTGAAATAAAGAGGGATCTAGTTACTTCCCAGTGGGGCTTGCAGTAATAAATTTTACAATTGACTGAAATGATCGTTTTTGGCCTCTGTGCTCTAAAGAGGCCTGGGCCTGATACATGATCATCAGTTGGACTTTGTTCAGCTGGGAAGAAATCTGATTGGTGGAAAGCTTTTTAAGGAGGAAAATGAGCTGGGGGTAGTGGTGGTGAACCTATATCCATATATTTTTGTGTGGGGAGAGGCAGTTAAACCATGGGTGCAGCTCCTAAGATCTCCTCAAAACTCACGGGAAGAAGGAAACTCTCAAGCTTATTGGCCATTAAATAACCAAAGGTCTAATTTGAAGAAGTGATTTGTATTTACTTGAATCTGGTGTCTTTGTTTATAGCTCTTTATATCACGTTGGGTGCATCTGCCATGCTCTAGGGAGCCACCATACACTTCTGTGTCTTTGAGAATTGTGGGAAGGTTGGTTTATTAATCTACTTCAGAATCATAGAAATGGAGAGCTGGAAGGGACTTTGAGAGGTCATTTAGTTCATCACTCCATGGTGAGGCTGTAACAAGTAAATCAAGGCTATCTCTGACAGGTGTTCTTTAAAACCTCCAGTGATGGGGCTTCCACAACCTCCCTTCATAACCTATTCCAGTACTTAATTATCTTTATAGTTAAAAAGCTTTTCCTAATATCTAACCTAAATCTCTCTTGCTGCAGAGTAAGCCAATTACTTTTCATACCTTCAGCAGACAAGGAGAACAATTGATTACCATGCTGTTTATGACAGCCCTCAACATATTTAAAAACTGTTATCCGGTCCCCCCCTCAGTCTTCTTTTCTCAAGACTGAACATGCCCAGTTTTTTAACCTTTCCCCATAGACTGAACCCGAAACTGAACTGAACCAGTTTTTTAACCTTTTCCTATAGGTCAGGATTTCTAAACATTTTATAATTTTTGTAGCTCTCTTCTAGACTGTCTCCAATTTGTCCACATCTTTCTTGTGCCCAAAGACATCACCAATGCCAAGTAGAGCAGGACAATCACCTCCCACATTAATAACTACTTTTCGAGTATAGTTTTTCAACCAGTTGTGCACCCACCTTATAATAGTTTCATCTAAACCACATTTCCCTAGTTTGTTTATGAGAATGTCATGAGGGACTGTCCAAAGCCTTTCTAAACTCAAGGTGTTCGCTGCTTCTCCCCATCCATTAGACCAGTAACCCTCTCAAAAAAGGAAATTAGGTTGGTCTGGCATGATTTGTTCTTGACAAATCTATGTTGGCTATTTCTTATCACCCTATGATCCTTGAGATTGATTGATTGATCATTTGTTCCAGTATCTTTCCAGGTCTATAATTCCCTGGGTCCTCTTTATTTCCCCCTTTTCAAGATAGCTACTATATTTGCCCTTTTCAGTCCTCTGGGACCTCACCCATATTCCATGAGTTCTTGAAGATAATTGTTAATGGGTCTGAGATTACTTCAGCTAGTTCCTGAAATATCCAAAGGTTAATTTTGTCAGGCCCTGCCAATTTGACTACATCTAACTTATTTAAATATTCTTTGACCTGTTCTTTTTCTTTTCTGGCTTGTGTTCCTCCCTCCTTATTAATATTATTATTGTTAGCAAACATTAACGTGGTGACAGTGTGCTCAGTGCTGTATAAAGTGAAGGCCCCAAATAACTTACAGTGTACAAGACAAAGAGAGCAGAAGACACACTGGAAAGACCTGCAGGAGGAATAACCTGGAGAAATGTACGTGCAATGATTTGTATATGTACATGAGGTGTGTATGGATTTCAATTCTCCATGTTATTCCTCTGTCTATCTTTATCTACATACATTTTTTAGTGATGTGATGTTCTGTTCCTGCTCAGATGATCCTGAGGCTTCAGCCTCGTATGTAATTCGGAGGATACATCACTCAAGTTTCATCATTGTTCATTGAGCCTAGTCTCTTTTTTCTATGTACAAAATATAAGACAATTTCTTTACAATAATATGGGTTTGATGAGTTAGGATTTGATTTAAAATCTTTCTGTTTAAAGAACAGGATCCTACTGTTTTGTTTCCTTACTCCAATGGGAAATACAACTGTGCAGGTGGTTTGGCATTCACAGGAACAGCCTGGAAGCTATAGGGATTATGGAGGTATGTCAGAGCTACATTATGACTCCTCTGTCCCTCCACACAGTTGTGAATGGAAGCTTCATACCACCCCTCTAATGAAGATCCTTTTAATTTGATTTGAGGTTGACTTGAATCTCCCAGGTATTAGGAGCCGTAAAGGAGTCAAACATGCTCTATAGAGAGAGACCCAAATTTAAAACCTGACCGTTTCGATCAGAAAGCTGCCATTTTGACAAAATTATGTTTCATGAAAACTTTTGAAAGGCTTGGTTTTCATTCTGATGTTGAACAAAAACAAGTGTTTGAAATTTTGAAGATCTTTTCAAAAGATAATTACCATTGTCTGGCCAGCCAACTCTAGAGATGGCTTTAAGATCTATATACCTTTTGGCCTTGACCCTGTGTATGAGCCCAAGGACTTCTGCAGTGATGTTGAAAGTAAAGGTACAGTGCAACCTAATTTTCAATCTGATCACAAATAGAAACAAAGAAGATGTTAGAAAAACAAACCCTTGATCTATTCTTGAATAGCAATTATGAGGCATTTAGCATAGGATAGCAGTTATGGAAAAATATTTTTCTTTCCCATTTGAGGCAATCTGTGTGCCCATGAGATTTAATTAACGGATTGTTATTTATTCTCAGTTCTCTCCCTTCTGTATGAATTAAGAATAAACATAACACATTTAATTTGGCTGCTGGGCAACATGTAAAGCCATCTATCATGATTATAGAGGAATCTATTTTGATTCTCAGGGAAATAAGGTAGTGTGTGGGAGAAACACATGTTATTAATTGTACATTTGTCTATCATAGAGAATTCAGACTGCTGTAACAGAGTGGATTCTTACAAAATCTGACTCTATTCTTCTACAGAACTATGGTGAATATCTGAGAACACAGAGGCCTTTGTCAATTATATCGTTCCTGGGTTAGAATTGCTGCTCATAGTGCTTAAAATGTAAATGACTCCTGTAAGCTATAGCCCACCCAATCTTTTTATAACATCTTGGCTTCCTGGGGATACAAGCCTCTGGAAACATATCTAGGTTCCCGTTATCTTTTTCAATTAAGCTAATGTGTATGATTCAGGAATAAGTTTCTGCTGCAATATGATTTGTTTTAAAATAAGATGAGCTATCACACCTTCCAGTACTATCCTGAGCCTGTCAAGGCATCCAGTCTATTGGATTTCACTTAAACATAAAAATCAGAAAGTGGGAGTGAGATACATAGTGATGCATGCACTGGGTGAATGCACTAGAGCCCTGATCTTGCACCATTGGAATCAATGGTAGTTTTACCACTAATGTCAATAAGCACAGAATCCCAGCCCCAGGCTTTCATCTCTTTGAAACCTGGGTTCAAATCCACTATGACCAAGGGCTGATCAGTAAAACTGATGTCGTAGTTTCAATCTACATCCTCCTTGATATTTTTTTCCCCTTATGATAAAACTACTCCATTGCTTGAGATAGCTGGAAGCTTTTTCTCCAGAGATGTTCAGAACAGCAATAAAAATGGTGTGGCAAATGCAGACTCAACTGGACATATTGCAGTGCATCTGCCTGCATTCTGCTTGGTCTACCTAGTACCATCAGGGGAGGTCACAAGGAGCCTTCGCTGCCTCTTGTGTGTGCTCCAGTAGGGCAAGTCACAAGTGTGGTTCCTGCCCTCAGCATTAAGGAATGTACCTTCCCTCCTCACGCAATACGCACGGTGCCTCAAAGGGAGCTGGCTGGAAGTGGACACCACTGAGCCCTGAATTAAAGGCGCCGGTCAATTGGTTTGCTCTAGATAGTGTCAGTTCCCCTTCCCTTTCATAGAAACTTCAGTGGGGGCCATTCAAATATACAAAGGGAGGAAAAGGGCACATCAGTGAAAACATTGCCAGTGAAGCATCTCAGAGTGAGAGCAAGTGACCAAGAACCGCCTCCCCGCCCCCCACTACATACAGCTGCTGGAATGACAATGGGAGCAGTAGTACAGAAATAGCAGCAGCGTGCGGCCCTCAACCACTCTATACCCGAACCAGCTGTTAGAGTCCCATTAAGTCAAGGTTATATCATCCTGTCTCACCCCTTCTAAGTCAGCCACAGTGGAACCGCTGCTGCTGCTGCTATTGACGACATTACTAATTTATTTGTTAAACAGAATTCAGCGTGGGGAATAGGGGATTTATCTTTTGGCTGCCATAATCACAACATCCATCCTGTTTCCTTGCCTTCGGCTATGGCCATGTTCTCCTCTGGCATGTTACTAATTTTAGTGCCTTTGGACCTCTTAGTTCAATTTTTTGTTTCACACTAATTATTTGCTGCAACTTAGAGCAAACGAGTACTGTTGGCATGCTTCAAGCATGCACTGTTTATATTTTCCCAGCTTTTCTTTTACACGCTACAGCGTGGGTGCCTTACAGAGCATTGAAAGCACAAAGTGTTACCAAAACTGACATCTAAAAGCAGAGCTGCTGTAGGCCGTTAGGCACCAGTATAGACTCCTTGTACAGCTATACCTTCCATTATACCATGTTGTGACATCAGCAAGCTTCTTCTAGCAGACTCCATTACACCCTTCAGGCTAATCCTATCATCTCTTATCCAGCACCCTCCATTCTCCACATTCCAGCCCAGGAAAAAGTCACAACAGCAAATAATCACCAGCGAACTGCATGTCTGTGGCCCCAGGAACCAGATTAACAAATTTAACTCCTAAATCACTGAGGCCTGACTCTCCACTGCCCTGCACCTTGTGTCGTTATTGGCACCAATGCACAGTGGGTACAAAAGGTAGCTCCCAGAGTAAGGGCAACAAGAAGTTTGATCTGGATTTCATTCTGTATACGTGTTGCACAGGTGCAAATTGACTATGTGAGGCAGTGCAGAATCTGGCATCAATCCTGTGAGGCAAAGAAGCAGCATCAATAGTTCAGCCTATGGAGAGAACAGTATAAAGATCATCAGGCCCGATGTCCCAGCTAGTCGGGGCAGAGGTAGTTGTTATGCCCATCACATGACAAATCTAGGCAAATGTTTTGTGAAAACGTTTTAAAACACTAACTTTTTCCTGCAACTTTGGGGTTTTGACAAAACTAAATTTAATTAATTTATTTTTATTTCTCCCATCTCCAACATTTTCACTCACTCTTTTATTCCTTTGCCCCATTGGAAAAGGGAGGAAGGATTGTAAAGGCAACACTTCTCTATGAACATTTTTGGTTGGGTCAAAAAGGTATTTTCCATAGAAACCTAGTTTTGATGGATGTATTTTGTCTAGCTCTGTTCACAATACTTTACAAGCACAGCCTGGGGTGTGAGGTGATAAGACTATACGTGATTGGGGTGATTATTTTTACATCCCTGACATAGTTCTTGACCTTGGTTCTCTTTCCATGAGAGCTGTGTCATGTTTTTGCATTTCGCTCTTGTTCATACAGTGCTTTACTTGAAAATACCTCTAGTATAAAATCAAGAGAGCAGACACTACTCTCTGACTTCTCTGGGTGCTATTAATCACACACCTTCAAGCTGTTTTTGTAACTTTGCTATCGGCGTGGCTGCTGGCCATCTTCCTGTTTTTTAATGTCAAGGTCCTTCAGCAATGCATAGATCTTAGAGAAAGCAAGATGTTATGGTTTTCCTTGAGCTGGTTGCGTCATTCTGTAATGCTCTGCCTTGTTTTTTAGTCATGCTATACAGTGATGAAAAGATCCCAGATTCCTGCTAGAGATTAAAGGATATTTAAATATGCTTTTCCTGCTCCTGTTGAAGGGTTTCCCTTTGCTGTGTTTCCCTTTGTACCCTACCATACTGAACGTAATAATCTCTGTAAGTACTTATATGGGCCCCATCACTGTGTTGCGTCAGTACATATGTTAATTAATATATCCTCTCTACACCATTGAGTTTCAGAATTGAGAGAGATTGTGGCAGCCCAAGATCACACAAAGTCTGTGACAGAGCCAGGAAATGAACCTGCATCTCCTGAGTCTTAGATCAGAGCTTTAACCACAAGTCCTTCCTTCCTTCCACAGGCATGCAAATTACGTGTATATCTTCACCACATAATCAGAGTTTAAGGCCTGATCATCTAGGCTGACCTCAGGTCTATCACAGGCCACCACTGCCACCCCGGTGCACACTAACCCCAGAAACTGAAATCAGACCAAAGTATTACAGCCTGCAAGAGACTAGACTGCTATGCACCACAGTCACAGGAAAGGAGGGACTAAGGTGCACCAGTGCTCAAGTCCCCCGCAATGGCAGGGAGCTGATTGATGCATACCCAGAAGATCTTGGCAAGTGACCTGCACTGCATACTGCAGAGGAAGACAAAAAATTCAAGGCCACAGCCAATCTGGGGGGAAAATCCTTCCTGACCCTGCATTTAGTCCCAAGAAAGAACCAGCCAGCCAAGCACCTGAGAGAGAATGCTCAGTCACCCCTCAGAACTCTGGCCCTCCCTATCCAATGTCCCATCTCCAGCTGAGGCCATCCCTAATGCTTCAGAGGACGGAGATTTTAAAAACCTGGAATATATTGGGATACACATATTGTGCTACTTTAGCACTTCATAATGTTTTGCGCATTGGTTTGAATTTTTACAAAAGAGAGTCATATTTCATCAAAACTATTTTCCAAAGTAATAAATTGAGAATTCCTCTCCAACAGAGCACTGATTTCTGTAGCCACGTAATTAACATGTTTAGTTCATGAATGTTAGATCAACCTTTAGGTGATCATGTGCCCTGACATTATGGATTGTGCCTGATTCTGTGACTTTGTTTAAGGTTCTGATTATGCAGCTCACCAAAATTACTTTCCCCTCTGCTAGTATCTGGGATAGCACTTGCCTCTGTGTAATGTATAAGTAGAGTTCCCAACCCTCCCGGATTGGCCTGGAGTCTCCCGAAATCAGCCTCGATCTCCCGGAAGCTACTGAAACCAATCTGGGACATTTTAATAGGCCGCTAAAAGACCAGTGGTGCAGCAGGGCTAAGGCAGGCTCCCTACCTGCCATGGCTCCGCATGGCTTCCGGAAGTGACTGGCACGTCCATCTGGCTCCTAGGTACAAGAATGGCCAGGGCGTCTCTGCGCTGCCCCCGCCCTGAGCACTGACTCCACATCTTGCATTAGCTGGGAACCGCAGCCAGAGGGAGCTGCGGGTGCAGTGCCTGCAGGCAGGGGCAGTGCGCAGAGCCCTCTGACCCTTCTGCCTAGGAGCTGGACATGCTGGTTGCTTCCAGGAGCCGTCTGAGGTAAGCGTTGCCCAGCCGGAGCCTGCACCCCTCCCCCCCCAACCCCTTAGCCCCCTTCTACACCCAAACTCCCTCCCAGAGCCCACACCCCCTCCTGCACCCCAACCCCCTGCCCCAGCCCAGAGCTCCCTCCCACACTCCGAACCCCTTGGCCCACCCCCCAGCCCCGAGCCTGCACCTCCAGCCCCAGCCCGGTGAAAGTGAGTGAGGGTGTTGGAGAGCGAGCGACGGAGGGAGGGGGGATCGAGTGAGTGGAGGCGGAGCCTTGGAGAAGGGTCGGAGCAGGGGCATGGCCTTAGGGAAGGGGCATGGCAGGGGCGAGGCAAGGGTGTTTGGGTTTGTGCAAATACCAGATAGTTGGCAACCCTATGTACAAGAAATATTCTGGGATGGGTTAGGGCAATTTTATCTGGAACAAAAGCATTACTATGAACAACTACTTTTCATAAAATAATCAATGGCATCTGAAGAGGAATGTGGAAAATGTAATTTACTTAGAGTAATTTATGATGTTTTGACCTTGTGCTTGCAGATAGTAACAGTAATAGCATTAGAGATACCAACAATACAAGTCCTGAGCAAAAGGGCCCTCTTTTGTGAAACAATCTTCTACTCGCTGCAATTCATAAGTAGAACAATAATCCCTACTTGATGGGGCTTCTCAGGCTGTTGTAAATTGAGAGTAACTCTACTGAAGACAATAATTACTGCTGTAAAATCTGTGTACATGAGAGAAGAATCAGACCCAGGGGGAACAAATGAACCGAAGACCACATTATAATTGAGGTCAGGACTTGAATAGAAATAGTTTGCAGTTCTAGAATTGCTGTTGGGAGACAATCAGCTCATTATCATATCAGTGCTGCCTATTGTTCACATAAGGGTAATCTATATCACAGGAAACTAGTGTTTAATTGGTATTACAGAACTTTTATCAACCTATTTTGAATTTAAAACTCAGTTGCAAAATATGGGTCAGACAGTGGGACTGTTTGCTGTTCCTTGCTCAAGAGCACCTATGAGCTGCGAGAAGCCAAAGGAGTATGGGCGTCAACTTCTCACACTAATGCAAACATTGCCAAGTTGCTAGGTTTGCAAATGATTAATGCATTCACTGATTTGCTTTGAAGTTTGACTCTAGCACAGGAGAAATGTTTCCTTTATTATTAGTTTGGCTACTGTAGAAGGCAAAACAGATAAAATAGCATTTTGCTTCTATTCCGGCCATCTAGATCTTCTCTAGTTTGCATACGGCAATTCCAGAGTAGAAAAGTTTTCCCTGTTACTTTTGTCGGTGCATCAATAGTAGTTAGAATTTCAGTTCACCCTTGGAGCATAAGCATTAGATCTGTTTAACAGAGATTGATACTCCGGTGGGCAAACAGGTCCCTACTGCATCACTGAGAAGATCATGAGTACTTGCAGTCAGTTGTGCTCATTAGGGCCCCAATTCAGCAAGGTACTGAAGCATGTAACTGTCGATGGTGTTAGGCATATGCTTCAATACCTTGCTGAATTGAGGCCTAGTAATGGCATGGAAAATAAGCCCTAAAACATGGCTGCTATTGCAAACAAACTAAGCAGTATTACTATCAGGCTCATGCTTAAAAATCAGGGTGTTCATTTGGTGCAAACAAACATCTGAAAACTTGGATAGCATGTATGCCTGCAAACAAAAATTGTATACCCACAAACTGGCTTGTTACGTGCTTAACTCTGAACTTTTCACATGCAAATTCTTTTATCTTCAATTGAAAAATATCTGTGTGCATGCAAAATTTTGAGTACATATTTAGAGGCGAAGCTGAGGTCCCTTTGAAAACTTGAGTCCAATTTATGAGTTGTATTAGCTCAACATTTAATTTGATTCTTCAATATAGAATTACCTTTAAACCCTTCCTAAACCACATTAATTACATGGATTGAGCATGACAATTATATTGGCATTATCTCAGTGGATAGTCAGAACACGTGACATCTTGTAGAACCATCTCTTTACCAGATGCTAGCTCCTTAGGTGTTGATGGGATTTCATAGAGTGTAGTTATGTGAACCACTACTGGAGGCAAGACTACAAAATCCAAATATTTAGCATTTCCTAGGCAGACACACAATTCTAATGTTTTTTTCAATTCTTATTGTCACCAAAAACAAACAAACAAACACAAACAGCTGAGGCCTTAAAGCATATTAGGTGTACTTAGTAGAACTCTACAATTTACTACTAAAGGTATTTTTTAATTAGTGGAATACATACTCAAAAATTATTCTTATTATTTAAAGTTGGCTGTACTTATTCATAGCTTTCTGAACTAATTAGAATCCTGAGACCTTCTATTTCTTCTCAAAGACTAATGTTCCCGATTGGTGATTAATATTTCTTTTAAAGTGAACTACTGTAGGATCTAAATTTAGAAAGGAATTCTGAACATGGACAGTTTTTGCATAGCTTACAGATGAATAGCTCATGAATCATTCCATGACAGATTTACATGACTAATGTATTTTCTGTAATGAGCAGTATATACATCTTTGTCAAACTTCAGGCTTAATTGGAAATAGACTCAGCACCTCTCCAGTGCCACATGTAATACAATTTGGGGTCCTTGTGCAATTAAAATGAGTTTGAGATGTTTGTGATATTCCACTGACTGTAATGTTATGAACTGGAAAAGGGTTAAGTGAAAGGAGGGATGGGAAATATATCTGATTGGCCAATATGCTTATCCGTAGGTGCATGAAACCTGTTAGGATTTGCATCATTCCACAGTATATTTGTAAGGGATGCCATAGCATAGGTTAGCCAGTACTGTCTGATTATTTCAAGGGCTTTCTAGGGTATTTCAGAAGTGTGGAAGAGATGGCAGGGCGTTTACTCTGATAGGCCATCCTGATAACATGATTGGCTACTGAGGTTATTCACTGCTTCTATGGGTGATTCTGCTGATCACACATAAAATAATCCACGTAGCCAATTGGGCAATTTTGAACATGGTATGGATGATTCCCTGTGTATGTCAGGAATCATTTTATGTCTTGGAGCATGACATTTGAACCATCCCCAATTAATATAATCAACTGACTAGTAAAAATACCCCCAAACTGATCAGTCTCATTAATTTTATCTGGTCTCTTGAAAACAGGAAGACGTGAAATGAAACTTTACAACCGGCAGAAGGAAGTAATTTCCTACATAATGTTTTCTCAACTTCTGGAATTCATTAACCCACAAACTCATTGAGACACATATCGTGGCTGAATTTAAGAGTTGGAGAGTTTATGTTCTCTAATGAAAGTTTTAACTATGCAAGTTTAAGGATGCTAAAGGTAATCAAATCTCATGCATAAAGGCATAAGCTTATTGCCTACAAACAGTTCGTCATTGTCTGTCTTCTCTCCCCCGGGATTTACCTGTCTGGCTATGGGGCTTTTTCCATCTTCCTCTGAAGCACCTGGTGCTGGCTATTGCTGGAAGCTGTATACCTGAAGACATGACTCAATGGTCTAAACTGGAATGGTAAATCAATTGAATCATATCTCATTCCCCACCCAGACTGGGGTTCTGATAGTATATAAACCTGCTAGGTTCAGACAAGTGCTGAGTGAAGGTAACACACGTTTTATAAAGCAAGCAGAATTAGTAATAATAATAATAAGAAACAATCTTCTTATTAGGGCTGTCAAGCAATTAAACAAATTAACAGTGATTAATCATGTGATTAATCGCACTGTTAAACAATAATAGAATACCATTTATTTAAATATTTTTGGATGTTTTCTACATTTTCAAAGATATTGATTTCAATTGTAACACAGAATACAAAGTATACAGCGGTCACTTTATGTTTATTTTTTATTACAACTATTTGCACTGTAAAAAACAAAAGAAATTGTATTTTTCAATTCACCTAACACAAGTACTGTAGTGCAATATCTCAATCATGAAAGTTGAACTTAAAAATGTAGAATTATGTACAAAAAAATAACTGCATTCAAAAATAAAACAATGTAATGCTAGTCCGCTCAGTCCTATTTCTTGTTCAGCCAATCGCTCAAACAAACAAGTTTGTTTACATTTTCAGGAGATAATGCTGCCGGCTTCTTGTTCACAGATTCACCTGAAAGTGAGAACAGGTGTTCTCATGGCAATATTGTAGCTGGCATCGCAAGATATTTACTTGCTAGATGTGCTAAAGATTCATACGTCCCTTCATGCTTCAATCACCATTCCAGAGGACATGGATCCATGCTGATGACGGGTTCTGCTCGATAACAATCCAAAGCATCAGAGAGTCCTGTGGCACCTTTAAGACTAACAGATGTATTGGAGCATGTTCATTTTCATCATCTAAGTCAGATGCCACCAGCAGAAGGTTGATTTTCTTTTTAGGTGGTTCAGTTCTGTAGTTTCCGCATCAGAGTGTTGCTCTTTTAAGACTTCTGAAAGCATGCTCCACACCTCGTCCCTCTCAGATTTTGGAAGGAACTTCAGATTCTTAAACCTTGGGTCGAGTGCTGTAGCTACCATTAGAAATCTCACATCGGTACTTTCTTTAGGTTTTGTCAAATCTGCAACGAAAGTGTTCTTAAAATGAACAACATGCTGAATCATCTTCCAAGACTACTATAACATGAAATATATGGCAGAATGTGGGTAAAATAGAGCTGGAGACATACAATCTCCCCCAAGGAGTTCAGTGACAAATTTAATTAATGCATTGTATTTTTAACAAGCATCATCAGCATGGAAGTATGTCCTCTGGAATTGTGGCTGAAGCATGAAGGGGCATATCTGGCATGTAAATACCTTGCAACGCCGGCTACAAAAGTCCCATGCAAATGCCTGTTCTCATTTTCTGGTGACATTGTAAATAAGAATTGGGCAGCATTATCACCTGTAAATGTAAAGAAACTTGTTTGTCTTAGTAATTGTCTGAACGAGAAATAGGACTGAGTGGACTTGTAGGCTCTAAAGTTTTGCATTGTTTTGTTTTTGAGTGCAGTTATGTAACAAAGAAAACCCTACATTTGTAAGTTGCAGTTTCACAATAAAGAATCAGAGGGGTAGCCGTGTTAGTCTGGATCTGTAAAAAGCAACAGAGAGTCCTATGGCACCTTTAGTCTTAAAGGTGCCACAGGACTCTCTGTGGCTTTTCACAATAAAGATATTGCACTATAGTACTTGTATGAGGTGAATTGAAAAATTATATTTCTTTTGTTTATCATTTTACAGTGCAAATAT
This sequence comes from Platysternon megacephalum, assembly GCA_003942145.1. Classification (NCBI taxonomy): domain Eukaryota; kingdom Metazoa; phylum Chordata; order Testudines; family Platysternidae; genus Platysternon; species Platysternon megacephalum. Next base: position 421,163 of record QXTE01000413.1, read on the forward strand.
TTGTAATCAAAAGTAATAATATAAAGTGAGCACTGTACACTTTGTATTCTGTGTTGTAATTGAAATCAATATATTTGAAAATGTAGAAAAACATCCAAAAATATGTATAATAAATTTCAATTGGTATTCTATTGTTTAACAATGCGATTAAAACTGTGATTAATCGCAATTAATTTTTTTGAGTCAGTCGCATGAGTTAGCTGCAATTAATTGACAGCCCTACTTATTATGGATTATTTTAATTGCTAGCTTGCTACATGTCTGCTTGGATTGAAAAGTCAGAAGCAGATGGTAGTGTTTGAAAATATACACAGCTACAGAAATATCAGGTCATTTATGCAACACTAAGAAATCTTCTGCCTAAGAAATCTTAGGAATGGGAAACTATTGCACACAACCTAGAATTCTCACTTTATTTGTAACAATAAGCTGCTACATGATTTGTATAAATGTGTTAGAAGCATGTTTCCATGATCTTGGCTAGACTCATGCTGCAGAGGAAAAGTGACTTTTGTATCACACAACTCTGTTCTTTTTTTCTTTACAGAAGGAGAGAGTATGGAAAATTCAGAATTAGGGAAACCTAAATAGGCCTGGTCTACACTACGATTTTAGTTCGAATTTAGCAGCGTTAAATCGAATTAACCCTGCACCCGTCCACACAACGAAGCCATTTACTTCGATATAAAGGGCTCTTAAAATCGATTTCTGTACTCCTCTCCGACAAGGGGAGTAGCGCTGAAATCGACATTGCCGGTTCGAATTAGGGTTAGTGTGGACGAAATTCGACGGTATTGGCCTCCGGGAGCTATCCCACAGTGCACCATTGTGACCGCTCTGGACAGCAATCTAAACTCGGATGCACTGGCCAGGTAGACAGGAAAAGCCCCGCGAACTTTTGAATTTCATTTCCTGTTTGCCCAGTGGGGAGAGCACAGGTGACCACACAGAGCTCATCAGCACAGGTAGCCATGCAGTCCGAGAATCGAAAAAGAGCTCCAGCATGGACCGCACGGGAGGTACTGGATCTGATCACTATATGGGGAGAGGATTCCGTGCTAGCAGAACTACGGTCCAAAAGACGAAATGCCAAAACATTTGAAAAAGGGCATGATGGAGAGAGGCCACAATAGGGACTCACTACNGGGAGAGCACAGGTGACCACACAGAGCTCATCAGCACAGGTAGCCATGCAGTCCGAGAACCGAAAAAGAGCTCCAGCATGGACCGCACGGGAGGTACTGGATCTGATCACTATATGGGGAGAGGATTCCGTGCTAGCAGAACTACGGTCCAAAAGACGAAATGCCAAAACATTTGAAAAAATCTCCAAGGGCATGATGGAGAGAGGCCACAGTAGGGACTCATATCAGTGCCGTGTGAAAGTTAAGGAGCTCAGACAAGCCTACCAGAAAACCAAAGAAGCAAACGGACGGTCCGGGGCAGAGCCGCAGACATGCCGCTTCTATGCTGAGCTGCATGCAATTCTAGGGGGGGCCACCACCACTACCCCACCCCTGACCGTGGATTCTGATGAGGGGTTACTCTCAGCCATGCCTGAGGATTCTGCAGACGGGGAAGAGGAGGATAAGGATGAGGACGAGCTTGCGGAGAGCACACAGCACTCCGTTCTCCCCAACAGCCAGGATCTTTTTCTCACCCTGACTGAAGTACCCTCCGAACCCTCCCAAGGCGGTATCACAGACCCCCTGGAAGGGACCTCTGGTGAGTGTACCTTTGTAAATATAAAATATGGTTTAAAAGCAAGCGTTTTTTAATGATTAATTTGCCCTGAGGACTTGAGATGCATTCGTGGGCAGTACAGCTACTGGAAAAGTCTGTTAACGTGTCTGGGGATGGAGCGGAAATCCTCCAGGGACATCTCCATGAAACTCTCCTGTAGGTACTCCAAAAGCCTTTGCAGAAGGTTTCTGGGCAGTGCAGCCTTATTCCGTCCTCCATGGTAGGACACTTGACCACACCATGCTAGCAGCAAGTAATCTGGTATCATTGCATGACAAAGCTTGGCAGCGTATGGTCCCGGTGTTTGCTGGCATTCAAGCAACATCCGTTCTTTATCTCGCTGTGTTATCCTCAGGAGAGTGATATCGTTCATGGTAACCTGGTTGAAATATGGGAATGTAATTAAGGGGACAGAGGTGGCCCCGTTCCTGCTGGGCTGTTTGCCTGTGGCTGAAAAGAAATCCTTCCCTGCAGTTAGCCAAGCGGTGGGGGGAGAATGGCGCTGAACTTTTTGCATTTGGCTAGCAGGGATCTTCCCTGATACCAGCCATGCGGTGGGGGGAGGGGTAAAGCGATCATCCCACAGAATTGAATGGGTGGTGGTGGGGGTTTATTTTGTTTTCTGCTGCTGCACGGTAACAGGAAAACCGCAGCACTTAATGGGCTTTGCTTGCTATGGGAAAGGAGGGCGCTGCTTTAATGCAGAAGCCGAAAGACAATGGCTTACCATGGCTGCATACAAGCCGAATTCTGTTGCCCGGCCCTGCGTCTGTGATCTCTAACACCAAAGCCGCAGGCACTCAATATAAGATGCAAAATGCGACCTTGTACTGAAATCACATGTGCTATGTAATGTGAATAGTGTTGTTCACCGTGAAAGAGTATAAGCATTGTTCTATAAAATGTATCTTTTTAAATACTTCTCTCCCTTTTTTCCCCTCCTCCTGCAGCTGCAAATTTTTCAAGCCTCCCCCTCCATCCCAAAGGCTATCCCAGATAAGGCGGCGAAAAAAACGAACGCGAGACGAGATGTTCTCAGAAATCATGCAATTGACCTGCGATGAAAGAGCTCATCTGAATGAGTGGAAGGACACGGTATCAAAGTTCAGGAAAGATGCCAGTGACCATGAGGACATGAGGGACCAACGTGAGGACATGAGGGATCAACGTGAGGAGAGGAGGGACGCTCGAGATGAGAGGTGGCAGGATGCAACGCTGGGGCTGCTGCGTGAGCAAACGGACATGCTCCGGCGTCTGGTGGAGCTTCAGGAACGGCAGCAGCAGGATCACAGAGTGCCGCTGCAGCCCCTGTATAACCGCCCTCCCCACGTTCCATAGCCTCCTCATCCAGACGTGTAAGAACGCGGGGGGAGGCTCCGTGCACCCTGCCACTCCACCCCAGTGGACAGCCCAAGCAAAAGGCTGTCATTATTTTGAACATTTTTAGTGACCTTTTCCTGCCCTCCTATCCTCCTCCCAAACCCCACCCGGGCTACCTTGTCAGTTCTCTCCCTATGTTAATAAATCAATTAATAAAGAATGCATGATTTTTAAATGATACTGACTTTATTTCTTTGAAAGCAAGCTGTGATCGAAGGGGTGAGGGTGGGTTGCTTACAAGGAATGAGTCAATCAAGGGGGCAGGTTTTCATCAACGAGAAACAAACAGAACTTTCACACCATAGCCTGGCCAGCCATGAAACTTGTTTTCAAAGCTTCTCTGATGCGCACCGCTTCCTGTTGTGCTCTTCTAATCGCCCTGGTGTCGGGCTGTGCGTAATCAGCGGCCAGGCGGTTTGACTCAGCCTCCCACCCCGCCATAAACGTCTCCCCCTTACTCTCACAGAGATTGTGGAGCACACAGCAAGCGGCAATAACAATGGGAATGTTGGTTTGGCTGAGGTCTGAGCGAGTCAGTAGCGTGCACCAGCGACCCTTTAAAGGTCCAAAGGCACATTCTACCACCATTCTGCACTTGCTCAGCCTGTAGTTGAACAGCTCCTGACTACTGTCCAGGCTGCGTGTGTATGGCTTCATGAGCCATGGCATTAAGGGGTAGGCTGGGTCCCCAAGGATAACTATAGGCATTTCAACATCCCCAACGGTTATTTTCCGGTCTGGGAAGTAAATCCCTTGCTGCAGCCATTTAAACAGACTAGTGTTCCTGAAGACGCAAGCGTCATGAGCCCTTCCCGGCCATCCCACGTTGATGTTGGTGAAACGTCCCTTGTGATCCACCAGTGCTTGCAGCACCATTGAAAAGTACCCCTTGCGGTTTATATACTGGCTGCTCTGGTGCTCCGGTGCCAAAATAGGGATATGGGTTCTATCTATTGCCCCACCACAGTTAAGGAATCCCATTGCAGCAAAGCCATCCACTATGACCTGCACATTTCCCAGAGTCGCTACCTTTGGTAGCAGCAGCTCAGCGATTGCTTTGGCTACTTGCATCACAGCAGCCCCCACAGTAGATTTGCCCACTCCAAATTGATGTCCGACTGACCGGTAGCTGTCTGGCGTTGCAAGCTTCCACAGGGCTATCGCCACTCGCTTCTCAACTGTGAGGGCTGCTCTCATTTTGGTATTCTGGCGCTTCAGGGCAGGGGAAAGCAAGTCACAAAGTTCCATGAAAGTGCCCTTACGCATGCGAAAGTTTCGCAGCCACTGGGAATCGTCCCACACCTGCAACACTATGTGGTCCCACCAGTCTGTGCTTGTTTCCCGGGCCCAGAATCGGCGTTCCACGGCGAGAAGCTGCCCCATTAACAACATGATCTCCAAAGCGCCGGGGTCTGCGGCGCAAGAGAATTCTGCATCCATGTCCATGTCCTCATCACTCTCGTCGCCGCGCTGCCGTAGCCGCCTCCTCCTCGCCTGGTTTTTCAGGTCCTGGTTCAGCATAAACTGCACGATAATGCGCGAGGTGTTTACAATGTTCATGACTGCAAACTTGAGCTGAGCGGGCTCCATGCTTGCCGAGGTATGGCATCTGCACAGTTCACTCAGGAAAAAAGGCGTGAAACGGTTGTCTGCCGTTGCTTTCATGGAGGAAGGGGGAGGATGTTCCCAGAACCACCCGCAACAATGTTTTTTGCCCCATCAGGCATTGGGATCTCAACCCAGAATTCCAATGGGCGGGGGAGACTGTGGGAACTATGGGCTAGCTATGGGATAGCTACCCACAGTGCAACACTCCAGAATTCGACGCTAGTCTCGGTACATGGATGCGCACCATCGAATTAATCTGCTTAGTGTGGCCGCATGCACTCGACTTTATACAATCGGTTGCCAAAAATCGAATTCTGTAAATTCGGAGTAATCCCGTAGTGTAGACATACCAATAGAAACCAAAAGCCTATTCCTGTCTATAATTAAGCGATCCCAGAAAATGCTAATTTCAGGCTAGCAATTAAATAATACATGGTCCAAATGACAGAAATTCTTATAGTAACTGAGGTTAAAGCAGCTATCATTTGGTACACTGTTGCTTTGTGTATTTAGCTTCTACTCTTTTAGCTGTGAGAACAGAAAACGGAAAATTCTGAACATCAGTGGGAGGGGGAAGAACTTTTTTACTAATAGTCCTTGCAGTGTCTCCATGTTGCTAAAATTGATCACCAGTGCCGGTGGAAATGAAGCCATGGGGGAAAAAGTTATCTGGCTGCCACTAATAGTGCCAACGTGCTTCCTTTCTAATGTCCATGATAGAGCCCTTAAAAATGTTCTTCTAAAAATGCAATCGGCTATGAATTTTCTTCCTTACAATCATCAAAAGCAAAGCAGGAACATTTACATACCATAGCACACTTCACAGCAAATTCTAAAGACAAATAGGGAGAGTTTGTGGTTGCAGTTACATCAGTATAAACACAGTGAAAATTCACTAAAGTTAATGCACAAAGTCTTGATTTTACTCTGGTGTAACTGAAGTTAGAATCTGGCCCACATGCAGGGATTTACGGAAATCAGAATCTGGCCCTTAGAAATGTATTGTATTGTCCCTTGCCCAATAATGTCTGCTGTTGATGCCAGGTTCAACACCTTGTTTTTCCAGGGCATGAATTATTCTGGAATGCTCTGGATTTCTGGTCCAGCCCTTGTTTGGGTGATCTGAAATGGCAGATTCCAGTACTACCACTTAATGGCAGTAGCAGATGTGAATTCTGGCACCTCCTTTTTTTTAGGAGTGGAACACTGCCCAAAATCACTTTTGCAATTTTGTTTACATCAGATCAGCGCCGGCACTCTCTCTTTATTCAAATCCTTTCTTACAACCCGCTTCTTCAGATAAGCCTTAAAGAAAATAACTAACAAACTTATATTCATTACAACTCAATGCACTCCACCATGCTGAGCACTAGGCCTCGGTGGGTAACTATGTTAGCTTATTTATATAACCCCAGACAGTACTTCATAGTGTTTTGTTACCTCCTCATTAGCTCATGTCTGATATTAGATCCCAGTTCTATAGTAGAGTTAATAGAGCTCCACACATGGACACAAGCTTGTGTTGGTATGGCAGCCACCATCTTTACTGACAGTGGGGATTGAACTGGAAACCTCCAGAGCAACTGCCATGTTTCTCTACAGCTTCAGCTAAAGATCCAGGCTCTGTAGCTGGGGCTGTGACCAACTCCTCCTCTGTAAATTAGACAAACAAGGGGGACACATATCATACACTGACATGCAGTTCAGGATCAGAGATGGAGTATGTAAGCTCCTTGGGGCAGAGATCCAGGCTTTTCTGTACTGGGGGATACGCACCACACCTTTTGATGCTGTAAGAATTAATAAAAATAAACAGAAGATCATCCTGTTGTCAAAAAGTAAACTAACAAGTATTTGCAAATATTAACAAGTATTTGCTTAAAACAAGGTACTGATTTCCATTGATGCTACCTTATTGTATTTATGACTAACCAAAGTTGTTTCATGTGCAAAGTCTGACAGTGGGCAGGGCACCCAGGGAAGTTGAAGTTGCAATAGTGTGCTTTTTGAGCTGCCTCTTGTGCATAGGCTTTGAATTTATGTTAAAGTATCTGGATGATGTGGAAATAGTTTCTTTAACAGCATTTTTTTTTTTTTTTTGTATCTTGTCACTTACAATGAAGATTTCTTACAGTCTGCAACTGTGTTTAATTGGGGCGTACACAACTCCACTGTATAACTGGGTCATTGAGAAATATCTTTCTGGTACTCTGTAATTAATCACTTGATACAAGAAGGAGAAGGTTATATTGTCATGAGGAAGAATTACATTCATAGTTGCCCCTGCATGATAAAAATGTGTTTGACTGTAAAAATGCAAACATTTCAACAATAAATAGTAAATTTCATGGGGAATTTGGCTTCAGGTTTGGTGAAGAATATTGTGTGGTGGCACCAAGTCTCCTCTCAGTTAGGCCCAGATCCAAAGCTCTCTGAAGTTAAGGAGAGTCCTTCCATTAGCTGCAATGGAATTTGGATTAGGCCCTTCCATTCAGGTGAATCAGAAATAACTGCACCGATATCATAGAAGTCACAATGGTGAACATGTGACGTAAATCAGTCTGTTCTACCTCTTCTTTACACCAGTATATTTTCCTTGATCTCAGTGGTGTTATTTTTGACTCATACTATTGGAAGAGCCTAATCCAAACCCCATGGACTAGTGTCAAAATTTACTTGTGGATTATTGGAGAATAAATTAGTGAATCCTTAAGATCTTGGGTACTTCAGAAAGGTTTTCATGGGTGAGAATATTTTAGCCTAGGTAGTGTTCCACTATCAGTAGTAAAATTTCAAAGTCAGAGGAAGCATCAGGGGGTAGCCATGTTAGCTTGTATCCACAAAAACAAGGAGTCCGGTGGCACCTTAAAGACTAACAGATTTATTTGGGCATAAGCTTTTGTGGGTAAAAAACCCACTTCTTCAGATGCATGGATCTGAAGAAGTGGGTTTTTTACCCACTAAAGCTTATGCCCAAATAAATCTGTTAATTCCTCTGACTTTAAAGACTATCATGTAAAAATTAGAGCTGCTCAACATTTTTCAAGATGAAAAATTACCCATTCTTGAAACTAGAATTTGTGGAAAGTTTCCATTGTCTGGTTATGCTGGAAAAAAGGTAAAAGAGGGCTTTTTCTGCATCAATATGGACGTAAATAATCTCCCCTCTCTTCCAGTGACCTGGTAGAGGGATGGATCAGTGTCCCCACAATGACCTGGTCTGAAGCTGCCACAACAGCCAGTCCTTCTCTGGTTATCTAGCCTTTAAAGGGGCCACACATATTTTCCTACAAGCCAGATGGTGGCCCCCACTGCTAAGTGTGTGGTGAGATCATTTTCCAACTAAAAAGATTATTTTTTTGTTTGTTTGTTTGGTTTCTGGTTTACCTCCCTTTTCCCCCCACACACTTTCTTCCCCATTTTTTCATTCTCTTCCCCTCACTCCCTTTTTCCTTGGAAAAATAGAAAAAGGACAATGGGGGGGAGAAAGGAGAGAGACACGGAGAGAGAGAACAAATCTGAACACTCAGTAAATTAAAAAAAAAGTTAACTCATTCTTTTGAAAGTGTGTGGAACAAAAATAAGTGAGATTTTTTGATGAACCGCTTCTAAAAATGAGATTGTAATAAATTCAATGGACCAGATCCTCAGCTGGTATAAATTATAATAAGTGTCTGCAGTGAAGCTATGGTAGATTGCACCAGCCAAGTATCCAGCCCTCTATTTCATTTCAGACAGTGCTGAAGATCTGGTTTTTGTCTCTTACACAAAGAGCTCCCCTTGAACTTGATGGAAGTCTTTCCATTGACTTCATTAGGAGTGAGATCAGGGAGCAAGTCTTTCCCCCTGCTCTGACAGCCAGAAAATGGAGCCTGAATTGGCCCTTCAGTCTGTAATGCCTGGTGCCCCAAGAGGAGTGTAATCACAGTTCAAAGCTATAATGTCTCAGACTTGGGAAACGACAGAAAATGATAAAACAAACAAATGTATTGACAAGCTATCTTTGTGTAATTACTGTATGTAATTGCACAGCAACCATTTCCTGAAAGCTGTACTCTACATACTGAAGATCTAATTAACACATACTGTAACAGACTAGCATTTGGGTCATTTTTCTTATTACTAATTCCCCGGTGCCTGCTATGATGTATAGTTATGAGCTCGCCTGTCTATGGAGTCTTATTTATGAGAGCTGTGGGTGGTGGGCTAACAGAATTGATTTTTAAACACAGTTCAAGGATACGTTTGACTTTTGGGCCATGTTGTCATGATGTAATTTTGTTTCTAATCTAATTTTTTTTTTGTTAAGGTGCTCGGACTTTTGGACCTGACCTAACAAATAAAAAATATATTCCCCACACAACTTCTTTAAAAATGGTCCTCTTTCATTTCCAATAGAAGATTTCTTAAAACACAAACTGGAAATGTTCTCCCACAACCAGGTCCTCTAATGGAAAGTTACATAGCGAGAGAGTGATCCAGGAACTCCTTTTGTCTGGTCCAATAAACCAGCAGTTCTTTCAAAGTGTGACATCTGGAGAACCACTAGGGATAGAAACGACTACTATACGTATTGGAAGATAGGGGATTTGTCCTGTGCCTTGTGGTGTATGGGAAATATTTTTTTCCTAGCCCTCGTGGCAACATCTGTTAGTATTCAGCAAACGCCTGCATGCATCACCACCCAACAGCATGAGACCTTAAGGTGTGTGAGGCCTGCACCACAATGTAGTGGTGGTGAAGGATGGTTGTCACCCTGCATTGGCTATATAAAGGTGTGTGCACTTTGTCAAGTGTTTGTAGCATCCTGAGCTATGAGCCAGCCAGTCTACTCCCATAGGTGAAAGTAATCTTAGAACTAAGCGAGGCTATGAGGCAGATCTTGATAGGTTGAAACTATATGGCTGGATTCAATAGCAAATTGGCATTTCTTTCATCAAGGGCAGGACTGACGTCGAGTGCAGTTGGTCCTGGGTCTACTAAGCATGATACAAAGCAGTGGTATATGGAAAGAGTACTGCAGCTGAGCATACATTGATTCTAACAGGCTTTAGTGATTTATAGCATCAGCTGTAAGAGCATGTTACAAGGTAACATGCTATGATATGATTTAAACAACAACTCTGTGTGATGGCTGAAATGTCAAGAGGGGAAGATATCTATTTTCTGGTCAGCCAATATTAATTCAGATGCCTGCTGTCCCAAATAATGTTTTTTAAAGAATCAAAGCAGAGGAAAGCTTACAAGAGATAAATCTATTGTTCCTGAACAAAGAATGACCATGTTATAGATAATGGTCATAAGTTTATTTTTGGCTATCCTGATGTCTCATTTGTTTTATATATGTTGGCTAATTTGTGCATAAATGTAACTAGTGGTCAGACTGCGTAATTCAAGAATCTTGGTTCAGTACTCCTGTAAACAGATAACATATGAGTACACGACAACTTTCAAATTTCAGAAGACTATTAGCAGGCCAATAATTGGTGCATAAGTACTCAATCTGTTCTCAGAAACAACTTCTTCTACAATGGTATAACAAGCTGAATTAAAAACTGCCATACCCAAAGGGTTACAGACAGCGCACACAAAAATTGCCAACTAGAACCCACTCCTTGATGTATAAAATAACATGCCCTTTAGTTCTCCACAACAATTTTGTCTCAAAACAACCTCTACATATAGTCACCTGATATTTTTTTCTTTGTAGGGAGTGAAGGCTCAATAAATTACTTTTTTGCATAAAAGGGTGCTTTAGATGTTTGTGCATTATGAATCATGTGCAGACATTAATTATAGCTCAAGATAAAGGGAGAGTCATCGTTGGTTATTTGCAAAATCAAAATGTTCTTGACATAAGAAGTTTTGGATACTGGGATAGTTTCGCAGGAGAGGTTTTATTTTTTTATTAAGTTTGTGTGGAAGCAGGGGTTAGGATGGTGACAGCAACAGGGGCACTAGAACAATTTTTATAGTGGGGGTGTTCAGAGCCAATGAACCAAACTGTAAATCCCGTAAATAATGGAAACCACTTCAAGCCGCACCCCTAGTTCCAGCACCTATGCCTGGCACCATAGTTTATGCGAGCAAACATGCAAGAATGGTTCACAGAATGTGCATTTACTTAAATAGGCTTGGTCCTTTCACCATTTGTGGTGAAAGAATGGGTACTGGGATAGTGAATGGCAATGTACTTGAAGGCAAATGCCGGAGTGTGCAAAGCCTAATAATCAGTATTACCGCTGGTTCTTCTGCATAGGGTGGGGACTCACTCCTTTACACCGCGGAGCTGTCTCTACAGCAGTGTGGTGAAATGGAAGGGGAAAGAAGAGATAGGGGCAAGGACATGCCCACTAGGGACAAAGACTATGCAGAGACACTGCTTGAAACTTCCCTATATTGATTTCTTCATCAATCTTCCTGTGATGGAATTGGAGCTGCTCTCTAACTGATGAATACTGTATGTTGACCTGGAATGTTTACTGTATGAATGTTCTAGTTTAATAGGGGACTGTAAGGGAAGAGAATGGCTCATGATAAGCCAGCCCTCAGCAAACACTGGAGGGTTGTTAAGAGACAATTTCTGACCATTGGCTCTCAGGACTCTGGCTTGATCTCCTGCTGATCCTACCAGACTGGTTTGGGCCAGAAGGGCCCAAACTGGGAATACATAACAAAAGAACTCTGGCAGTTTAAAAAAGGGCCTCCCTCTCAAGATGGGGAGAGTTCTTTTGGGGGAACCAGGCTGAGACACAGCCAACTGTGAGTGTGTTTGAAGACATTCGTCCTGCTTAGATTACAAGCAGGGGATGGTACACCTTTAAAAGGGACATGTGACTCATAGACTCATAGACTTTAAGGTCAGAAGGGACCATTATGATCATCTAATCTGACCTCCTGCACAACGCAGGCCACAGAATCTCACCCACCCACTCCTGTAACAAACCCCTAACCTATGTTTGCGTTATTGAAGTCCTCAAATCGTGGTTTAAAGACCTCAAGGTGCAGAGAATCCTCCAGCAAGTGACCCGTGCCCCATGCTGCAGAGGAAGGCGAAAAACCTCCAGAGCCTCTGCCAATCTGCCCTGGAGGAAAATTCCTTCCTGACCCCAAATATGGCCATCAGCTAAACCCTGAGCATGTAGGAAAGACTCACCAGCCAGCACCCAGGAAAGAATTATCTGTAGTAACTCAGATCCCACCCCATCTAACATCCCACCACAGATTATTGGGCATATTTACCTGCTAATAATCAAAGATCAATTGATTGCCAAAATTAGGCTATCCCATCATACCATCCCCTCCATAAACTTATCCTTGAAGCCAGATATGTCTTTTGACCCCACTACTCCCCTGGGAAGGCTGTTCCAGAACTTCACTCCTCTAATGGTTAGAAACCTTCGTCTAATTTCAAGTCTAAACTTCCTAATGTCCAGTTTATATCCATTTGTTCTTGTGTCCACATTGGTACTAAGCTTAAATAATAAATGTGTGGACTATTTAAAATATTTTTTTCTCTAGACTTGTTCCCAGTGTTACATGAACACCACTTTGGTTTTAAGAAGGCTCTGATCACTGTATACCACTGGTCACAGACACCTGAAGGGAAGAACCATGAGTTCCAGAACTCAGTCCAACCCGCTAAATACGCGTAGTCGATACACAGGCAGTGGAGGCAGTGGAGGGCCAGGCCTTCTTAAAACCAAAGTGGTGTTCATGTAACACTGGGAACAAGTCTGTAGAGAAAAAAATATTTTAAATAGGTCTAGGACTGGGAGAACTTCAGAATTCCACCCCAGGAAAGATAAAGGCATGAGGCTTGATACCTCAGACTAGAGAGGGGACCGAGGTGCAATCCTGCCCCCATGGCCTGCACCCATGGCACATCCTTCCACAGTTCTGGATGCTTCATATAAATTACCAGCTGCAACATGTAGGGGACTCAATGAGCTGTAGCTGCTACTTCAGAGGCTGCAGAATGGCTGGCCAGCTGCTCCAGGCCCTCGCTCCTGGTTGTAAGGTTAGGACTTCATCCTACCCACCCAGCCCCCCACACAAGTGCAGACCCCTGAACATAGCCTGTTCACCCAGACTTTGCACAGGGGACAAGCATTTGGCTGTATGTTTATTCTGGAGAGACAAAGAGGTTCAGGCGAAGATAACTGTTTCTGACTGGTAACTCACTGCTGCTACTCAGCTGTATCCCTAACTCCCTTGTGGCAGGAATTTTCAGGAGTCACTTCCTTGCCCCGGTGGTGTTCTTCCATTGCCCAATCCCCACCCACCACTATTGCATGAAGCTTTGGAGAGAGTTTTCATCTTGTCCCCAGCTAACTGTGGAAATTCTCTCTTCAGCAAAGGGGCTGCTTCCTGCTGCTGCATAAGGAAGCACTGAGGATGGACCGCATTCAGACGACCTAGCAAGGTATGAGGCTTATTCCCAGGGCCCCCCAAAATCTCCCTTCCTAAAATAATTCCATTTTTAAATGCAACTATATTTCTCACCTTTCTTGCCAAATGAGGGTAAGGAGGAGGGAAATTTAAGAAACTGTTTCCAAGGGAAGTCAATTTCTTGTCTAACCACTATAGATCAATGCTGAACCCAATGGGAGCCAGCAGGACATCCGAAGATAGTTCAGGATAGTCAAAGGTGTTCCACAAGATCCACCTCAGTGTAGATATTCTCCATCCCTGCTCTTCTGCTGTCCTGAGTACCAGCGGCGAGATCTCTAATGAGAATGATAGCACAATCACTAGGAGAACAATTAGATTCTTTTGGTGTCAGTCTTAAGGTCATTGGCATTTAATATGCATGTAGAATATAATTAATAATGGGCAGTCAGCCATGTCAAATAGCCACTCATGTTTAGTAAATGAAAGGCTCTCCCACTGTAGAAATAGTGTTGCACTACTAGATCATAATATTAAAAAGAGCAGGTGCTGCTAGTGATTCCATTGGAAAGAAAGTCACAGAATAGCACTCAGCCAGTCCAGTGGCTAGTTTCCCAGAGAAGAAGCATTCATGGAACGTGTCCCACACTCATCACACTTTCAGGTATTTAAATGTTTTCCGGGGGCTCCCTGCTCAAGTTTGAGCCTGGGAAAATTCCATGCACTGTTACAGAAAGCAATTGAGTACATATGGGCTATTTTTATTTTAGCAGAACAAGGTATTGTGGGGGAACATTACATGATTTTTTTTTTAATTAGCAGTTTACTTTCCAACAACCTTCCAGAATTAGAGAAAGGCCTGAACCAAAACCCTAGATCCCGATCTCACTCTACTTTCATGATAGTCTGAACAAAAAAATCTCAGTTCCAAATATCCCCAAATTCAGCATTTTGAAGCTTGGATCTGAATCTGAATTATTCTGAGGTCAGAGCTGGTCCTCTGTAGAGTGAGGTTTGACCTGTGAATCTGAACCCTGATGTGGATCCAGATCTGGAGGTTTGGATCGCATCCATTTTTACATGATATAGAGAATATTTTGTGTGATCTTGTTCAGGCTCTGTTGTATTCATTTAGATGGAATAAATTGGCTCCACGGGTCAAAGGTGTTAACATGACCCTGCCACTGTCTAACATTAAATGCTTAAAACAAGGTTTAGGGTTTGGTAAGCAGCCTATTTAGTACCATTGCAAATACCACTACAAATCATTTAAAATCATTTATCAAAGATACTGAAAAAGGAAAAACAGTTAAAACATTTGAAATGTAAAGTATTAAGTAAGGCTTTCTTTTTAATGACTTCTCTTGTTCCCTTTCCCTTTAGTTGGACAGAGTTTTGGGGATTTTTCTTTCTATTTGACAATCTTTTAGACGGTCATAACAGCCCATTTGGGGAAAAGAAAAGAAGTTAATTGAAATGGGCTGGAGCTGTCATTGTTAAAGTCTGAACCTGGTTCCTAGGGCAGCTCTACACTTAAAAAACTACAGTGGTGCCTCTTCAGCGCTTTAGTGAAGATGCTACTGTGCCAATGGGAGAGCTTCTCCCGTCAGCATAATTAATCCAGCTCCACAAAAGGCAGTAGCTATGTTGACAGGAGAAGCCCTCCCATCGACATAGCGCTGTCTACACCAGGCATTAGCTCTGTATAACTGTCGCTCAGGGGGGTGGGTTTTTCACACCCCTGAGCGATGTAGTTATACCGATGTAAGTGTGTAGTGTAGAGCTGGCCCTAGAAGACAAACAAGATAAGCGCAGAAGAGGAGAAAGCAAAGACAGAAAATGCAGCTTCTGGGTCTACTATAGACTCTTACGGCTGGAAGTCACAGGCACAGCACAGCCACACTCCGAGACCTGGCCACACGTATCAGCATCGAGCTATTTAGGGCATTGCTTTTAGCTGCCTTCTTCTGGTCATAACCTTACAGCAGGGTTGCAAAAATGCACAGTTTGGCCGGCTAAGCCAGACCAAAGAAATAAAGTGGGAAAGAACGACACATGAGTGAAGCGGAGAGACAATCTCATATTCCAGGGGGTGGGATTCAGCTGGAGCAGCTGGAAGTGGCAATGTCATCTGGATGCCTTTCTCTGGCCCCATCCTGTCAGGATGACAAAGGCCCAATTATATTACTGTAGAGCCCAGGTTCTCAGAAGCCTGGGGTAGAGGTAACAGCCGTGAGGGTGAAGCTTGCGCCAGTGGTTGCTGGCAGACAGCTGTCTCTTTTGCATCTTCCCTGCTCCCCCATCATTTATTGTGACATTGAACTTTCACTCACTTTTTACTGTTGTGCTTACAATTAGGGTACATTGGTAGGCCCAATTAGCACAACACTACCTGCAAGTTTAGAAGAGGGGGCGAAAAGTCAGGAATATCAGTAAGGCCATTTCTTCCCTTCTATCTCTGTATTCCCTCAGATTATTATGGAATAGCTGCATTACCCATTTTGGAGTGGAAGTACCACAGCAAGAAACATACTGTGCCCAGGCTGAACATGGCAGCATTAGATATGGATATTCTAAAGAGGGTGTGTTGTGTGTTGATTGGGATATCATTAACACTGCTCTGTGATGCTGCACTTTCATAGCAGCATCCAGGGTAGGGGATGGGGTGTCAAACTCTGCGCAGAAACCCAACTATACAGTGCGGATGTGCTTGTGGATGAGAATTTCAAAAGAGAGCCCCCCCCCTCCCCACCGCCAAGAGTACTTGGTACCATGCAGGTACATGGTACTTGACAGGTAAGAACAGCTTGATGAGATATCCCCACTACGTTGAGGGATTTACAAGGAAACTTCCCTGCAACCCAGTTGTAGACCCCATGGATAAAATTCCAAAATGTAACTTCTATGAAGTCAATAGAATTTACAACAAGGATAAACTTGGCTCCTTACCTCATGTGTCAGTTTGTGTAGCCTGAAGTAAGTGAGTGCATATCTTAGGTCATGTCTACACTAACACTTTTCTTGGTGTAACTTATGTCACTCAGAGGTATGAAAAAACATCTCCCTGAGAGAGGTAAGTTACACAGACCTAAGTGCCGGTGTGGACAGCGCTATGTTGGCGGGAGAAGCTCCCGCCACTCGTGGAGGTGGTTTTATTATGTCGATAGGAGAATTTTCTCCCGTCAGCAGAGAGTGGGCTATGTGAGCGATCTTACAGCAGCGCAGCTACATTGGTACAGCTGTGCCGCTGTATGCTCTCTAGTGTAGACCTATCCTTAGACGATGAAAACATTTATGCACCCAGGATTTACAAACGTTGTGTCCTCCATAGCCTCTGGCTCGCAGTCTGCTAACAGAGGTGCTGGGACTTACTGTAACCCTGGTATGTTGTGTGCCCCGGTCTTGCCATCATACCAGTGGTACTTCTCAAGCACTGTCACCAACCAGCCCAGACAAATGTACTGCCTGTAGCCATCTGTCTTTATCCTGACCTTACCTTCCCAGCGTACTAATATCTTTATCACCTGTAGCAATCTTGCTAAAAATCTTTGCTCTACTCTGTTATTATAGGTTCCTGCATACTATGCCAGTGATATTTCCCTTTCCGCTAGCACTGTTCTCACTCTGTTCTCACTGTTCTCACTCTGTAACAAATGTTTTCATTTATAATATTATCAAGAACAAAACATTTCAAGAATCCCACAGCTCTGAGAGCCAGTAAGAAGTTTAGGATGACTATTCTAACTGACCATTGTTTAATGCCCACAAACAAACCACCCCTCATTTAGCTTCTAAAATTCTAGCTCCCCAGGAGAGGTGACCACTGTGTTTTAGGACAACTACAAGAGTTAAATCTTCTGGCAAAATCTTGGTGACCAAACAGCTTATTTTCTGTAGTATTATGGTACAGTATAAATCCTGGAGACAAGAGCTGGGCAAACTATTTGCAGTAGACAGTTTATTTGATTCTGTTCCTGAATTTTCGCCTAACAGACATTGACATGTTCATCAAAATGATTTGATGACAAATGTATCAGTTTATGGATTTCCACACAAACTATTCACTAAGACACTTTACTTGAGTGTTCACTATTCAAGTGGAGTGATCTGCCAACTAGGTCACAGGGTATATTTTCTGCCCCTGGATGACATGGCTGAATAAGATAAAGGTTCAAATAAGTCACTTCTGGAGGATTTGCTAATTTTTCGTTTGCAAATATTCTTGCAACCCCCCCCCCCAAAAAAAAACAAAAAAAAACAAAAAAAAAATTACTTGCACAAATTGATTAATGGAAAAACAAGAGCGTCCCAAATATTGTTGCGATGAACAGCAGAGTTATTCAAATACTGTTCTTCAGTATTCAGCCAGCTCCAGGTCTGATACTTCACTAAAGTTTTTTCTTTTCAAACACTTCCAGCCACCTAATGTTCAGGCCAATTGCTCTTCAAACTATATAGCCTAGGCCCTTTATTAGTAAAAAGTATAATGTTTATTAAGCTCTTAGAAGGCAGGTTAGAGGAAAACCACAGAGCTTCTCTTCACTGCCACAGCACCGGGCAATGGTTAATGGAAAGTAGACATACTCATATCTTTAACGTCTGCTTTAGCATAAACCATCCCATCCTATCACTGCATCATCTCATTTGTACAGCTACCCCCAGGCTAAAAACTTGATATCCCTCCTCACAGCCTTTCTCCACTGGCCACCAGTTGGCTCCATGGAGATTTCACACATTGTGCCTCTATTATTCCTTTAGACAGGGCTGTCTCCCCCCATTGATTTGTTGGTGGGCTTTCTTTGGGAATAGATAGAACACTTTCACCAGGAAGCAAGTAGAGGAGAGTCAGACCTATTCAGGGTAAATGACAATAGATGTTAGCTAGAGCTGATCACCCTTTTTTAAAACAAAAAACAGTTTGAAAAAAACCAGACTTTTTTTCAAAATCAGAAATTTGGGGAAAAAATGATTTTTTTTTAAAGTGTCCTGATTGTCAGCAAGATTGAAGAAGTTGTTTCTTTTCCCCTTTCTCCTCTAGTGTGCCTCTTTCTTAGGGACAAAATGGAAATAAAAAAGAAAAGGGGGTGGGGGGAAGGGGATTACATTGCAATGTCAAGATCTTAATCTATTGAAGAAGAGTCCTGAGTTCACATTGTTCCTCTCATATATTCTGGAAGGGATATGGAGGTCAAAGCTAACATGGTGAGCATGCCAAGAATAGGTCTCAGGGGATTTGAGTTCATACTTAGACTATTCCTCACTGTCAAGATGATGATTATCTGCTGCCAGAAGCTTATCCGGGTATTACTTGTGTAGAACAGAAGGAAACTAACCAGTATGATATACTGTGGGTGAGGGGAACGGGGATGTTTCAGCTCAATATAATATTACTTTGTCTTTCCTATGCATAAAAATAACAAACACAGTGTGAGAAATTGTACTTTAGAAATCAACTGCAATTAGTAAGTTAGAAGGTCTCATTGTTTTTAGACATTGCTTACTCCAGCAAAAGGTTTGAGATTTCTATCATTCAGCTGTGGCGTGGAAGATGAAATAGATGAAGATGTCTACATTGGGAAATAGTATTATTTTTGCATTTCAATAGAATCTAAGAGTTCCAGTCATGGACCAGAACCCCATTATGCTAGGTGGTGTTGTGATAGGAGGCATCTGGCTCTTTGAGGCCCCTGCTGGAAGCCTTCTGGTCCTACCACACCTCGCTCCAGGAAAGGAGCAGCGAAGGTGGGTCCTCCAGGCCTGCCTAGAGAGGCTACATAGAAGCAGCCAATCCAAGCTCAACAGGCTCAGATAAAAGGAGCAGGTTGGTTCTTGCCTGTGACCTGAGGGGTGAGGAAGGGGGCTCTGAGTGGGCCACAGGAGCTTGATGGGCTTTGTTTACTGGCCCTGGGGGAGAGAGGACCTGAGAATTGTAACCCTAAGGTAATGGGTGAAAGGAAAGGGACCAGGTGGTAAGAAGCCCAGGGAAAATGGCAGGAACCAATCAAAGGGGAAAGTATGTGGCTTCTGTGTATAGGGTCCCTGGGTTGGGACCCGGAGTAGTGGGTGGATCTGCATTTGTCCACTGGCAAAGTGGCCTAAGCCCTGAGAATGGGGCAAAGCTCCTTTAGATGCCCAAGTGAAGGGCTGGATTAAAAAGGGGTGAGAGATAGGGCTTGAGACTCTTTGCTACCCTGGAAGGGGTCATCCATTTTGACTGGGTGTACGGCTGGAGGGCTGAGCCACTGAAGACCTGCCTCATGGGGTTGGCAACCTACATGGGTGCCGAGCATAAAAAAAGATTGCAGCACCATACCCAGCTGACAGGAGGCACTCATGAGAGGTAAGTGTCACACTATCACAGGTATGCAAATGCAGAAGAAAAAGCCAGTCCCTGCTCCAAATACCTTGCGGTCTAAAGAAGGTTCAAGAGACAGCAGTTGATGACAGACCTACAAGGGAGCAGAGGGAAACAATGAGCATTCTGGTCAGAATGATAGGCACCAGTCAACAAAATATTTTCTTTGTTTAGCTACTAGGCTGCATGATATGTTGCTGTTGATAACAGCATATATATTTGAAACTACAGATCAGTTATATCTGCCCTATTTTTTCTAATCTCTGTGGAAAGTTTTTTTTTCTTAATATTTTTAAGAAGCAGAGGAAAACACTGGGAAAGTTTACTACCAGTGGTTTTACTTAACAAGCTACATCTGTCCAAAGATCATCACTACAGTTAGATTGTCCATCTCTGTGTTGATGTTCAAGCTAGGAGCCGTGTACAATATTACTGTGCTATATTGGTAATTATTTTGTATATATAGTTCCAAGATGTGAACTAGGTACTTCATGAACCGATTAAGACAAGACCCTGTTTTATAATCTCATAAACTAAAGGCCTCATCCAAAACCCATTGAAGTCAGTGGTTTTGGATCCAACTCTAGGATCCTGATTCTGTTATTAGATCTATGTGGATGGACCTTTTGCCCAGAGTGGAGCCTTAGTGCAGAGGACCATCCATGTGGACCACATTGACTTCACTGAGATCCTTAATAGACAATGTACACAACAAAAGAAAATGAGAGAATAATATACCATATGAGATTGTTACAAGTGTTTCTATCTATATAAAATGATTGTCTTTAGTGACTAAGTCACCCAAAAATATTGTAAGAAAATAGCCAGGACTGCAAAGTCCTCTCTTCAAAGAAATATCCAACTAGAATTAGGAAGTAAACTCCATGTAGGGAGTTTAACTAGAATGCAATGGTAGATTAAAATTATGGGAATATGTTCTTGGGGGCAAATGGATATTTTAATACCTTTTTGCCTACTCAAAATTGCATGTTTCATGGATAATCAAATGGGGTCAGATTTCAATGGCAGCTGCTGGGTGCCAAGCACTTTAGACACATTTTTCACTTCTTTTAACAGTGAAGGTACTTCGGCATTGGAACAACTTACTTAGGGACACGGTAGGTTGTCCAATCACTTGATGTCCAGACTTGATTTAAAGACATCTTTTAAAAATATATTCTAGGGCTCAAACAGAAGTTGCAGGCATTTTGCTGAGATTACTGTATCAGGGTCTATGACTTGTGTTATGCAGAAGGTAAGACAAGATCATAATGGTCCCCTCTGGCCTTCAGATCTATACACTTATGTGTCTGAACGGGATCTCAGCTCTTCTGAAACTCTGGCCTCATTTGTGTGTGCTAGATGAATGCTTTGAAAATATGATGAATGGCGTACTCTCCAGATACACACTCCATCAAAAGTGTTGACTGGGTAAGTGCCTGGCATCAGTGCTTTTCAGATGTCTGGGAGAATTGTAAATGAAGTATTAAATTCAGGTAATTTGTATATGGGATAGAGGTAGGGTAGGAATGGAGGACTCTTCCCCTGGGGAAAAAATGGAAATGCTTGTCATGTGGGAGGGGAGATCTTCAAAAGTGTTCTGCTTGCATTTATGTACCCAAGTGACAGTCAGGTTTTCTAATACATTTGCCCCCCACTCCCCCAAAGTTCCAGTTCTAAAACTTATGGTCAAAGTTTTCAGAGTTGCTCAGTTCTAATGTGGTGTGCTGTTTTGAAAGTGTTCTCCCCCTGTCCTCACTGGAAGGGAATGTGATGTTCAGATATATTAAATTGTGTTAGTTTCTATGTGCCCTATTTCCCAAGGACTTTTTCCTGTAGGTAGAAAATGGCAGGGGAAATCCCCTCAGGACTGGTTCACTAATGATTTTTGCCAGCAAAGGACTGTATAAGGTGACCCTACATGGAGCATCTTCCTACAGCAGGCCATGGCATGACAAGTGCACTTACCTCAGTTTCTCCTCAGTTCAGCCATAAAAAGAATAGTTTCTCTCCCTGTCCAATACAAAATCCCACTTTATTCATGTACACATAGTAATCCATAGAACCCTCATTGTAAAGCCACTCTCTCAACTCCCGCAGTAAAACATATCAGAGGATGGCAATTTTCTATTCCCTTCTCCAGGGACATCGCTTCTAGGTCACCACCTGTGAGTCCACCAGCTCTCAGTTCCCGGTTCCTTTCTGCCCTTGTTCCAGGGCCCCACTCTCCTGGCCATCTACTGAGAATAATCAGGCTCATAACTCTTCTACCCAGACACAGCCCCACAACTCAGCCCTGTTCAGACTCCCAGCACTTGCTGTCTGGCTCAGGAAGGTCAACAAGCTAGCTCCTCCACTGGTCTCCTAACCAATTCTTCCCTGTTCCTGGGGAGGGCTTGGAGACCTTTCCACTTCCTACAGCGTCCCTGCCTTGCCCAGACAGCTCTCATCTGCCCTTTCCTGGTTTCTCCACTTTACACTGTCAGGCAACTCTGCCTCACCAAATCCTTCTGTCTTCTCTCATGTCCTAATTGGGAGGCAGCTGACAAGTCACAGATGCACTATACCCTGCTCCCTCTTAATGGGCAAGTGGCACCCTGTGATAGCCACGAAAAGAGAGAGAGGCTTTACTAATCAAGAGGGGCAGGGAAAGAGGCAGGATTAGATTCTGATTGCCAGTGTCTGTAGTGATAGCCTGACTTATAGCTAGGCGGCTTGAAATGTACAGCATGAAACAATGCGGTCTTGATGAGTAGCACAGCACCAGCGATGCAGTTTGACCTATCAGGCCCTAGATAATACCATCAATGTCAGTTTCTCTCACTCAAATGTCTCCCATGAGGGCCAACACCTCTCCTCTTCACAAGGCTGATCTCTGTGAAACAGAGTAGTGATCGAAAAGAACGTAACCTATGAGCTTCAGACAGCATTTAAATTTGGTCCTAAAAATCCTTCAGTCAGAGGAAGAGGGAATGTGTTGTGTGATGGTGAATGAGGCTCAGTAAAATTGCAAGTAGTGTTAGTATCTCCCAGAGTGCTTACAATGCCCTGCAACTGGCATGTCCTGCGGCAAGCTATTCTAGTGCAACCACCCAGAACCCATTTAATAATCACCTCTTTGGTTTCCCAGACCTGCAGTCAAATGCAGAACATCATTCCATCCCATCGCCATTAGACACCTCCATGGCTTCCCAATCTCTCCTATCCATTACCCCATAGTTTCTCCCTCACTTGCTCCCTCTTTCTCCATTGTCCCCCACAATCTTTTCCCTTCTGCTGCTTCTTGGCAATCACAGTCCTACACCTCTGCTTAGGGCTGGAAAAGAAAACAATACATCATCTGCACAATTGCCATCTCCCTCTACTGCACACATGATTTCCCCTGCTCTCCCTTTCCCTCATAGGTGGTATGAGTGTGGATGGGGGCCCAAAGAGAGGCAGCCCAAACCTACTGATAGCAATAAGCATCAGGCAAAGAGAAGTGATGGGGATCTTGGCAGGTCTGTGTGCAGAGGACAGGGATTCTCCACTGGCCCTGGAGGCAGCAGTGTTTGCATGTAAGTAACCACTGAAGATCAGTGGGAGAGAGGCAAAAGTTGGGGGCTGGGGGGTGATCAGCCCCCCTCTTCCCCTCCCAGATATTTGTCTAAATGTGTGGTGTCCCATGAAATGCAGGATACCGAGAGTGTATGTCAGTGTTTTGTTAATGGGAATGTGATCGAGACGGGCAGAATCAAGGGCAGGGTTGTGAGTAGTATCCTATGAGGGGAATGATCTACCCTAGACAAAAAGACATTTCTCCAGTCTCTCTCTAGTTTGAACACTGTTAAGAAGAATAAATGAACTGCAAACTATTAGTGTAACCTGAAAAAGATTCATCAGTTTATTTGCTTTAATTCAGTGAAAGGACAAAACAGGAAAATAAGCAAATCCATGGTAGGTGATTAAAAGGAAATTCACATATGGGAAAGATTTGATTTGATATCCAGGAGAGCTGGCTGTATTTTAAAGAATCCTTATTGAGGTTGCAGGAAAAATCCCGATATGTAGAAAGAATAGTACATATGGCAGGCGACCAACTTGGCTAAACAGTGAAATCCTTGCTGATCTTAAACGCAAAAAAGAAGCTTACAAGAAGTGGAAGATTGGACAAATGACCAGGGAGGAGTATAAAAATATTGCTCAGGCATGCAGGAGTGAAATCAGGAAGGCCAAATCACACTTGGAGTTGGAGCTAGCAAGAGATGTTAACAGTAACAAGAAGGGTTTCTTCAGGTATGTTAGCAACAAGAAGAAAGTCAAGGAAAGTGTGGGCCCCTTACTGAATGAGGGAGGCAACCTAGTGACCGAGGATGTGGAAAAAGCTAATGGAATCAATGATTTTTTTGCCTCTGTCTTCAGGTCAGCTCCCAGACTGCTGCACTGAGAAGCACAGTATGGGGAGAAGGTGACCAGCCCTCTGTGGAGAAAGAAGTGGTTCGGGACTATTTAGAAAAACTGGACGAGCAAAAGTCCATGGGGCCAGATGCGCTGCATCCGAGGGTGCTGAAGGAGTTGGCGGATGTGATTGCAGAGCCATTGGCCATTATCTTTGAAAACTCATGGCGATCGGGGGAGGTCCCGGATGACCGGAAAAAGGCTAATGTAGTGCCCATCTTTAAAAAAGGGAAGGAGGAGGATCCGGGGAACTACAGGCCAGTCAGCCTCACCTCAGTCCCTGGAAAAATCATGGAGCAGGTCCTCAAGGAATCAATTCTGAAGCACTTAGAGGAGAGGAAAGTGATCAGGAACAGTCAGCATGGATTCACCAAGGGCAAGTCATGCCTGACTAACCTAATTGCCTTCTATGAGGAGATAACTGGGTCTGTGGATGAGGGGAAAGCAGTGGATGTGTTATTCCTTGACTTTAGCAAAGCTTTTGATACGGTCTCCCACAGTATTCTTGCCGGCAAGTTAAAGAAGTATGGGCTGGATGAATGGACTATAAGGTGGATAGAAAGCTGGCTAGATCGTCGGGCTCAACGGGTAGTGATCAACGGCTCCATGTCTAGTTGGCAGCCGGTTTCAAGCGGAGTGCCCCAAGGGTCGGTCCTGGGGCCGGTTTTGTTCAATATCTTCATTAATGATCTGGAGGATGGCGTGGACTGCACTCTCAGCAAATTTGCAGATGACACTAAACTGGGAGGAGTGGTAGATACGCTGGAGGGTAGGGATAGGATACAGAGGGACCTAGACAAATTAGAGGATTGGGCCAAAAGAAACCTGATGAGGTTCAACAAGGACAAGTGCAGAGTCCTGCACTTAGGACGGAAGAATCCCATGCACTGTTACAGACTAGGGACCGAGTGGCTAGGCAGCAGTTCTGCAGAAAAGGACCTAGGGGTTACGGTGGACGAGAAGCTGGATATGAGTCAACAGTGTGCCCTTGTTGCCAAGAAGGCTAACGGCATTTTGGGCTGTATAAGTAGGGGCATTGCCAGCAGATCGAGGGACGTGATCGTTCCCCTCTATTCGACATTGGTGAGGCCTCACCTGGAGTACTGTGTCCAGTTTTGGGCCCCACACTACAAGAAGGATGTGGAAAAATTGGAAAGAGTCCAGCGGAGGGCAACAAAAATGATTAGGGGGCTGGAGCACATGAGTTATGAGGAGAGGCTGAGGGAACTGGGATTGTTTAGTCTGCAGAAGAGAAGAATGAGGGGGGATTTGATAGCTGCTTTCAACTACCTGAAAGGGGGTTCCAAAGAGGATGGATCTAGACTGTTCACAGTGGTACCAGATGACAGAACAAGGAGTAATGGTCTCAAGTTGCAGTGGGGGAGGTTTAGATTGGATATTAGGAAAAACTTTTTCACTAGGAGGGTGGTGAAGCACTGGAATGGGTTACCTAGGGAGGTGGTGGAATCTCCTTCCTTAGAGGTTTTTAAGGTCAGGCTTGACAAAGCCCTGGCTGGGATGATTTAGTTGGGATTAGGTCCTGCTTTGAGCAGGGGGTTGGACTAGATGACCTCCTGAGGTCCCTTCCAACCCTGATATTTTATGATTCTATGATAACTCATTCAGTCTGATGATAAGAAATTCCAAGCTTGCATTACATAAAGTAAAATGAAAATCAGGGAACTGTACTGTCAAGGACACATTTTACATGTATTTCTACGGTAAGGAGGCACTAACCATTTTCTGCACTAAGAAGCGATTAGAAATGGCAGCCACTACATATACTAAACAAGCCCTCAGAATAAAGTATTAATGGCCAGCCAGTGCAGTACTGTCTAAAACAAGAATAATTTGGCCAAGAATTTGTTACAACCCCTCTGTTAGCAAAAAAAAAAAAAAAAGGAAGAAATGTCACATTTCTATTAAACCTCTAAAACTTTGCTCCCCTGCTGTGCTTCTCCTTCTCCAGTTTTATGCAGGTGTACCTCTGTTGGTTTAACTGGAATGCAATAGTGGGGAATCATGTCCTTAGATTTGTTTCCAAACAAACTTAATATTATTAACAGGGATGTTGTTGTGCTTTCTCTAGAAAATACTTGCCTTGGCTGAGGAACAGAACCCCCAAACTACCCCTTGTTTCTGCCTGAAGCAGTATAACCTTTCTGAAAATTATAATAGTTAATTCATATTGTAGTAACTCCCCTAAACCCTATTGTACTGGGATCTGTACAAACATAGTAAGAGAGAATCCCTGCCCCAAAGAGCTTGCAATGTAAATAGATTAATAGATTGTAAAGTCAGAGAGGACCATTGAAATCACCTAGTCTGACAGCCTGTTAATACAGGTCATGGGATTTATAGGCAAGATAGACTAAGGATAACATAGATTAAATATTATCCATCTTTTACAGATGGGGAACTGAGGCTATATCTCCCACTCCCCAGTCTAGTGTCGTAAGTACAAGACCATCCTTTCTCTCATAGGCTATCACTATTGCTCTCATACTAATAGGAAAAGGTGAATTACATGTCTGCCTTTAGACCCTATGTTTGAATCCATGTTCTAGTATATAAAGACTAGTGGGACAGTATAAGTAGAAACCTCAACTAGGCTGGTTTGTTTGTTTCTGTTGCCATGCTATTTGTGTCTCTTAAGACTGACACCGGCATGCCTAATATGGAAACAGACATTTTGGGGTCAATTCTGCCTTCATTTTCATGGCATGCATTCATAAAATACTGTCAAGTATCCGAGGAGTAGCCGTATTAGTCTGGATCTGTAAAAAGCAACAAAGAGTCCTGTGGCACCTTATAGATTAACAGATGTATTGGAGCAGAAGCTTTCGTGGGTGAATACCCACTTCGTCAGACGCATGTACCTCACACCTCAACTGCTAGAAGAGGGCCTCATCCTCCCTGATTGAACTAACCTCATTATCTCTAGACTGATTCTTGCCTGCATATTTATACCTGCCTCTGGAAATTTCCATTACATGCGTATGCTCCAATACATCTGTTAGTCTATAAGGTGCCACAGGACTATCTGTTGCATAAAGTACTGTGTAACTCAACTTTGACTTACTTATACCTCTATGGTTGGGAAAACAGCTTTTCAGAGCCAGGGTGTTACATCATATGGAAGAGTAAAGGGGCAGAGGCATAAGAAAAGTCTGAGAAATACATAGACACGTTATTCATATTTTCCCCCTCTGACTTAGTCCCTTCCTTTGAAAGTAACCAGCAAAAATTAAACCTGCCAAAGTCAGCTTTAACTTGTACTTCAGTTATAGGTGCCACTGGAAGCCCATCTTCTCCAGTTTTAATCGGTAATGTCCCTACTAAAAACTAAACATGGGACAGGGTGTTACAATATCATAGTGATGAGCACATGTGCACAGATAGACATGTGGACCTCTACAGTAGGTGAATGGAGGGCTCCCCAGCATGGAGATGAAGACAGGACATGTCAAGAAAGCGTAGGTCTGTAACTTGCACTGTTACCTTGTGAGGTTAGCAGGGGGAGAAGGGGAAATCTGGAGAAGTCCAGAGAGGCCTCCTATCCCTGCCACGTGTACCTCCAGAGGGGGAACCCCATGGTGAGGATTCTGAAGAGTTGAGAAAAATGCTGCAGATGTGGAACTACAGCTTCTGTTCCACACACAAATACAGAGGCTCCAATCCTGCAAACTCTTAAGCACATGCATAACTGTACTTCAATAGGACCACTCATGTGAGGAGAGGTATGCACATACTTAAGTGTTTGGGGCCCATGTTTGCTCATTTGAAAAGCTTGATTCACATTTACTTTGAGCACACTTGTTTTCATTGTGAAACTGACTTGCTCCGAGATCTTTCATGTGGCTCTCACACTCCACCTGCCCTTTTTCATAAGTGCTAGTGTATTTTTCGCTGGCGTGTCATGAAGTACCCACACATAGGTCACTACTCAGCTACATTACAAGGCTCTCTTATTCAAGAAGGTGATGTGTCAAACAACAGTGACAACAGGAGCTCACAAGGGACAGCCTTTAAAATTGGAACTATTTTTGAGCTCCAGGTTTGACTAAACACAGATTGAGCAGAATATGTAAAATGACTGACATGATCCAGAAAAGTCAACCTCTTTTTTGAGTCTGGCCAGCTTGCTAACCGTATTCATGCCGAACCTACTTACAGTCCACTTGAAACCATTTTGGCTCTTGAAACTTAATGGGAGGCAGCATGGCCCAGTTGATAAGACATGGAAACATGACTCTTGGATTCTGTTTCTGGCTCTGTCACAGACCTGCTTTGTGACCTTCGGCTTAATGTCACTTCACCTTTCTCTGTGCCTCGGTGTAAGGTGATACTTATCTCCTTTGCAAAGCGCTCTGAGTTCTTGAAATTAAATAAGAGCCAAATATAAAGTCTTATATTGAATATGTACCAGAGAGGAACCTGCAGTCTAATCTTTGTAGCTGTAACTCTGGACAAGTTTATAATAATAAAATATTGTTTTGGCTTAATGTATTGTGGATGTTTAATTCAACTCATATTTATCTGGTTTTATCTGAGAATCATCTGATTCAGATTTCCTTATTCTTTTATTTTCTGTGGATCAAGTACAGGGTTTTTATTTTCAGGGATGTTGCCAAGTTTGCTTTTCCCTGTTTTGACCTTGTCTTGCCTCACTTATAACTTAACTGGAGGGCGTATTCCTGAAGATGATGTACAGTCTAGTGTATGTGGTAAATATGGCAGATTGTTGCATAACAGGGAGGTTGTTGCAAAGGCAGGTTTAACACCAGGGCAAACCTCTACCCTTACAAAAAGTGCCACAGGATTGCCAACGTCCTTTCAGAGCAGACCAGATCTCTGATTTCAAATTTATCAGTTGATAGATGGCCACAGGAAAGTCCATGGTACTCATCTGTACCTGCCTGGGAAGGATAAAAGCTGAAGGGATAGTTCCAGGATATGAACCTGTGATTCCAGGGAAGTTTAGGGGGGAAATCCTGATCCCACTAAAGCCAATGGGAGTTTTGCCACTGATTTCAATGGGGCCAGGATTCTTCAAGTTAAGTGCTTCAAACCTGAGGCCTACGATACTCATATTTCTTGCATCACTTCAATATTCTCTTCAGCTTTTTACTTGATTGTTCATGCAGGGAATGTGAAATATTTTGAGAGGTTGAGAGCACCCTGGCGATCTTTCCATTTTCACTTTCCTACCCCACCACTCCTTTGTGTCTCAGTGACCCTGGCTTCAGCTGAAGCCTGGGTGGATGGGGATCCCTTCCAGAGCCCATCAGTGCCATTTGAATCAGCCACCGTTGAGGTTAGCTTGTCAAAGAACCAAACTACTTCTGCCCTCATCCAGGAGCTACTGTCTTGTGGGCTGCCTCCATAGCACTCCCATCCCCTTCCAATCTGGGAGCAAGGGACTGAAAAATAATCCTTATGACATGTATACTTAGTTTCAAACACATTATATCCTCCCGAACATTGCAACATCAATCAAACAATCATAAAAATCACCTCTCCCTTGAGCCAGTGAGCAGATGCCATGAAGATGGATGGATAGACATAGCTCTGAACTCATGGCTGATGTAGAAATCTGCTGGGAGAAAGCATCATGGGTCACAAGGTTGGTGATGCCTATGGCAACATAAATCCTGGTGCAACACTGACAGACGTTCTGCTTTTAAAAGGTTAAATCTGAAATGATAATGGTCACAAGCTAGTAAAATTGCTTTATATCAAATACCTTCCTGTCGCTGCAAGGAGAAGCCACAGCTGAAACCCTCATTAGACATTTAAAAAAAGGGATCTGTCTTGTAAATATTCTTATTGAGACTCTCTCTTATAGCAAGATCTGATTGAGCTGTGTCAGATTAATGGGCTGGCTGATTAGTGAGTACAGACTTCTGCTGATGAAAGGACTATGAAAGGGAAAACTACTCAACTCTGTTGAGCTAACAACTCTTATATAAGATGGAGCCTTGATCTCTCTGCTATGCCAGCAGAGTGCAAACAGTAGGTATTAACGTTCAAAGTAATTGGTAAGAGAGGTCATTTTAAGGAGAGGTATCATAATTATTGCATATCACAGGTCTCAGAATATACATTTATTTCTTTGTTATCCCTCCCTCACCCCCCAAAAAATCACAGATTAAGTAATGCAGGTGATTTTCTTCAGTAATAAAATGTATGAGTGGGCAAGGATACCTGATAAGAAAGAGAGTATTGAGGCGTTACACTAATCAGCCTGTGTACTAAGGAATAACACTGGATTTCTTCTTGATCTTTTTGCTTGCTTTCTTTGCTACAGGTAATGGCAGGGTATTTTTTTACAGCATGAAACTAATAGTGATAACATGATACCCCAAAAAGCTATTCAAATGAATTGATTAATCAGCATCCCATGTACTTATTTTAAATAGAGCTAACTTTAAAAACAATTTTTTTTTAAAAAAGGAAGAAATTCATTGTACCTCTTTGCCGTATAAATATGTTGCCACAAAAGAATGTTAGAAAAACAGTTAATGAATTAAACACTTCCTGTTTAAAGAGGCTTTACTGGTTTTCAAAAGAGAAACAAAAGAAGAAGAGAAACATTTTGTGTAGCATACTCCATGTGTGTGTGCACATACATAAAACTGAACCTTTATAATGAGCAGAAAAAAGGATTTGGTACATGTTTATATATTTGTAGTTGTTACATACTGTACACAAAATAGGAAATATTCAATGATTTCATGGGTTTTTTTAAATTTAAATATTCACCGGAGTCCAGCTGTTAACCATTTGTTAATTTTCAGAAGCATAAATCCACTTAAATATGCACATCACAACAATACAATGCACCCACTGACTGAAATGTAGCTGAAAAGAGTCTTTCCTGTTCTGTACCATATTTTAAACAGCTGTTTAGAAAACTTAAGCACTGTTTATTGTACTACTAATCTTCTTGGTGATTTGTTCCAATATACTAACTGATATGAAATTTAATAAGGACATATTCATGTCAATGGTATGCATAGTATTATGCATATAAAATTATATTCCTTGCCTGTTTCAGCTAACCATCATTTTGTTTCCTCAGGCAGATTATTCTATATGTTATAATGTAAAAGAGATTATTTCACAGAGCCAGAGAGAATAGATAAAATGAGAAACTTACACAATATTTATAATATCCAGAAAACCCCAGCAGGTGAGGTTTAGTCTGGCTCATTAGGAAGTGGCTTCTACCATGTCAGGTAATACTGGAATATTGATCACACTGTAGGGTGGAATTGAGATCAGGCATAAAATGCATTCACATATATTTGACTTCTTGTGCTAGATAGCCTGTGAAAATCTGTGTACAATGTGCATGTTAACATTTATTAAAAGGCAATTTCTGATTTGTCCTGGTTGACTGGCTAGCCTGTAGTACGAGAGAGACTGAAAGAAAGAGAAGATCTTGAAAGTTGTATCTGGGTTTGAGGGAAACAGGAATAAATCATCTGCATGTAATGCTGACTTGGGACCTCATCCATGGTCAATGGAAAGACTTGCACCAACTTCATATGGTATACCCATTGGGAGGTACTGAGCTCCTTCATCTCCCATTGACTTCAGTAAGAATGGAGTGTGCACTGAGGAATGGACCCTTAACTTGAAGGGTTCTGCAATAAAAGTGAAAAACCTTATTAGCTGGATCATACTGAATAGCAGTGGACAAAGATTCACCAGTACAAAGGAGTGTGGGAACAGAGTTACCATTGTCTAATTGAGGAAAGGATGGTTGATGAAAGGGAGCCATTAATTAACCCTTGATGGTGAATTCTTGTGCTTTAATGATATTAGATGTAAAATTTAGCATCAAATTCAAAGCATTTTAATAAGGGACATGGAAAGTCCAGTCCACTTTGTCAAATGCTTCCTTAACATCTAAAGAGCATGCTTCCACAGTGGTCTGTTGCTTGTTTGCAAAAGAAGAATGTTGCAGAAAATCCTGGCATCATCCATACCAAATGGTTGCAAGTCCTCCTTGACTCTGGGATACTTTGTGTTGGATAACTTTTCCCAATATCTTTGACAGAAATTAGGACCTATATTAATTAGGGAAATTAGCCTTAAATTGCTATCATACTCTGCATCCTTGCCTGTTTTTTCTAATGAGACTATCAGTCTCCATAAAAGAAGGTTGTGGAGGTTTAGTATATTCCAGCACATCATATTGGATTTGCAATTTAAGGGCTAAAGAATCTGTAAAAGCTCTGTAAAATTCAGCTTGGAACCATCTGGACTTGGAGTCGTTTGAGGTGTCATATTTTTAATGACTATTTTATTCCTTTTATATTAATAGGCAGTTCAAGGTTAACAGGGAGAGAATTGGCTGTAGCTGCTGTAGGAAGAGCATTCAGGGAACAAAAGGAAGTGTGGCTGCAGGTACTCCATGTTTACCTTCGTGTAATTGGGGAAAAAAAACAACATTTGGCCTATAAAGCTTAACACTAACTGAAGTGAAAATTTTCAATGTCAAAAGCCAAGGGCTGTATTCAAAACTGCATGCACAATTAATCTGTCTATTTTAGGTACTTATATGGCCCTGTTACCATAGCATCTGACCACCTCACAATCCTGAATGTATTTATCCTCATAACAGCCACATGAGGTAGGATAGTACTGTCATCCTCATGGTACAGATGAGGAATTGAGGCACAGAAAGACTATAACTTGCCTAATGTCACACAGGAAGCCTGTGGAAGAGCAGGGACTCAAGCCAAAGTCTCCCAAGGCCCAGGCTAATGCCCTTACCTCTGGACCATGCATGCTCATATGCACATATACACTGTCTGCCTATTTTTCTATCTGGCCATTTGCATATTCAACTACCCTGTTTGTGAATAGAGTTTTAATTACATGTGCAAATTAGATGTGAAATACGATGGGTGGCTCAGCTTCTCATGCTATTTGTCTGAAAAATCTCCTACCTGTTTTACTAATAAGGTGCAGATTGGCCATTTATATTTTGAGGACAGTCAGGGAGTCAGTCCTACAAGATGCTGAAGTCCATGGGAGTGGAGGATGGTTACCATATTGCAGAATCGGGCCCTATGAAATGGAATGAGATTAAGCAATTTGGGGCAAGGACCATCTTTTTGTCCTGTTTGTACAGCACCTGGCACAATGGGGTCCTGCTCCATGACTGGGGTTACTAGGTGCTTCGGCCGTACATATAACAACACTAGCTTCTTTCACATAGGCCGTCAAATATTATCACCTTCATCACTAATGACGGGCTCAATTCAGACCAGTGACCTAGAAACGCAATACCTTCATAGCTCATTTCCAACTCCCTGATAAATCTGGGACAAAGTCCTTTGATCTTATTCAATGTGAACCTTATTCTCAAGATCCATGACCTGGTTCTCTGTCTGGCCAAAGGCATTACTCTGGGTACCAATCAGGGAACACTGAGAGCAAGGAGAGAGAGAGCATTATAAAGCCAGCCTCCCAGAAAATTCAGCACTTCAACTTGTAATGAGTTCATCTTGCAACTCTTTGCAGCACCGCTTCACAGCTTTCAATGTTCCTTTCGTGTTCTTTAACTGTACTATCTTTTATATGCTAAGGGCTGCTCAGTTGTACCTAGAGTGGACTAACCTGAAGCTAAAGCTGTCCTTTGTTTTATAGTGAACCAGTGTTGCTTTGGTTTAATTACATCACATAGCAAACAGATGTTTTCCTCCCCTTATCAAATCAGCTGAGATATAGAAGTGACCATATCTGTCACTTAAGAATGGCCAGGTAACAGCCATCAAGTCTGTTCCTATGATACATTTCATGCTGTCTTTACATTAACAAAAGCCTTCAACCCTTATAAGAGAGTATCCTCTGAAGCACAATATTTTTACATCCCACTATTTAGCTGACTACTGTGGCCATAGTCAAATCTACTTGTATATCTAGACTTGAGGTATATAAAAATCATATCTTACC
Source organism: Platysternon megacephalum (assembly GCA_003942145.1). Classification (NCBI taxonomy): domain Eukaryota; kingdom Metazoa; phylum Chordata; order Testudines; family Platysternidae; genus Platysternon; species Platysternon megacephalum. Next base: position 455,049 of record QXTE01000413.1, read on the forward strand.
CTGCATCCTTCAAAGGGAATTTGTGTCAGCCACGTTGTCCTTGATCTTCAGTTCAGGATTCCATCTGAATTTGGAAGGGTACAGGGTTTTTTCAGTTCAAGGATCCCATCTATGGAGCTAATTCTTCTGGAATCCCTCTGTAGCTGTCTTCAAGGTGAAATGTGACTGATGCAAAGTTTGATGTACAATATTTGAGTCAAGCCATCAATGACTATTTTAAACTCCTTTTAATTTTTTTTGGTTATTTTTCTTGAGACTTGCTTCCTGGTTTTTTGTTGGTTTGTTTGTTTCTGAGGTACTGCCATTGTGTTTTCTGAGCACTAGGCCCATTTTCGTTTAACTCCATACACTGCATCTGGAAACGGATGGGTCAGAAATAAATCGTGCTGTGGTGCTGCATGATTCAGATTTGACTTGTGTGCAGATTCTGTGGATAGCAATCCCATCCCAAATTACACCCTCCTGAGTATTGATTCCTAATGCATTGTCAAATATTAGCAGACAAATAAAAACCAAGTTCCAATACATAGAGAAATACATCAGCTACACACACATATGTTACTAAAATCAAAATGGAAACCTATTTACAACACATCACCAAAGAGACCCTATTGGAAGAAAAGTACATGAAGATAAGTAAGATTGCAAGAGGAATTGTCATTGCAAGGTTGCTTATGGGTGCCATTTGAGCAGTGTGCCTATTCTGTCAGCAGTCTTCTGCTCCTGGATAGTCCAGAATGTGTCTGGTTTGGTATGAAAGGAGGCTCAATAGTGTGTGGTTCACCTGCCTCATCCTTCAATGATAGAAGGTGAACGATCCGCACCACCCCTCCAGCTCCTTCATACTGTGTAAAAGAGTCAGAATGATGTAAAAGCCCCATATCTGGCCAGTGCAGGATTCCCCTGGTGCAGAAACTGTGGATGACAACCAAAAGGCGATCTGAGGACACCCTTCCTCCCATTATATTCCCTGGCATAGGAGATATGCCAGGGGTGGGTCTGAGGAGTGGGAGGTGCTGCAGTGTGCAGTGCTGTGCTGATTCAGGACAACATTGTATTCTATGGTTAGTTGCTGGAATTTAGGCCCTCAGGGCTGTCTACATTATTCCAGGAGGCCTGTCCAGACCCCAAACAGTCCAGGATCTGGATGGTGCAATTGCTTAAAGCCACCTTAGCCCCCAGCCCTGAGGTGTGAGTTCTGTACTGTGCCTTTTAGAAATGTAGCACAGAATTGCAACCAAAATCATTATGGAGACATGGGAGGGCTTACTCACAGAGTAAGATGACACCTGCTGTATGAGCATCTCTGTTTGCAAATCATGGACCAGAGCAAGTAAAATTCAGGCCTCATCATGTTTTGCACTACAGCTTCCTGCCTCTGGCTCTTGTAGATTCTTTTTCATCACCTTATAATTTTAAAAAGCATTTTTTCTAAAATGGTGGGAAAGGGGAGGGAAAACATCTCTGATTTCCCTTCCTCCTGTGGTGTTTGAATAGGTCTGCATAGTCACTCATTGAGATGGAGGAAAACAAGTCCTCTCTTCCATCCCATCTCCTCAACAGCTTACAACTTTCCTCCTACATTTTAGTGTGCTTTTGTCTTTCCAAACCAAAGTGTGCACTGTGGGGTTTAGCTGCCCAACTCTCACTGGCTTTCCCATATTACATTTCAGAACTGTGCTCTCGCTAGAGACTCATATCTAGAGTATGATAAACTTTACCTTGCAGTTGAGTGGTTCTAAAAGAATGAGACAAGCAGGAATCAGAGAAGAGTTCTCTGCTCTTTCTCTGTGCAGCAGCAACCATCTGTTAAGGATAAAGTGTTAAAGTACTGGCAGCCTATGGTGGGGAAGGGAAGGATGAGGAAATTCCTTGCATGAGAAATTTGGGGACTTGAGAAATCTCATTCCAGTTAGTGCAAAGGAAAACCTGATGTGTTTATATGATTTAAAGACTGCAGATAGACTCTTAAATCTTCAAAGCAATGTGCCTGGTTTCAGTAATATGATGATTTTTTTATTTTAATGAGAGCCATGTAGCTAAAAGGCCACTCACCACCTCGAGACCATAGAAGTTCTGCACTTAGATCATACCTCTTGACTTGTCAAGGTCCAAATGTGTGACACAATATGTGCAAAGATCCAAAATGAAGGACACACACAATGCTTACAGGAAACTTACATTGCTGTGGGATTCTTCCCTTTAGTGTGAATAGAGCTTCCTATATACTCAGTTCCATGATTCAGTATTTGATGGTAAATACATTTGAACAATAGAAACAGCAGTTTTGTGTGGCACATAGGTTACTTTGAAACTAAAATGAATGGCATCCCCTGCAATGAGGGAATGTGGAGCGGAAAAGCCATGTTATGTGGTCAATGGGGTTAACTGAAATCTAGGACTGTCCTTATTAGTGCAAGACAGGTGGCAAACCCAGGTGTGCTATGTACTTGTCACAACAATGTGCTCTACCCAACCAAAATGCTTGAAGCAGTCCTTTTCTGAAACCACGAGGGGAGTTGTGACAATCTCCGGCCTAAGGGTTTATTCCTCCCTTGAGAAGAGATGCCATACCAAGACAGCGAATAGGAGGTACTGATCCTTTCCCTCCTTCCCTGCTGTGCACATTGAAAGAGAAACAGACGCATGATACAAGTAGAGGCTGACTAAGGATGGGGGAGAAAGCTAAGGGGGTATATGAATCACTCTATGCACTGTAAGAGGCCAGGTGGAGTTTGTCGTGAACGGACATGTAAACCATCCTCCTGAATCTAGGATTAACTTCTGGCTTATATCAATTAGTGGAAATTAAACATATCAAAATACATAACTTCACTGTAATGATAACCAGTCTATTAAAGTGGAACCAAGTTATGACATATCATGTGACACAAAATGAGCTAATGTAATCCTTAATCCAGTACTCAATACATTACTTTTCTGTAGGCCTAATTCAACTTTCAGCATTAGGCCTGGCCCCTCAACCTCAGATGTCCTCTGGGAAGGCAATTACTTATTACCTTTGCTTCTGGAGATGCTCCCCTCCTCAGAACACAATCAGAGGTTGAAAGGCCTTACTCCCTCTTCCCAAAAGATAGATGTCAGAGGGGGATCCCCTGTCTGCTGTGTGGATATTCAAGAAGTGGCTACAAAACTCCCATTTTCTGTACATGCCAGTGAGGTATGAAAGTTATGTGCATGCAGCATTTTGTGAACTCCTCACTAGGTAATCAAGTGTCGCTCCCCACACTTTCATTGCTTCGTTTTTCACATAATGCTTCCTAATTTTTGGGACACCCCAAAACCTCTAGCCCATCAGCTTTATTCAGCCAATGGGCTGTGCTGCACACCGGGAAGTGCAGCTTGCTGGAATTGTCTATCACTGTAATTGAGGTCATGGGAGAATGAAGACTTCTCTTCCCCTTGACTGAAGGAAAAGCTGTAGCATAAACATGGGAAGAAGCCACCCATTCTGAAATTTGGAACCTACCTATATTTTTGTAAGATCAGTTTTCTGGAAATACAAAAGCTTCTGACTGCCACATTCTATTATTTTTCTGTGAATTTTAGTAGTGGCTAGCAGGGCATTGAGTGGCATTTTTACCCCCATTCTCCTACCTGGCCTTCAGTAAGAGCATTGAATAAATGAGAAGAATTGGGGAAAAAAGGGAAAAAAATAATGAATAAACCAAAATGATAGTAGCTCAGACAAATATCACTGAGTTGAATAGAGCTAGGGTTGTGATCAGTAGAGAGAATGAGTGTCTTTGGTGCACAGGAAAAAAACACCTTTTTTGAGCAGACGAATGAATGTGGGAGCTGAAATATCACTTTAATAAATTTGCCAGTCAATCTTATTTGCCTGTGTGGTGTTGTAACAAGACACAGGTAGCTTGTTACAGCTTAGAGAGAGATTTAAGGTCAGTGGAGACCTTTACAATCACCTAATCTGACCTCTTGCAGACAGGATCTGTAGAATTTCACCCATTCGTCAAGCCCATAGCTTCTGCTCGAGCTAGAGCACATCTTCTAGAAAGACATTCAGTCTTGATTTAGAGACTTCAAGTGATGTCAAATCCCCCACATCACTCAGTAAATTGTTCTCATGGTTAATTGCCCTCATACTTTAAAATGTGCACCTTATTTCTAGTCTGTCTCGTTTCAGCTTCCAGTCATTGGATCTCATTATGGCTTTGCCTGTGAGATTAAAAAGGGCCTCTTACTATCAGGCACATATAAATCATGATCAAGTCATGTTTTAACCTTCAGCTTGTAGGTTATGCTGTAAGGGTAGTCTTGGTGGGACTAATGTCTGAGAGAGATTTAACAGCCTGTCTTCCATTTTACTTGGCATAGAAGTGTGTTATAGCAGTTCCAGCTTCAGGAGATTGCAAATTCACATTCTGGCCTATTGCATTATCTCTCCCTCATAGAGCCTAGCTGCCACATGCCTAACTGCTATGTGCATTTTCCTCCAGGACAGAGTGCTCTCGTTTCCATTCTGTCTCTCTCCTTTCGTTCAGCAATGATGTTTCCAATTGCATCAGCATGGCTGCCCAGTGATCATGAATACATTTGTTGTGAAATTGTCAGATTAGGCCAATTTTGAATATTTCCATGTATTCCCCTGTCTGTTTCAGTTACCAATGGATAAAAACCAGTCACCCACTGTATATTGAAATATATTTTATATCAATGTACAATAATATAGATTTGTATCATCACTGGCAAATAGGACACAGCAGGGCATTGCACATTTTTACTATATTTGTCATGCTCTAATACACTTGAAACTTACCTCTTTATGATGAAAGAAAGAAGCTGAGCTGGACTGTTGGCTTTTCATCTCTGTATATTATCCCCATTGATTGGGCTATTCATTAAGAATGATTCAGTTTTCATCAGGATTGCTATTTCTGCAGCCCAGCCATCAATATAGCTAATATAATTTTAATGAATTCCATCAGCTTTTTCATAATAAGTTGTTGTTCTGTATTAGAATGTTTACTACATGTGTTAGAATGCAGTATTTCAGCATGTTTAAAATAGGTCTAGGCGGGCTATGACTTAGAATGCTTGGATGGAGTTGTTTTTGATGTGGAACAATGGAGAGGCTGGCTTCTAGACATGGTAACCATTTCTGCATGGGGAAGTTCTGTGACTGCAAAGAACTGTGCCCACATTGTTACATCTCCACTGTCTCTGCTTTGAGTTCATTATGGGTGCAATTATTTGCTTTCAAAACTGAAAGCTGAGTCGCTTTCTGGCTGAAAATGAAGCCTGAATCACTTGTAAACTCTATCTGCTGTGATCTATTGTAGTTATTGATGATGAAGGATTTTAATTTTGTTTTGTGTATGTACAGTTCCTCGCACAATAGGGTCCTGGTCCATGGCTGAGGCTCCTAGGTGCTGTGATAATACAAATAATAAATAATTGTAGACATTTGGAATGAACCAGTAACTAACCAGAAATCAGAAGCTGGCTACAGCCATGGAGATTAGGCCACTGGTCTATCACACTTGCATCCGAAGAAGTGGGTATTCACCCACGAAAGCTCATGCTGCAAAACCTCTGTTAGTCTATAAGGTGCCACAGGATTCTTTGCTGCTTTTACTGGTCTATCACAGTCAATCCAGCAGTGGCCAATACCTAATGTTTAAATGAAAGGAACCTCACCCAGCATGAAGGAATTGTATAATAGTGTACATAGAAACAAATTCTGTGTGTCCATGGTGGATTTAATCCTTTAGTTCTTTTTGTTTCATGACTGTTCACACAGGTAACCTCATCAAAAGATAAGTATTCATTGAAGAACATATCTGCTCCCACCTTATAGCCAAAGACCTTCTTCAATCCAATGTGACATTTAGACAAACTGCTAATGTCCAAATTTCCTGTCAGTGGTACCAAAAGCTGCCGATAGACCAATAACCAACACAGATACCTTACATTCTGATTCAGCACTAGGAGAAGCAGGCAAATGTTGAAGACACAACGGATGGGTTTAAACGGCAGGCTGTAACTTTATTTATTATACCTTAGGGAGGGGATGCAGGCTGGGGGCTGGAGGAGGGGGACGGGGAGGGGGAGGGGCCCAGCCCCAGTTCTCACATACCATTGTTTTAATTGGGTCCAGTGTGGGTGTGACGGGGTGCACTCACCTCTCGTGAGTGTCTCCTGTTGACCAGGTGTGAACCTGCACTCTTTCCTTTTCCTGGTTCCCCCTGTAGGTTGTTGTCTTCATCAGATAGGTCTAAGTCATACAATCAGAACTGATTAATGAACTCCTTCTGGGGTAACAAGAGTTCGACACACGGTCTGCCCTTACTAGAATCTTCAGCACTGTCTCTGAGCCCTTTAAATCTAGTCTGTTTCTCGGGGCTTTAGAGAAAAGTCCAACTGGAACTGTTACCAGGATCTTTGGCCCAGCCCTTCACTTGGGCTTCTCAACAGAGCCTTGTCCCCTTCTTGGGACATAGGCCACTTCTCCAGTGGCCAGTGGGTGGGCCGTGGCTTGCCTATTACTGCAGGTCCCAACCCAGCGACCCTATTAACAGCAGCCACATACTGCTTCCCTTAATAGTTGGTACTGCTGCCTTCCCTGGCCTGTCTCCCACTTGGTCCCATCACCTTAGGGTTACAGTCCTTGGGTTCTCTCCATCTGTTTCCTGTTTGTACAGGGTCTCTCCCAGGCTTCCTTCTTTGTAGAGTTTTGCCATCTTCCAGCCCTTCCTCACCCTTCTGGTCTGAGCCAGGAATGGACCAGCTCAAGCCCTGTAGCTACTTTTAACTGAGCCTGCTGTGCTGTGATTGGCTGCTATAGTTGCAGAGGGAGGGGATGCTGAAAAGCCAGCAGCCACAGCTGCCCCAAGCCCCCGGATGCCTTGTTCTGGCAACCATGGGCTGCTCCCTGATACAGAGAAGGGCAACAAAAATGCTTAGGGGTATGGGACATTTTACATACCAGGAGAGATTAGATGACAGGGACTGTTCAGTTTAGAAAAGAAATGGCTAAAGGGGGATTGTGACATTCCGCAGGTGTTATCTGGACTGGTGATCTGCCAGGTCACTCCAATCCCTGACTCTGGGAGCCAGCCTTACCCCGCTGTGCTGTGAGAACCCCCACTCCTGGGCTGTTCACGCACAGCCTCTGGCATGTAATCTGCTTGGATTGTGCAACCAAATGACACTAGCCAATATCTCCAGTCCCAGACACAACCCTAGGTACCTCTGTCTTGCAGTGTCCAGTTATGCCCGCTGGATGCTGCAAGCTTATATGAGTTCATCAATTTAACAAAGAAATTGATATGCACCAGGCTTGTTATCCCAAGGGGAGTCTCTGACATGCTTCAAACCAAATGCACTGCTTCAGGTAGAATAAACAAACAAATTTATTAACTACAAAGATAGATTTTAAGTGATTATAAGTCGAAGCACAACAAGTCAGATTTGGTCAAATGAAATAAAAGCAAAACACATTCTAAGCTGATCTCAACATTTTCAGTGCCCTTACAAACTTAGATGCTTCTCACCACAGGCTGACTGGTTGCCCTTCAGCCAGGCTCTCCCCTTTGATCAGCACTTCAGTCGCTTGGTGGTGATGTCTGTAGATGGAGGTGAAAAAGAGAGGAAGAGCCTGGCAAATGTCTCTCCCTTTTATCATGTTCTTTCTTCCCTCTTGGCTTAGCCCCCCCATTCTGGGTCAGGTAAGCATTATGTCATCGTAGTCTCTGACTGACCAAGGGATGGGAGGTGACTCACTCGAGAGTCCAACAGATCCTTTGTTGCTGCCTAGGCCAGTGTCCTTTGTTCCTGTGAGGCTGGGCTGGGTTTGTCCCATACATGCCCTGATGAGGTGTAAACTTCCCCTCTGTTCCTGGAGAGCTCTGCCTGGGCTTGTTTTAAGCCATGAGGACACATTTTCAGCCTCATAACACATTTTCAGACTCATGAAATTACAACCTATAACACTACTATAAAAACAATGCTCAGTGCATCATGAGCCTTCCGAAGACACCAGACATGACAAACTTTGCATTGGATTCCACACAGTCGTATTATAAGGATGAACATGGGGGTGCAGGGTGTTCCCCTGAGATAAGGCGTGTCAGAGTATGATAGAGGTCTATAAAACCATGAATGCTGCAGAGACAGTGAATAGGGCAGTGTTATTTACCCCTTCACATAACACAAGAACTAGGGGTCATCCAACGAAATTAATAGGCAGCAGGTTTAAAAGACACATAAGGAAGTGCTGCTTCACACAATGCACAGTTAACCTGTGGAATTCCTTGCCAGGGGATGTTGTGATGGTCAAAAGTATAACAGGGTTCCAAAATAATTTGATGAGTTCATAGAGGATAGGTCTATCAATGGCTATTAGCCATGGTGGTCCAGGATGCAACCCCATGCTACAGGTGTCCCTAAAGCTCCAACTGCCGGAAGCTGGAACTGGAAGTTGGGATGGATCACTCAAAACTGCCCTGCCCTGTTAATTCCCCCTGAAGCATCTGGCACTGGTCACTACCAGAAGACAGGATACTGGGCTGGATGGACCATTGGTTTGACCCATTATGGCTATTCTTTTATTTTTATGTCCCCCCTCCCCCTTGAACAAAGGAGGTGGAGCAGGGCCTGATGCCTGATGCTGTCCCCGCAGTGNAAAAAGAGAGGAAGAGCCTGGCAAATGTCTCTCCCTTTTATCATGTTCTTTCTTCCCTCTTGGCTTAGCCCCCCCATTCTGGGTCAGGTAAGCATTATGTCATCGTAGTCTCTGACTGACCAAGGGATGGGAGGTGACTCACTCGAGAGTCCAACAGATCCTTTGTTGCTGCCTAGGCCAGTGTCCTTTGTTCCTGTGAGGCTGGGCTGGGTTTGTCCCATACATGCCCTGATGAGGTGTAAACTTCCCCTCTGTTCCTGGAGAGCTCTGCCTGGGCTTGTTTTAAGCCATGAGGACACATTTTCAGCCTCATAACACATTTTCAGACTCATGAAATTACAACCTATAACACTACTATAAAAACAATGCTCAGTGCATCATGAGCCTTCCGAAGACACCAGACATGACAAACTTTGCATTGGATTCCACACAGTCGTATTATAAGGATGAACATGGGGGTGCAGGGTGTTCCCCTGAGATAAGGCGTGTCAGAGTATGATAGAGGTCTATAAAACCATGAATGCTGCAGAGACAGTGAATAGGGCAGTGTTATTTACCCCTTCACATAACACAAGAACTAGGGGTCATCCAACGAAATTAATAGGCAGCAGGTTTAAAAGACACATAAGGAAGTGCTGCTTCACACAATGCACAGTTAACCTGTGGAATTCCTTGCCAGGGGATGTTGTGATGGTCAAAAGTATAACAGGGTTCCAAAATAATTTGATGAGTTCATAGAGGATAGGTCTATCAATGGCTATTAGCCATGGTGGTCCAGGATGCAACCCCATGCTACAGGTGTCCCTAAAGCTCCAACTGCCGGAAGCTGGAACTGGAAGTTGGGATGGATCACTCAAAACTGCCCTGCCCTGTTAATTCCCCCTGAAGCATCTGGCACTGGTCACTACCAGAAGACAGGATACTGGGCTGGATGGACCATTGGTTTGACCCATTATGGCTATTCTTTTATTTTTATGTCCCCCCTCCCCCTTGAACAAAGGAGGTGGAGCAGGGCCTGATGCCTGATGCTGTCCCCGCAGTGGTTCCACTAACATGTGGGCCCAGCATCCTTCCCCATGAGCTGGGTGGGGTGAGGGATCCAGCACCTGGCCAGTACAGCCCAATCGCTCTGACAGTGGGTGTTTGAAGTGACCCTGCTGCACCATCAGCAGCAGCCCCATGTGCCCCTCGCCTCCCTCCCCTGTGAGCAGTGATGGGGGGAGAGGGCAGCAGCATCAGACTCGGTCCTAGCAGTGGCAGCCCTATATGTCCCTTGCAGCCATCTCCTGCAAACAGGAAGTTCCCACAACTTCCCTTGGATTGATGTTTTTGTGACTGAACGCAAACCGCATCGACCCTCACGGTACCGGGGCTGCTGCTGCTTGAGCAGGCTGTGCCTTCTGGCTTGGGAACCAAGATATGGCCCTTGTGGGCGTAATAGAGACAGTCTCTGCTGTGTACAGCTCCCAGAAAACAGTGAGGGTGTTCCCAGAGCTCCTATCTTCCCTTGGGATGTGGCAACTCCTGGGTGCAGAAGCCACCTTGATTATTTCTTTTCCTGACATCCTCGAGGTGGAAACTGAAAATAATCCATGTGCTTGTTCTGTTCCCACGCCTCTTCCATCATTGCCCACATTTTCTTGCTCCAGACATGGCTGAACAGCAACTACTTCCTTGCAGCTAACCAGAGAGTAAGAGGATTGTGAAAAGCCTGGGCTTCATTTAAATGGGCAGGGAGTGGCAGGGCACACAGCAGCCAATCAGTTGGGGAAATTACCCTTTGCTCAGCCAATGGCCAAGCAGAGAAGTGAACGGGGGAGAGTTGGGAAAGGCAGCTTCCCCTGCCTTGCATAATATGTGGGCTTATCTCCTTCCTTGCTGTCCCATCAAAGATCCTCCCAGGCTAAAAGTGGAAAGAGAGTATTTCCATACATAGGTGTGACACCAGACTGGTAGTGACCCAGGATTGCATCAATATACTCTCAACAACTTCCATTACAAAAGAAAACTGTGAGACACTGGAGAAGATGTTCACATCCAAGGACAGTTTCTTAAGGAAGGACCTAACCATGGCCTAGTTAAGGGTAGTTTGCTATTTATCCTCCATAAGGAATTTGTTACCAGCTGTGCCAAAGTATCATTATTGTATTTAATTAGCAATTTAGGATGTACATCTACTAACCTATGCTTCTGCAGCTGCAAATCCTATGGATAAGTGCTTGTCATTTATATGGAGTGGGGTTTTCAAAAGCGTGTGAGGAAGTTAGGCATTTAGAGTTGGGTATCTAACTCCCTGAAGTCAATTTGACATTCCCAACTCTGCTCCCTAATGTGACATTTCCAACTCTGCTCCCATTGTGGGTGAATGCATGTGTTCTGCACCTCACCTGCAGAGAAGAAGCCTTTCCAACTGGCTTTACTAATTTCATCAGCCCTGATCTAAGCAGATGCAGGTTCCAAGACCATTTTCTCAATTTGTGATTAGGATTAGAGCTGAGTGAAAACTGGAATTTCTGTACCATGGGAGATGCCATCATTTCAGCATTTGTTTTCATCCCAAATGGGGACAAAAAGTTGGTATATCATATGCATGTGTGGGCGGGATGGGGGGGGGGGGATGAAATATACTGAAAACATTTATTTCAGTGGTCGGCAACCTTTGGCACGCGGCTCACCATGGTAAGCACCCTGGCGGGCCAGGCGGGTTTGTTTACCTGCCGCGTCCGCAGGTTCAGCTGATCGCGGCTCCCACTGACTGCGATTCGCCATCCCAAGACAATGGGGGTGTCAGGAAGCGGCACGGGCTGAGGGACATACTGGCCGCTGCTTCCAGCAGCTCCCATTGGCCTGGAGTGGCGAACCGCAGCCAGCGGGAGCCGCGATCGGCCGAATCTGCGGACGTGGCAGGTAAACAAACCCGCCTGGCCCGCCAGGGTGCTTACCCTGGCGAGCCGCGTGCCAAACGTTGCCGACCCCTGATTTATTTGGAAATTGCAAAACCTTTTGTTTTGAAACAGTTCAACATTAATGCATTTCTCTGTTGTGCCACATTGCCTCATGGGAGTAGTAGTTTGGGAGCCTAATATTGTCATTCTCCCATATGGTCAGGCTCCCTGGTTGGACTACATATCCCATGATGTACACAAAGTAATGTGATGCCCATGATGCATCACACAGTTGATGAGACGGGTGTCTGTATTACGTCATAAGAAATCTAGTCTGGCCAGGGAGCCCCCCGCTCATAAGAGAGAAAGGGGCCCAAGCTACAGCTCCCATGAGGCAATGCAATTTAATACTGAACTGACACAAAACAAAATATTTAATTGATATCTTCCTGATTAAAAAAATTGAAAAATTTCGGCAACATTGAAATTTTCCCACAGAAAACTTCAATGTTGTGGAAACTCCATTTTCTGTCAAAAAATCATTCTGATGGTCTAGCCAGTTCTGACCCTATGTTTTAGTCACCGCTGAAAGCATTTCAGAGTTAATGAACATCAGCAATACCATATGGTTGGTAGAACCTGCCTCTGCTACTGTGAGAACCTGCAAATTAAATAAGCGTCTTAGCTTTATAGCATCCTGTGACCTGGATTTTGTTTCTGCAAAACTGACTCAGGTAGTGAAGCATTGACACCTCAACTCAAGGTTTCAAGGAAAAATGCTGATCTGCATGTAGGATTGATCCATAAATCTTCCAAGAAAAGATTCAGGGAATCACAGTCAATTCAATTAATCATTTGTCTTCTAACTGAAGGCTGAATAACATCACCATATCATTCCATTAATTGATTGGATTAGGAAGAATTAAAAAAGAAAAGTCAATGCATGTTATAAAATGTCAAGTAGCTTTTTAAAGGCTCCATGTAAACTTTTTTCCGTAGTAGAAATAATCCATCTGGAAAACAACTCCTGCTCGCTATTTCCAGCAATGCAGAAACACTCATATGGCTCTATTCTTTCATAGATATCATGGATATATTCGTTACACATGTACTTCAGAAATAAGCTTCTACCTTTAAGGAACCAATGATAATTATGTTCTTCCTTTTTTGGTAGATAACGTTGCTTGTATATCATAGCAGGTTTAACATTCATTTACAAATTACAGAAAGAACAAGAGAACAAGGATGTTTCCTTGATGTTGAGGTTGACTCTTTGAAATATATTTAGAATTATTTCAGGTCTTCCTTTCATGCCATTTACAAGTAAAATTCATCTATTTTAATAAGGAATTATCATAGTTTAAACTGATTGATATTTGAATATCCACCTGCCATGTAGCAATGACGGCAGATTGGCCCAGCGTATTCCATTCTACAGTCAGTGCAAATGCCATAGCAGAAGCTGATTTTCCCTGCAAAGGGCTAAGCATCTCATGGGAGGTGCTGAAGTTACAGGCTCTCAGTATTTGTTAAAATGTACTGGGGGCCCTGTGCTCCTGTGGGGAGAACCTCTTTGGGAGGAAGACCAAAAGGTTGGACCAGAAGTTATGAAAGATTATTTTTATCTTGCACAAGAAAAAATGTGGACACAAGCTGGAATTGTCCCAGTTACTGAAGTAGGAGCTAAATCAGGGGTCTCAAACTCAAATGACCACGAGGGCCACATGAGGACGAGGACATTGACCCGAGGGCCGCATCACTGACACACACACCCCTCGCTGGCCCTGGCCCCGCCCCCACTCGACCCCTTCCATGAGGCCCCGCCCCTGCCCCACCTCTTCCCATCCCTTCCCCGCCCCATTCCAACCCCTTCCCCGAAGTCCCCACCCCAACGCTGCCCCCAGAGGGTGCAGGAGATGTGCAGGGTGCGACGGGGGCTCAGGGCAGGGAGTTGGTGTGTGGGGTGCAAGAGGGTGAGGGGTGTGGCAGGGGGTCGTGGTGCAGGGTGCAGCAGGGGGCTCAGGGCAGGGAGTGCTGGAGGGGTGCGGGATGCGGCAGGGGGCTCAGGGAAAGGAGTTGGTGTGTGGGGTGCAAGAGGGTGAGGGGTGCAGCAGGGGTGCAGGGTGCAGCAGGTGGCTCAGGGCAGGGAGTGCAGGAGGGGTGCGGGATGTGGCAGGGGGCTNNNNCCCCCGCGCTGGTCCGTTCCAGGAAGCAGCTGGAACCGAGTCCCTGCAGCCCGAGGGGGAGGGGCTCAGGGTTGCGTACATGTGCTCCTCTTGCCGCTCCTCCAGGTACCTCCCACGAAGCTCCCATTGGCCGCGGTTCCCTGTTCCCGGCCAATGGGAGCTGCGGGGGGCGGTGCCTGGAAGGAGGCAATGCAGGAGCCGTCTGCCTCCTTCCCCCTCCCGCCCCGGCCGGAAGGGGCTGTGCTGCCAGCTGCTGCAGAGAGCAGCGTGGGGCTCGCAGCACCACAGAGGGGAATCTCGCGGGTAGGCAGAGGGGCAGAGGGAGGGGCACGAGGGGAGCTTGGCGGGCCGCACGCAAGAGCCCCGCGGGGGCCACGTGTTTGAGACCCCTGAGCTAAATTATGCATGCTATTAACATGAATTTAACAAGAGATTCTATCTGGGTCATGTCACTGTGAAACTTTGGCTGATTTTTTGAAGTTCTGGAAAATCCCTCTGAGTGAAGCCCTAAGAATTTGAAAGAAGTAGGGAGTCTTAGCCATAGGATATTATTAGCTACAGGGCTGTTGGGTGACTGAAGATTTTGGGTCTGGAATGGACTGAGGGCAGGGTTAATAGGAATATGAAGGGGAAAGGAAATCGAGTAAGGATGCTAAGGGATCCATTCAGCTCATAGGTATACAAGTAGAAGTTCATTGCCAATCATCTTGTGAAATGATGGACAAGTAGCACAGTGGTGCATAACTGCAGGCAGATCTGAATTTGAAGAGCGATGTAGAAATTGTTTCTCCGTCCCATATTTGTGTTTTTATTTCATGTTGCCAATTTTATTTCTCTCTCTTTCCGCACCAAAGGCCATTTTGCAAAACTCTATTCCAGGAATCTCCTTCAGAAAAAGAGATTATGACAATATTTGGCTTCTTGCTTTTAGGAAATAAGAGAGAACACAGGGTAACTACAATTTCTTTAGCATCATTTCTTAATGAATGTGTAGACATGTAGATATTAAAAGACATTAGAAAAGATGGAGCCTATACATAAAAAGTTGGATTCTACTTAAGACTTTACTGCACTTTTACTGTGGAATACAATAGTGGAAGCCATGCATTTGTGTATATTTTTGGTCATAAATTCCAACTTTAAACTGAATGTGATATTCTAGAAATTCATGAATATTTAGTTGTCTCATTAGTCCAGGTAGCAAATAAGCTATGAATGAGCAAATTAGATGTTTGTTTATAATGCAAATAGTATTCTGTCACATTTTGTTATAAGTTTCCTTGAAAAATACAGCAAAAAAAAGTCTTGTTAACATCTTTATTGATTGGTTTGGTAGTGTCCTGGCCCAAAGGAAGTTTTCTGTGCCAACTCAATTTGGTTTTGGAAAGAGGTCGTTCAGCTGAGGACAAAAGGAAAACCAGTTAACCCAGCTCTGTATTATTAATGCACACTTCTTACACTTTATCAAATGAAATTCAGAGTTCAGCATGATTCAGGCAAGAAAGGTTACTTTAAAGAGTCTTTCCTAAGGCTTTCAGATTTAACTGGACTATAATCTATTACATATACAGCAGAGTTTATCCCACTTAATACTTGCCCTAAAATGACTTATTTTATAGCTTTCAAAACTTAAGGATTCTAATCAAACCACAGATTTATGCAACCTGGAAGAAGCAATGCATCTTGCTAAATGCAGAGAATCTGCAGAGAGCTGTGAAGTCCCTGAACTCCCCTGCTGTGTGGGAAGGGGATAATTAATCTTATATGTATCAATATTGTAATTGATAGTACCAGTTATGTTCAGTAGAAAGATGTTTTTGGTTAATGCACCGTCTTTTACTGCTCCTAATTATGCATTCATGTATAGTAAATCTATTCATGTAAATCATTATTTTGTGTCTATGCATTTTAGTAATTCAAATAATAGCAGGATTATATTTAGAAGTGAAAAGAATCCTTTCACAGCACAGCAGACTTCTACAGGGAAAGATGCCACCAGAAAAGTCCTAACAGAAAGGGTTAGAGGCTGAAAGACAGCAGAGGATTTTAATGACGGCAAGTAAATGCTCACCTTTCACATACAGAGGAAGGGGTGTTCTCCCACAGCCTCCAAATTCAACCAAGGGCATTATTATTATTTCCATTTGGCCTTTTTGTGCTTATGGAAAGGGAAAACATGGGCATAACCCAGAAACATATTTTGGTGGCGAAATTACTTTTTTTTAACTCATAAAGATTATCTTCCATTCCATGGGAATTTGATGTGAAGCTAAGCACATGGATAACTCTCCTTTACAAACAGAATACAGATCTTCCTGTAGCTAATTTAATGGGGAGCAAACTGTGGCCTGTCAATGGCAGGGGAATGAGGGCATGAGGAGAATTTGCCCCTCCCACCGCAATCCCTATTAATGCCCTAGGCAGCCATCCCAGACCCTGGGTTCAGGAATAATTGGGTGTCATGCACCTGTTACTTCCCACCTCTTGAGCAGTGGACAAAGAGAAACGTGGGAATTGGCAAAACTTTGGC
Source organism: Platysternon megacephalum (assembly GCA_003942145.1). Lineage (NCBI taxonomy): Eukaryota > Metazoa > Chordata > Testudines > Platysternidae > Platysternon > Platysternon megacephalum. Next base: position 471,315 of record QXTE01000413.1, read on the forward strand.
TCCACCTCCCTCAATGAACTAGCCAGCACAATTCAGAAGGTGCGTGGGGAAAGGAATCTGCTACAGGATGGCCCTGTATGACATTAATACTCCCTTTGGAGCTAGGCAGAAGCAGGGAAAGCAATAATGACTCAAAAAGGTGTAATTCCTTCCCCATGCTACTAGTGGAGCAGTGGACCTACATTCCACCACTTAGACCGGGCTAGCTGCAAAGCGTCAGTCTAGCCCATACTAATTAATCCCTAATCCAGAGGATTTGTCAATGTTCAGTTATGATAATGTGAAACAGAGATGCTAGTTACATTGGCATGGGTCTTCTAAGGGAACTTTCATATTAGAGTAATCTATAACATATATTGGCTTGGAAGGATTCAGTTTTTATCTGTAAATGTCGATTTCACCATACACACACAGAAACCAACTAAACAATATTTCCATCAATAATTGAAATTTACAGATGGGCGAAGTAAGAAAAATACTGCTTGAGAACTTAGTAGAGTTCGATTTAAGGATATTTACTTCATATTTTTTGACGTGATGTTGACAATTTGTGATTTAACAGTTAAAAAGCTTAAACTTTTTGAATCTCAACATCTACCGTCACTGAATAATTATTGTCTGACTTCTTCCTGCTGTCTAACCTCTATAATTTTGTGCAACTGTACAAATTCAACTGGCTAACAAAAAATTTAAAACCTTAAAATCCATAATTTTGTTCTAATGTAAATAGTTAAAAATTGGAAAATATGCTTAAAAATAAACTTTGGTATTATCCATTGAAATTATATTTAAAAAAATCTAATTCTGCCAAGCTTAAATATATGGTATGTAATACATAATACTGTGTTTTCAGTTTCTTATACCCATTTATCAAAGATTTTTATGTTTCTAAAAAGGGACTTTTCTCTCTCAATCTCCTCCTCTTTAATCTTGCAGTAAAGTCATAATGCTGAGTCTGTAACATAATTATTTTCAGGCAGCAGATTGTTAAAGCCTAAACAGAGGAAGATATTTTAATTTCATTGTAAAATGAGACAGGAGAAATTAGCTGGGGAGGAAAATACCAGTAAATCACATCTTTTTCAAGGACAATTATCTCTAAGAATATCCTGATATGGAGAAAACTATTGATCAAACAGATTGTGTTTTGAGTAAACATCTTTTCCAACTTTGTACCAGTGAAATATACCCTCTTTAAGAAAACCAGCTTTTTCTTCTAGTATATACAAATAGGTTCCGCTGTGTTTCTGTGGCACTAAAGGGCTCTGTTAGAACTTTAATCCATCCAGTATTACACGTTGCCTAGAACCTTACTCTGAAACAAATGGGACCTTTTGCAATGCACTTTTAAAACCAGCATTCAAAGTTACAATTGCTTTTAGGGGGAGAGAGATTCTACTATTTTTTCTTTGTTGGTGCCTAGCTTTTTGAAAACTCTTAGCAGTTGGTATAGCCAGTGACACTCTGTTTCATTTTTAGCATCTACAGACAGTTCGGAATATGGATAGGTAAACCTTGGCCCATCTCAAATCGGACTTAATAGCAGCAGATCTTCTGGCCATTTGCATTAAGATGTCAGATGTAAATCCATTTTTTTTTAAGATTACAGTTTGAAACACTCAGAGAACTGGATTGCCTGCGTTGCCCTCAGTCTGCTCATCACACTTGCAGATCTGCATTAAGTTAATGACTATAATCAAATGTCATGCTTCAGGGCTTCAGTTGGTTGCCTACAGGGGTCAGGAACCTTTTTTTTCTCCTAATGCACAATTGGCCAGATGTATTCTGGTGGCTGTTTTGGTTTGTTTGTTTGCTTTTTCCACCTTCCTCTGAAGTATCAGAGATTGGCCACAGATGGAGATGGAACACTGGATGGGGTGGACTAATGCTCTGAGGTGGTACAGAGAAGTCTCTTTCTAGGTGCCAGCTAGAGTGTCTTGCTCACTGTAAAAGGGGCTCCCTGCCCAGTAATGCCTCCCTGCTGGCCAAGTGTGGCACTGCAGAGGCCTGCCTTGGTTTCCACTTCACCCAGAGCCCCTTAAAATATCCACACACCTCAGATATTCAAAACACTCCACTTCTGGGGTCCAATTTATTAAATCCTGCAAAGTCTTTCAAAATGGAACACAAACCTACAAAGTCAAAGCTCTGCCCCTTCTTCCTAAGGGTCTGTCTTCCCTTCAGAGTCCAAACTCTCTTCTACTCCAGTTCCAAGATGTGTACAGGCCTTCCTCCCTGAGGGTCCATCTTCCTGCTCTCACAGCACTTCTCGCCTGGAGTGTGGCCTTCTCTGTCTTCTCCACAGGTCTCTGACACTAATGTTTTCCCTTCTGCTGAGTCAGGGCCCTGCAGGAGCCTTCTTACTCCCTGCAGTGTCTGCAGGCATCTGCCAACAGCCATCTGCAGTCCTTTCTGTCTCAAGACCTCTTTCTCACGTACCAAATGCCTGAATTAAGCTTGTCACATGTGGACTGAGGCCCATCTCCTCAAAAGGATCAACTGCTCTGTGACACTCATGTACTCAGGGTCAAGCTGATTGACAGATTTGGGGTTAGGAAGACATTTTCCCCCAGGTCCGATTGGCAGGAACCTTTAGTCTCCTGAGAATTAAAATGATTTAGTCTAACTACAATCTTTGGGCTCCATATAGGGGTATCTAGGTGAAATGTAATGCCAGGAGATCAGATTAGATGATTTAATGGTCCCTTCTGGCTTTAAACTCTATGAAACTATGAAAATCATCCTCTTTATTTGGACAAGTCCTTTGATTGTCTCAGGTTTTGCTCTAAAGCTCCAATCTTATGTAAAAGTAAAGATCCTGATTGTCAAAGCACCTGCTACTCCCATTGATTTCAAACAAAATTCTGGGTACCCAACATTCCTAAAAGACAGGACCAAATTATATCCCTGCATTGCTGTGGTAGACCTTGGATGTCAGGCTTCAGCAAGTATTTTTATTCCACTTTGAAAAGCAAAAGTCAAGAAATCATGTCTTCCCTCCACTTAGACATGTAAGGTAGCCCTGCACTATTGATGTTACACAGATTCAAGTGAGTATACCTAGAGACCTGAGTCAGCAAACTACCCTATTCAGCAAAGCACTCAAGCACGCATGCTTTGCTAAATAGGGATGGACTTAACTATGTGGAAGGTGCTTCAGAGACAGTATGCAAGCAGCTTTATAAAGAAATGGACATCTTTCCTTTACTATATTGCTACTCAGACATCAGCCTCTGTAAATCCCAAAAAACTGTGCTCACACTTTCTAGCTGAGTGCTATGTGGAGGTAACAAAAGTTGACATTTAGTGGTCACCACGAACAAGTTAACATTTACCAGCTGTTATCACACAGTGTGCCCTTTCTAGTGAGGTGTTGAGCAACTCTTGGCAGGGGCTATATGTCCCCCAATTCTCAATGGGTGCAGAGGGCACACAGCACTTTGCAGGATTGGACCTAGAGATATCAGAGATGCAGCAGGGAATTCCTGAAATAAGAATGGGAAAATATTGTGATATCACAGATATCACTGTGGTGAAAGGTTTACTTCTGATAGTGACCATTGTGTTTGTGTTCTTCTCTTCAGCTGTGCTATACACAATCAAGTGTGGACTTCTACTTCACAGGAAATGTATATAACATTTTTTCACATGCTGTGATTTGGCCTGTCTGTTGCCCCTATAACTGGCTGCCTATTCAAAGTCAGACCAGTCAATGTATATTGGGCACTACAAATGTGTTTATTTTTTGGCTCAGATTGTCTCCTTCATACCACAATGACATTTTCTGACATTGGCCTTTATGCTGCATTCCTCACTGCAACTGGTCTTCACACAACCAAATCATTTGACTTTCATGGGTTCTTCAGTTATCTGATGCAATTCAAGCTGTCTTGTTGGCAGCCAGCAGTGCTTGTGAACTCTGTACCTTCCTTTCTTGTGCTGGGTTACGGTTCTTCTTGAGTCAGATAACAGATGTGATAAAGTTAAAGAGGCATGTGGTCCCAAAACTTTATTTCTGGCACAGAAGAGAAATAGAAATGGCATATTCAGTGTGGTGTAGGATGCCTGTTAAAACCCATCAATAGCCCTGCACCTGTGCGCATAGCAAGAATCTGACAAAATTATTAATGGGGGCACAATTCCAACCAAGCAGATGGGCATGCCAAAACACTCTTCATATGCATTAAGTGTGTTTACTAAGGGCAGGGTTCCCAGTTCAGACAGCTATCCATGGTGTGTTTACACACCTATGGTTAAGGGGACATGCTAGAACTAATTCAGATCAAATTTCAAATGTCAAATAGGTTCTGTGTTCGGAAAAGGAAAGATTGGGATTTTGCGTGCAGCCAAAAAACTTCTGATTATAGGGAAAAATCCATTAGAAAGAAGCCTGTGATCGCCTTGTTGTACAGTGGAAAGAAGATCCGTAAAAATGGCATAGTGTTGTATGACCTCATTCTGTCTGCTGTCAGATTTCACAAATTCACCAGGGCGAGCATAGCAAATGATTGGATGGGAGGCCACCAAGGAATGCTTGGTGCTGCAGAGTTTGGTCATTTAACTTGGTAGCACTTTACCCTTTGAGTCAATACCAAGATAACATTCCAGCATTATGGAGGGGGCATTGCAGGTATCAACTGGTGAAATACCTGATCGTTCGGATTCATTAAAGATTAGATAGAACTTTGAACAAAGGTAGAGGTGTTTCAGGATCCTGGACAAATTCCAAAAAGGAAGTTTTGTCAGTTGGATAAAGTATTCTTCACTTCCTGTCCCAAACTGCTGCACACAGTTAAACACATGCCATGTTTCACTTTGGAGATGGCTGCATTTTACTGATGGGTAAAGTGAGCTCTGGGCATGGCTTGTAAATAGTTTAAGTTAAGCTTGGGACTATGAGGCAGGAGTTCAAAGTTCTCTATGTGGGTACTCCCACAGCCTTGCCATGTGGTCTTGGGCACATCACTTAATCCTCATTTTCCTCATCTTTTGAAAGGGGGTGATGGTACTTTAACTCAGAGCAGTTTGTTTTGGGGTCTGAAATGAAAAGCTCTGCAGAAATGCATGGTCTGTCGTCGTTAATGAATGTAAAATAATTTTAAAAAGAACTGTGCTGGTGGAAACCTTTGGATCATTAAGTCATTGTCACAAGCTGGCTGGCCCTTTAAGGCTCAGTAATGCCTGTAACCCAGCTAGCCCCCAGCTGATATAGGGCAACTTAGTGATAATTAGTAACCCCAGCTGTGAAATACTTGGGAAAAGACTATACAGAGTGGAGAACCCAGTTAGGTTCCTGTGGTGGGAGAGACTGCAAAGAAGGCAGGACTTTTCTATAGGCAGGAGAACACACAGGAAGCAGGGTCAGGCTCCTGGATTGGGGAGCCCTGAGCTAAGGCCCTACAAAGAATGTTGGGGGATTCTGCTAGAGTCCCCAGGAGAGAGTAGTGAGGGAAAACCTGTTAAGACAGGAACTCTGGAGAAGCAGTTTAAGCTTTTGTAAGGAAGTCCCTGAGGTAGGGTCAGTGAAAGACCTTCAGTGGAACCTGAGAGGGGTGGAAGACTTATTAGTTCAGCAGTGAAGGGAGAACCCAGAGTCTGAAAACCAAAAGGAGACTGTGTTAAGCACAGGCTGTGGGGGATCAGCATGAGAGGACTTGGAGCTAGCAAGTGGCCCAAGCAAAGATCAGCATGTCTGAAGAAGCAGATCTAGCTGCTTAATACAGGGCCAGAACCCAGAGCAGAGGCTGGGCTCAGTGCCTCAATCAACTCCTGAGGAAGGGGCATGCAAGCCAAATGGCAGGAGCAGGTTAGGCTCCTGGGGGGGAAGGCCTTGATGTAGCAGCAGTGAGAGCACTTCAGTGGTGCCCGAGAGGGCCTGAAGATTATGATTTAGATGTTTAGTTTAGACTTTCAGTTGGGCCTTTTGGTACCTCAGAAGGAGACTGAACTTTGTGACTTTGCCAGAGGGCCAAGCCCCAGAAGACCCAGTGAGAGGCAGATGGCCAGCAGGAGGCACTGGAGTTGAGGGCCCCTTTGCAGCATCATGTCCTGACGCAAGGGTGTGCTACGGGTGGTGAGTACACTACCTTACAGTCATCGAAGTGTGGGAATCTGCTCTGTGGGCTTCCGCTCCTATAATAATCAGTACCATGACTTCCCTTAAATATCATTACTATATGACTTATCTTTACTTGCTTATTTACTTGCATCGCAGGTGGCTATTTGGAGACCCAGGTGACTCTGAACAGAAGAGCAGTTGCTGCCCTACAGGTTGGGATGGATGTTCTGACACCTGCCCCTTTTCCTGCCTGCTGGGAATGGTGGTTGCCATCTGTTCCTTTCTGTCACTGAAAAAGACTCAGTACTTCCAGGGATTACATTATGAGTGACAGAAACACTGACTCCTTGGCACCATCGTTTCTACAATGTCTGCTTTGTGAAGGCATTGAATTGAGGGCTGATCCCAGTGGGGAAGCGAAAGAGAGGGTCAGAACATGCATGAGATCACTGGGGTCTCAATGGGTGGGCACTGGGGAATAAAATATACCAGCATGTCCCTACTGCTCAGTATCAGCTAGCAGATGTATCATGCCTGTGTCTGACTATACTGGGTTTCATTTGACTTCAGGTATAATCTAGCGATTTGTGTCTACAGTCACAAAAAGTAATGTTATACTGTATTTTTACATAGTTTGCACTATTGCAATTCTTACATCAAATGCTGAAAGAAACACGTCTTTAGAAAAACAAAATTCACATGTTCCTCCAGTACCTCGACTGTACCTGTTCTGATAATGACATTGGATCCCTTATCTGGCCCAGACACATGCTAAAAGAAATGAACAGGAAGGTTCCCTTGGTAAAGCTGGTGTTCATGCAATTTTAATAAAATGAAAGTGTAATCTCAGTATCTCCCAAGTGTCCCTGTAACCTCAATGTCTTTAATCACATGTTCTGTTTACTGACAGATCAGTTATCAGGTATAATGAGTCAGCCTAATGCTTTTAATGGTTGATACTGGCCTACTTTCAACATCTTTCAGATGAAAGTTGTGTATTATTTAAATGGTCACATACTGACATCCATAGAAGGAATGTTATCTCCCTTTATTTAACTTTAACAAACTTTATTTCTACTCCCCTTCCCCCTCTAAGTTACAACCAATAGGCTTCCAGTTTGTAAACTTCACTTATCATGCTGCTTGCCAGCCTTGCAGGAACGTCAGACTCCTATGCCCTGAGCTCATGCTCAAAAAAAACGTTACCTCCAGCATCAGTGTTGTTCTGGGTGAACCTCAGAATAGTGTAGTAGCTTTGCATGTTTTGGAGAAGAACAATAACGTTCTGATGTTCCATTGACTTCAGAGGGCTTTGGAGGGCCCTAAATGTGGAATAGCTCTGGTCTTGCAGTGATATAACTGAGATCAGAACCTGGCTGTTTGAATGTGAAAAGTTGGGCTGGAAATACTGCAGGATATTATTTGGGAATCTGGCTCTTCCCTTATCCTGATCTGTCTGTTACAGCATTTCCCAAAATGTGGGGCATGAAGGCATAGCTGGGGTGAAATGTATATATTTAAAAAGGCCTGCAATGCCACAAAGAATTGTGGAAGGAAGATGTGACTGATTTTATGGTGGAGGAACAGTTCAGCCTTGGAAAGTCTGGGGAATGCTGCTGTTGTATGGCACCCATCACTGTCATAGCTAAATGCCTCAGCTGGAACTAGGAAGTGTAAAATATAAAAATGCTCTGTTCCTGTCCACTGGTGGCTGTTTATTTTCTGGGATTCATCCTGCATTTTGACATGTGTGAATCACATAGTTTGGAGAATCAGATTTTATAAAGCTCCCCATTGGTGCTTGGGTATCTGTCTTTACTGTACATTCTGCTACTGCCAAGTCTAATTCCTTATACAATATGCAAACATATTAAGAGGAGAGAAGTTTTTATAGCCCAATTCAGCAAGTCGATATTGCACTTTGCTGAAGAGAAGGTAATGGTGGTAAGTGAATTGTTATATAAATGTCAATTTTTGGTATCAGGGCTTCTGTTGCGGAAAGGAGAAAGGGATCCAGTCAAAGAGAGCTGCTGAGAACACAGGCAGCTATAGCCCATTTGTATAAAATCTGCATCTAGTCTTAGTATAACGCTTGGAAGCAGGTCTTTGTCATGATTGGATCTGTTAACTCAGCCTCCTACGTGCATATAAATGATTTTCTTGAGCTGGTTACAAGGATGTCTCTTGACAAGATCTGTGTGTTGCAGCTTATTTTGACAGAACATTCAGATTGGTAGCATTTTCTCTGGCTTTTATTATCTTTTGTAAAGGTTGCATCTAGATTTCCTACTGTCTCCCTAAATTCCAGTTTCATTTTTTTTACTAGCACAGTCGTCTCTCTAGACATGCAGATCGATCTCTTCCTCATTTTTCCTCTGTCAGAGCTCCTGGAAACAATTTTTGGGAAGTGCTGAGCACAGTATTTTGTTGTTTCTGGTATGAAGTCAGCACTTGGATGTTTGTAGCTTACTGACATGTTGATGAATATCCATTTGTAAAACTTCCCAGTACCATTTTGAAGAATGTATAATTTAGCAGTAAGGAGCTGTGGAAGCTGTTGAATCACCATGCAGAGCTGAATAAGAAGGGCTGAATCCTTTACTGTGTTCATGTTTGTCAATTATTTCCTGATACCCTACTGGCATCGCTTAGCTGCATTTATGAATCTGTCGTACTAAGAGGTTTGAGGATTTTTTAGACTTGATGCATTTGCTTTGGCTAAAACCTGAAGCGTCTTCTCAGTTCTGGACTCCAGTGAAAGTTGTGCAGAACAGAGAGGCAAATCCGACCCCTTCCTCCATAGCAGTGATGCACCTGAACTGGTGTTGATTCCACTGTGTGACAGGGGAGAGGCAGCGTTAGGAGAGCCCATGCAGGAGGTGTGTGTACCCACTGTGTGGTGAGTGCCACACCAGAGAAGGACCTATATGTCCTTCCCTGTGGAGTGGGGCTTTTGGATGAAACACAGACTGAAGCATAAATCCACTGGGCATTGACCTTTCTAGGGATGCAGGAGCAACAAGGGTTGCTACAGCCTCAGGACTTCAGTAGGGGTCATGCAGTCATCTGACGGTATAGGCAGGATTGCCTGTCATTTGTCTATTCTCCATTTTCTGTTGCTCCTCCCCAAGAACTGGCTACCTTTGTTGGTTGGCTGCTAGGGTGACTTGATGTTTGTTCTCTGCTCTTTTTACTCTCCCTAGTTGCGTTATCCTTTATTATCTTTCTTGCTCTCAACCTGCAATGTTTGCAACAACTCCTGCTTTTGTACTGATTTGATTGGCTTTGATCATTGCCTTCAATTGCAGTCTGGGTGCCTGCTTCACCTGCTGCAGACTGGAAGCCAGCCTGCAATTTAGAAAAAAAAAATGTAGCCTCCTCCCTTGGCTTTTGTTCAGCAGATGGAATGCTACACAATGTCCACATTGGTTATTATTATTGGTTATTATTGTGTCTGTTCTCTAATCCAAATAGGTCATCTCTTCAAGGAAATTTCTTCACTTGTTGGCACCTGGCAGTGGCCAGAGATGTCTCAGAACGTCCTTTTGGAACTCCTCCTCTTGTTACTCTGAACAAGGTAAACTGCCATACCTGTCTCAAGCCAGCCCCCTGATAATCAGCTAGAGCTCACAAACCTTCAGCTGTTCACCCATTCTCCACACAGAGCTTTCAGGAAAGAGAACTGTACAGCCTTAGAAACACACACAATAGTCTTCTCTTCAGCCACTCGTCACTGGATGTCTGGAATCTGTCAGAGCTTCTGAAATTTGGTTGGAATCATTGCCTGCAGCACCTCGATAGTAGTGATGGACACATTAAAAATGCTTGGATGGAAACTGTGTGACGTGCCATGAAGCTGAATGGAGCCCAGCTACTCGATTCGGTTTGCACATATCCTCATTTTTTCCTGACCATTGTCATTAAAACTACAGTGAGATTCACCCCCTACACCTACATATTTAATTCCCAGGAGGGGCAAAAGAAATCCCCTATATAAAGTTTTCAGAGAAGTACAGAACCCCTAAAGAAAGTGGATGCCCTTTTTATTTTAGCCTGAATCAGTCTCTAATCTTCTTTCTTCCCTATTTAAAAAGGTAGAGAAGGAATTTCAGACCATTAAGCTCTGTGGGCCAGATCCTACTCTGATTTCCACACTGTGTGCAATCCCTTTGAGATTGATGGGGGTTGCATGGGGTATAAATCCAGGCCCTTTATCATTACATCTATTCTCTTCCTGTCTCCCTCTTTCTGCGGGCATTTGAGAGATGCACCATACAGCAATCCTGGCTGCCGCTAGCATCCCACTCTAAGAAGCCGCTATTTAAAGCACAAATCACAGGTAATCTAATAATTTGGCTTTCTTATAAAAAGTGCACAACAGCAGCTCAGGCCATCACTCCTGATTACAAATCTATCACAAAATTCTGCTGAACAGCATGACCTTCTGGCAATAAGACAAGTTCTGTTCTTAACCACTCCTCTTAGTTTGGCAAGGCTCCTTTGTGCTAAGCGCCAGCTAAGGGAAATGGCTAATTTAATTAAACCTCCAACTGTTTGGATTTTAGGAGGATCGTTTTTCATAAGGATTTCAAGAGTATAGTAATATAGGCAGCTCTCCAATTCCTTCCATAAATAATGATCAACAATCATTCAATAGTTTTGCCTTTTAGGGGGCATTTCCTTAGCTCAAGGAAATAGGCAATGTCTTTGCTGTGTAACATTAGCTGTACTTAGCCTGCAGTAATGACAAATGAGGCCTCTCTGGGCATGTCTTCACTGCCCGGTTAACCTGGGCTTTTACACAGGTTTTAACCCAAGCACACCCCTACCACGCACATCCAAACACACTGACCTGGAGGTGGAGATGCTTTAAGCCCAAGTTATTGTATTCATCTGGGGCATATAAATTAAAACCTGAGCCCTGCTTCAATTTAGGACCTGCCCACTTTGCAATGAGGTTGCAGGTGAAATCACTCGAGCTGACAGTCCCTCCAGACCCTTCTCACAATTCCCCCTGAAGGACAGACAAATTCTCCTGGAATTGACAAAACTAATGTGGGTTGGACTTTGCCATGGGGATGCTCACACCCAGGCTAGGCTAACCTGAGTGCTCAGCACCTAGGTCTAACTGTGTAGTGAAGACATAACCCCCAGTCAGGGCCGGCTCCAGGCACCAACTTAACAAGCAGGTGCTTGGGGCGGCCACTCGGGAGAGGGGCGGCATGTCCAGGTATTCGGCGGAGGGTCCCTCACTCCCGCTCGGAGCGAAGGACCTCCCACCGAATTGCCACCGCAGATTGCGATCACGGCTTTTTTTTGTTTTGTTTTTCGGTTTTTGGCTGCCTGGGGCGGCAAAAACCCTGGAGCCGGCGCTGCCCCCAGTGGTTCATGATACTGTGGGTAAATCACAGATTAAACTCTGCTGAATAGGCAAGTTCAAAATACCTGATTCACTGAACTTCAACCTTCCCCCATTACAGTAAATTCTGTCCCTGAACAAGTTCCTCTCCAGAAGTCCTGAGTGTCTGTCTCACACCTGCAACCCAGAGTGCCCCAACTCCTGTTAGAAACAAATGCAGTTAGAAGTACTCTTTAATCCCTCACGAGGCAGTACCTAATAGTGCTGCTCTGCAGGCTGCTCCTATCAATCCAAGAATCCGGTGCTACCAATCCTTATCATCATGTTCCAGGTGAAGATTCCCAGTCAGGCGGGAGAAGGTTGGTGGGAACTTATCCCCACTCATTTGAAACAAACATTCCCCCACTTCTCCCAGTAGGACCCTTCCTCAAAATTCTGAGAGTTTTCTCTCCTTCATCCTAAATCTGCAGCACTCGATGCGGCTGAGTCAATGCAATACAGCTTTGGCCAGGCATTTTAAGGCAACTTCTTTGCCTGACATTTGTGGCTGCCAGTTATTTCAGACTGGCAGTAACAAAATATCCATCATACAGCGGTGATATCCAGCCATTTCATTTATAATGTCTGCATGAGAATAATGAATGTTCCTACTAGTTTAATGGCTCGTGTGAGGATGAATGAAAGACGGGAGTCCACATACACGGGGATTTCTCCATATTATTGCCCTCTGGGCCATGACACAACCAACCCAGTCCCCAAGCTGCCTTGAAAGCAGTCAGCAGGATGCAGTAAAGAAGTTTGTGGAGTCCTGTTGCACCAAGGAAGTGCAGTAGGCACCCATGTTGCATTCTGAAGATGAGCATGAGATATAAGGATGGTTGGTAGTGGGGGGAGGAAATGGGATTTCCTTCCTACCAGTCATGAAGAAGGCTCTAGATTGGATGGGGGTAGCAGGCCTAAACGCCTACCTGAGCTGCAGAGCATGGCTCAAGGGAAGCAGAGGCAGGGGGGTTGTATGGAGAATAAGGGAGAGTCTCAAGATGTGAAGTGAAGGAGCCTGAGGTGTTGGAATAACATGGATAATCCTTGGTAAATATCCAAACTTTTGGGTGCTTAGTCAAAATGCACTGACTTTCAGAAACTTTTCAAGTTGAATCCTTTCTGTTGAGTTACCAGTTGAAGAAAGAGGAAGCTACCTTCACCCAAGGAGAAAAAGGCTGTACATTAATATTGAGCCTTGACTTTAATCCGTCCTCGGACAACAGATGGAGCAATATCACAGTGAAGACTCACAGTGAGAACTTGCTGTGCTAATCTGAGAGTAAACATGTTTAAAGCTCTGCAGAGATAAAGGAGTCCACAACCACAAAGGGCTTAGGGCACCCTGATGTCAATTCCTTACAGTTCCTCAGAATGACTGGTTGCAGAAACAATCCTCAGGCTTCTCAAAGTGCTCCAGGATGACAGACTCTTTTTACAGATGCAGAAGAAAAAAAATGGTTCCTGGCAGCTGATAACTAACATTTAATCCAGGATCTACTAACAGCGAGAGGACAGTGCTAGATACTATAGCCCCACTGTGATGACAAATGGCTTGTCTGTGTCCTTTTAGAAAGGTGGTATCTTCATGAAACAAGCCTGCAGACATATTGAAGAGGGAATAAGCAAACTGAAGCCTAAAGCAGAGATGTTAGACACTGTTGTTATGTACTTTGGCCTCTATCGCTGATTGAGTTTGCAAACTGGGCAGAGAAAAGATATTAACTGAAAATTGAGGCTCCCAATAAAGTTTCTTTAATTTGTTCAGCTGCAGTACTGCATTGTTGCTCCATTCTGTATTGTGGTAGCAAGAGAGAAGAAAGAAAAAGGTTTGGCTTAAAATTCTAAGGGCAGCCTGGAGATAATTTACCTGCCAAATCCATGTTCCTTGGAAGGAGGCATCAAACTTCTCTTTGGTTCCAACTATTTCAAGGTGGAAAGAGACAAAAGCATTTGAAAGAAATGATCACAGAATAATGGAAAGGCTGATAGTACAATTGATGTCAGGAAAGATGGATGATGAAGGGAGAGAGATCTCTGGAGGTTTTATTTTGAAGCTTATTTTCATTTTCATTGTCTCTGCAGATCATTATGGCAGGCAAGACAGCTGTGTTGAGTGCATGAATTTAATTAAAAATGACAAAACAAACTCCTTCTGTATGACCTATAAGAACTAAGGTCAACTGTTTTCAAACTTGAGTGCCATTAGGCAGTCTGGGGTGAAGTTTTGGCCCCATTGAAGTCAATGTCAAAACTCCCATTGACTCAAATAGGGGCAGTTTTTCACCCCTAAATCCATACTGAAGCACCTACATGAGTGACCAGATCTGCTGTGGGCATACATAAGTCTAGTTCCATTGCAGTTAATGCAGGACATGTCCCTGAATGTTTACCTAGAGTCTAGCACTGTGACTACAGGCAATGTAAAATAGAATTTCACTGCCAGTATAAATCACTCGAGGGCTGGGCTGATTAAACTGTTTTTTATCCTTCCAGGAGAACATTAAAAATTTCTCTTGTCCTCAGCTCTCGTGTTTCTTTTTTCCCCATGGTTGAGTCATGCAACAGAATAAATCTATTTCACTGGTAATTGCTATGTGATTTGACAGCTGCTTCACATCTTTTCTAGTCACCTGCAGAGCATACACACGTTTTCAAAAGATGGCCTAAAGCTCTGGGATGAGCACCATGGTCAACAGCTTTGCTCCTGCCCAATGGGGTTTACTACAGTAAGGGTAATGTGGGGTTGTGCAGGAGACAGAGTTTTCTCTGAAGCCGATCCAACACTGTGAAAGGAACTCCCCCAGGAACTAAGGACCACCACAACCCTCACAACCTCCTGTTCCAAGTGCAATGTGTATTTCTTTGGCATTCCCTTCTCTAATGTAAACAGTGCATGGTGTGTGTGTGTGTGTGTGTGTGTGAGAGAGAGAGAGAGAGAGAGAACAAACGTGACAGTTGTTAGTCACATTGCTTAATGCACTACTTGAAGGTACTCAGATACCGTCATGACCATTTCCCCATTTCCTATGTGAGCAAAATGTTCTAGAACAGGTGCTTAATATCCTGTAGTCCTGGTAAGTTGGAAAGTACCTTTTATTTCAAATTGGGGGGAAGGAGGAGAGGTTTTATTAAGAAGGTTAATATTGACATTTTTGCTGGTGTTGCTGCCTGTATTACCATATCAAAGAACTGCTTGCCACACTGCTCATGATAAGTCAGCAGACATTTATGTAGGTCTTGTAAGGTTTTCCATTAATTGTTCACAATGGGTCATGTAGAAGCCTAACTTCAGGGCCCTATGTCCTTTGAATGTCATGTTCATGATGACGAAGTGTTGAATAATTTACTTGATCCACAACTAATTCAAGCAAGAAAACATCAGGAATCAAAAGCTATTGTACAACCTGTTCTTTTGTGCTACAAATTAGTATGGCTACCTGTAGCGGGATGGTCACCCGCTCCTGTCATAAAGGGCTTAGAACAGCCCAGGAGAGGGCTGTGGCTGGAGGCAATAGTTCCACAGTCCTTGCCCTAGCCCCTTGTATGGGGGGCGGACCCCCTATGCCCATATTCTCCACCACGATCTAGCGATGCGAGACTCACCCCTGCAGCGCCTCCTGCTGGTCATCCTGGGAATTAGCTTGCCAGCCTCTGGAGCGCCCTCTTCAGGCCGGTGTCTCGCTACCCCTGGGCCCCCGTGTCCCTCCCAGACCCCGATGCCTCTTTCCACTGGGGTGCTGCCTTCTGGCAGTAACCTCACAGTCTCTGGGTCTCTCCCTTCCAGGGGAACCCCCACCCCCTATCCCCACCTCGCCTCAGTATATGGCTACTGCCCAGTCCCCATCTACACAACCACTTACAAAGTTTACTCTGCAAACCACTGTGCTTCTTAATGTTACTATTTGGAGGCAGTAACCCCTCAACTTCTACAGTATATCCACTTTCCCAGACTTTGGCTCATGCCACGCACACCAGATGGGAACACTCAGGTGAATGCCCATTTTGGATTAAGTATTAGAGGGGTAGCCGTGTTAGTCTGGATCTGTAAAAAGCAACAAAGAGTCCTGTGGCACCTTATGGACTAACAGATGTATCGGAGCATAAGCTTTCGTGGGTGAATACCCACTTCGTCAGACGCATTTTGGATTAAGTAGATTGAAGGGTGAGTTTTGAGAGGTTTTTTTACTTTTCAGCGGAGTATTTTGCTTTGCTCAAATTAACAACATTGTTTCCCATTAGTAACAGTTTAAAAATAATCATTCTTATACATTGAACTTCCATGTTAAGGAATTTTAGGAGTCAATAATAGCTCTCTTAATATAGTGTAGTAAAACAAATAACCCTGATCCTATCCCTGCCTGTTCAAGTTAAGGAACTAGAGAAGCCAGAAATGTAAGGACTGCCTTGGGGTTTGTGTAGTGAACTGGGATGCAGGAGATCTGGATTCATTTCCTGTCTCAGCCACAGTTGTCTTGTGTGACCTTAGGCAAATCACTTAGTTTTTCTGTGTTTCACTTCTCCATCTATAAAATGGGAATACCCCCAAACCCAGCTCATTCCTCCTCAGCTGGACTCCCTCACTCAGTCAGGGGATTACTTGGCCACCTGATTCCCTTCAGCTGTGGCCTGTTGGGTTAATAGCCCCCTGCTCCCTCTGCATTAACCCTTTCAGGGCAACTGTGAGGTGAACACCACATCACAACCCTTCTTCAGGAAAATGTTCCAGGGTACTTTGTGGTGTGTTGGAATTTAATAACAATGTGAGATGTCAAAATAACTATCTCAAGTGGAATTATTGATTCAAAGATTATTGGTCAAAGATTAATACTGCACTATGCAGAAAGAAATTATACTTTACCACCCTTTGTGAATGGTGAAGAGATGGCACCCTGCTTCCTCACTCTGGAACTGATGGAATGCTGGTTGTGTTCATTGCCAATCTAACTCCTCAAACCTCTGTCCTTTTACAGGATATGAAACCAAAAAAATCCTTTATGGAGAGGGAAAAGTTACTTTCCCACAACTGATCCCTTCATTTGTTCGGTTTTCAATATCTCAATGTACCTAATTATTGATGGAATTTCTTTTATGGTGTCTGTTGCTTGATAAACTAAAGGGATTTCTAATCCAGCTGTTATTATTAACATCTGTTGCAACAAGCACTTCCTGGTGAATTAAAGCATCTTTCTGTGGGTCATTATTTCATTCATTACAGAAAACATCTGCAATAACAAATACCTCTTATCAAGCATAGAACATAATTGAATGATAAGCAATCCTTATCAATTACCCAGTCTTGGACATTATAACATTTCAGTAGACATCCTTTATTAGTTTCCACGGTCCATTTCTCAACCTCCGGACTAGGTTAAGGCAGTTAAGATTAACACATTCCTTCATTTGGTCACACACTAGCTCATTTTAAAACAAAGCATATTAGTATGATAGATAAACCACACTTTAGTTTATACACAAAAAGGATTTTGGTTAACATAATATATCAAATAATTGTAGCGGTTTTAATATCTACTAACAGCTTTGAGCATGTCATTGTGTGACAGTCACCTTAGCTGTACAAAAGTATAAGATAAACAAAGCAACATGTAACAGCCTTCTAGCTGCTAGCTTGGGTTTGCTGAAACATTAGCTTGGTATGTCTGTTTTTCATCATTAATTTGTCTGAAGAACCTCTTTGAAAAGCCTGGGTGAACAAGGAAACATTGCTCCCTTCTCCTAATTGTTGTGGCTTCTTATTGAGCCTGATACAAAGATCAATTATATCAGTAGGAGTCTTTCCACTGACTACAACAAACTTTTTGCCCAAACAAACAAACAAAAAATCCCAAACTTTTAAAATGTCTGGTTGCATGGAATTGAGTATTCAGGATACATCTTTCTTATATTAAAGTTTATGATTTTCATTCATTATTTATTAACAGCATCAAAGGTGTGCATGATGCCTTGTAGACATATAAAAATAATGCATCCATGCTCCAGGCAGGTTACGATACAAGTCTTGAATTAAATTAAGAAACCAGCACTAGAGGTGATCAAAATTTTTATGACATAGTTTTCCTGTTGGAAAACGCTGTTTTGTCAAAACTGAAACTTTCTGTGGGAATGTGTCAATTTCAACACAAAGTAGGTCGGAGGATTAATATGTTAATGGAAAGCTCCTTTAAAAATTACTTCCCAGAAGTGTGTTTTAAGAAAGATCCTATCATCTTGGAAACTCTCCAGCTTACGGAAAACTTGGTTCTCGAGAGCAGTGCTTGTACTCAAATGACTCATATTCCTTATATGGAAGATCAGACTGCCTCCAGTCTTGGCTAATGCCTCCTTGGCTCAGCAACTTGGCTGACATGGCACCGAAAGAGCAAGAAATGTATCAGAGAAAAGGGACCTCAGGCAACTTGAAAAGATTTGATCTAACTTTTTAGAAACCTTTGATTAATTCCTAGTGGTTGGAATCTGAGATGTCATTCACCTTTCTCTGCCCTGTCCCACTTCCTTCCTTCCCTTCCAATACTTATGCTTTTTTGTTCTTTTTTCCCCTGTCCTCTCAATTTTTTGGTTGGGGGGGGGGGAAGGGGGAGGAGGAGGGGGAAGAGGAATCAATACAATAAAAATTAAAAAAAGAAAACTTCTTGTTTTTTTAAAGCATTTTGATAAGGTAGAAATGTTCTGTTTTGACATTCTTAGAAAACATAATGTTTTGAGTTGTCATTTCAAAATGACTGGTTTTGAAAAAATTTTATATAATAAAAAATTAAAGCCAAATCTGTATCAATACAAAATGTCTCATTGACCCAAAACACGTTTTTGAAAATTTCATTTAGCAGCAAATTTCAAAATTCTTTGCTATCTTTTCAAATCAGAATGAAAGCAAATTTCATAAACATGGAATTTCCCATGAAATGGAAATTCCATTTCCTGCACAGGTCTAGCCTAGAATTCAGTTGGAATAATATATCTCTAGCACCTCTTAAACTCAGACCTTTAATACCTTTGAAGCATAAAGGCAACAAGCCAAAATGTTCAAACTCGAATGTCTAAAATTTGGCCACTAACTCCAGGTTTATGCAGCTGACTAATTGGCCTTGTTTGAAGTGGTGCTGAGCTGGGTGCAGCTCCTATTGATTTATTTGACTATATAATGTAAAGTGTGTGTGTGTGTAAATAATATACACACAAACTGATATTCAGATATCACATGGAATCAACAGCAAAAGGAACAATCTGTGTCATAATTGTGCTTTCATAAATTTGCCAATAGATGTATATAGAATTTTCTCAACATTTGTACTATATGGCTGAAACCCAGTAGTGGTTTCTTCATTCCCCTTGTAAAGCTTTCAAGCCAACCCCTAAAATAAGGGTTTATGACAGAAATGCTATAGAAACCAAACTAGAGTGATGCATGCAACATTTTCATTACAGTATTTTATTGTTTGTTTACAGTCTTTGTGATAAAATGAAGTATCTGATTTTCCAATGTCTGGTGAGTTTTATGAAATACGTCAATGCGGTGCATTGTGATGGCCTTTGGGATTTTTTTCCCTTCTTTCTGAATGGACCTTTCACAGATCAAGAAACAATCCAGGACATTTATACTCTTGAAATGGTAATTTTAATTTTCTTCTTCAATGGCACAGCATCTCCGTTTCTTTATCAGATGTAATTAGATCAATAACATTTTAGACGCGAGATGCACAGGCTTAGGAAGCTTTTTATTATGTCTGAATTATAGCGTGCATAGACACTCTAGGTGCAGTGTGCTGTTCTTCTACTGTTGCTATCATGCTCCAGTAGACAGGGCATGGGACTGGGATGCTTGAAACCCAGATTTTATTCCCAGCTCTACCCTTGACGTGCTGTGTGTGATCTTGGGTGAGTGACTTCACTTCTCTGGGCCTCCATTTCCATTCTCAGGTTATTTGTAGAGCCATATCAAATTCACAGCCATGAAAAACGAGTCACAGACCATGAAATCTGGTCTCCCCCATGAAATCTGGCTATTGCAGGGGGGTTGTGGTATTGCTACCCTTATTTCTGCACTGCCTTCAGAGCTGGGCGGCCGGAGAGTGGCAGCTGCTGGTGGGGCACCCAGCTCTGAAAGCAGCACCTCCACCACCAGCAGCGCAGAAGTGTGGGTGGCATGGTATAGGGGCCATCACTTTTTTGGAGGGGCAGGGCTGGCCTTACAGGTGGGCAATGTGGGCAACTGCCCAATTTGCTGTGGTCAAGGGGGTGCCATGGTCACCCCCCTCCCACACACACACACATAGAGCCAGCCCAAGGCCCCTTTAATCCCTGAGATCTGGGCCCAGAGATGGGGGGGGCACCAAACCCAGGTGCTTCTACCTTGTGCCGGGCTCCAGCTGCTAGTCCCAGCTGGTCGGGGGGGGGGGGGGGGGAAGTAGACAGGGCTTCCTCTTCCCCTGCACAGGCTGCTCCCAGGGCCAAGTCAGACCCACTTCTGGGAACCTCCCCCAGCTGCAGGAAGCTCTGCGACTGCTGGCTGGACCCCCAGCTCTGAAGGCAACGCCGCTGCCAGCAGCAGTGCAGAAGTGAGGATGGCATGATAGAGTATTGCCATCCTTACTTTGCACTGCTGCTAATAGCGGCGCTGCTTTCAGAGCTTGGCGGCCGGAGAGCGGCGGCTGCTTTTTGGGTGCCCCGCTCCGAAGGAAGCAGCGTAAAAGTAAGGGTGGCAATACCATACGATGTCACCCTTACTTCTGCGCTGCTGCTGGCGGCGGCACTGCCTTCAGAGCTCAGCTCCTGGCCAGCAGCCCCTGCTCTCTGGCTGCCCAGCTCTGAAGGCAGCAGCACAGAATTAAAGGTGACATGGTATGGTATTGCCACCTTTATTTCTATGCTGATGCTGGCAGCAGTGCTGCCTTCAAAGCTGCGCCCAGCCTGCAGCTGCTGCTTTTAGGTGCCCAGCTTTGAAGGCAGCCCTGGCACCAGCAGAAATGCAGAAGTAAGGGGCAATACCGCGACCCCTCTACAATAGCCTGGCAACCCCTCTACAGTCCCCTTTTGGGTCAGGACCCCCACGGTTACAACACTGTGAAATTTCAGATTTAAATATCTGAATCCATGACATTTAAGAATTTTAATATCCTATGACTGTGAAATTTACCAAAATGGACAGTGAATTTGGTGGGGCTCTATTTATTTAGATGGTAAACTCTTCGGGGCAGCAATTGTCTCTTGCTACATGTTTGTACAGTGCCTAGCACATTGGGACCTTGATCTCCAGGTACAACTGTAATACAAATAAATAAAAGCTATACTACCTCTTAGTATATGATATTTAAATGCAATTTCTAGATTAGTCATCTCACAATGAGCTGGAGATGATTCCAGAAATGATTTCACTGATATAGAAATGATTGCTCAGTCATTTCATTTTGAAAAGTAACCTTTTCATGATGAGCTAATTCAGGGAAGTATCTGTCCAGAATACCACCCCTTTGCAACATTCAGCAACAGGAGCAGAAAAGTCCTGACATACTCCTTTGGCAGGTAAGGAACTTTGTAGCTATGAAGTATCACCAAAGTAATCACTAATAAAATGATAGTTAACTGTCACTGGTATGCATGTACATGTATACTGTTCAATTTATACATTCTGTGGGTGCAATATATCTGGGAAGCTGCTCAACCAAAAACCTTGGGATATTGACATTATCTTAGTGCAGGTCAGTTGGCAGGAAATTCAAATATGGAAGGAAACCACTCAATTGTTACTTTTTTTTTAAACATCCATCCCGTGCTCATTGGTGCACATAGTGGAAACTAATCTCCTTCATTCCACACCGTTGTTTGCTGCTGCTTCCATCTGCTCTATGGTGTTAAGAGTGACTGACTGTTCTCCCCTCGCTGCTTAGGGTTCTTCTTAACATTTCTCTTGGTTGCCCTTCTTTGCTCACACCAATTGGTTTGCACTTGACAACTTCATGTGGGAGTCTGTGTTGTTATCTGAAGTACATGCCTCCCAGCCTTCTGATTCTAGTGCAAAACAAGCTGCTGGTTTGTAATTTCTTGGATCTCTTCACTGGTGAAGAAGTCTTTCCAACCAATGCCCAGAATCTTTTGCTAGCACTTATTTTTGAAAGTGACTAGTTTTCTAACATTAATAGATCTCCGGCTCTCACAGCTGTATCTTAGCACTAAAGGCTGGTCTTCACTATGGGGAGATCAACGCTGCTGCAATTGATGCAGCAGGGATCGATTTAGCGGGTCTACTGATGACTATTCACATAGCTGGAGTAGCATAACTTAGGTCAACTTACCCCCATAGTGAAGACAAGCCCTATGATTGTTTGAATTTAATATCCCCAGTTTTGTTCTAGTGCTGTCTATCTTTGATTTTCATAGGTTGTTAAGTTTAGTGAATGTTGTGGATGCATTTCCTATCCTTGATGGTGCTTCCTTCTTGAGGTCTCTGTTGACCAATATGGTGCTGCCCAGGTAGCCGAACTATTCTGCTTTCTTGAATTTTTTGCTTTAAAATGTGATGTTACTGCTTGACATCTATATTTCAAGGATGTTTGTTTTAGTGTAACTAATTTTGAACCCTGCTTGGCCTGCTGTTTTTGCCAGGTTCTTTGTCTTTGTGTGTAACCTTTTTTGAGTGTCACTCAGTATCGTAATGTCACCAGCAAAGTCTGGGTCTTCTAAACATTTCATCTATCCATGCTATACCTGTGTGTGCCAGTGATTCACTTCTTCATTACCCAGTCTGACAATGCAAAACAGCAGGGATAAAATGCAGCCCTGTTTCCCGCCACGTCCACGTTGAACCACTCTGTCTGGTTTGTTCACCCTTACAGAGCACTTTGAATCTCTGGACATGGTCTTGATGATATTGATGACTTTAGCTGGGATTCTATAGGACTGAAGAATATTCCACAATGTATGTCTGTGCAATCTGTCAATGCCTTTTGAAAAATGAATAAAATTCATGATGAGGGGAGCCTACCATTCTATCTATTTTTCTATGATAGACCATAGTATGAATATCTCATCTACATATGTCAAGTATCAGGAGGTAGCCGTGTTAGTCTATATCCACAAAAACAACGAGTCCGGTGGCACCTTAAAGACTAACAGATTTATTTGGGCATAAGCTTTCATGGGTAAAAAACCTCACTTCTTCAGATGCATGGAGTCATCTACATATGATCTCTTGGACCTGAATCCAGCCTGTTGTCTAAGCTTGGCATCCATTGTTTCTTTCATCCTGTGTAGTATCACACAACAGAGAGCAGTGTAACTACTCTCCAGTTATTACAGTCAGTAAGATCATGCTGTTGGGGGATTTTGACAAGGATTCCATGTTTCCACTGCTCAGGAGTGGTCTCTCTTTCCCAAACTTCACTGAGCAGCTCTGTCAGTTTTGTTAGGGTGTTGGTATGAAGTGCATTTAGCATTTCTGCTGTGATTTGATCATCTCCTGCTACCTGTTGTTTTTCAGCTTCTTGACTGCAGCCTGTACTTCTCACATCTCCGTTGGATCAATGTTAATGTCAGGTTGATCAGATTTGCTTGTGTTTCATCAAAATCTGGTGCTGAAGTGGGGCTGGGGCTGTTGATTGCTACTTTGAAATGCTCTGCCCATCTGGTTTCTGTTTTACCTCGGTTGTAGCATTTTTCTATCTTTGCGTTTTATTGGCCCATTTCCTGGTTTTGAAATTTCCACACATTGCTGTAATCGCATGGTAAATGGCTCTGTGGTTTCCTATCATAGCAGCAGCTTGTTGCTTCTAAGCTGCCAGGTCTTCAATGTATCTGTTTCTTTCCTTGTGTTGCTTTTGATGGTTTTCTTGTACTTCTCCTTTGCTTTTTCCAATATTTTGTTGGTCTTATCATTCAGGTGTTTTAATTTCAGTACTTTTCTTTCCTTAATGAGATGCCATGTCTCTTAGCTTACCCAGTTCTTGCTCCATCTATACTGATATCCAACTATGACTTCTGTAGCCTAAATCACATTCTCTGAGTGCTGCCCATTTTTCTGCAGATCCAGTCTTTGTCTTCCTCTGTCTCGGGCAGTGCCTGAAATCTCTTCCTTAGTTCAAGTTGGAATTTCTTGCAGTACTCTTGATTTCAGTTTTATACTGTTGATTTTGTTTATCACTTTCTGCTTAAAACTGATATTAATTTTAATGGCAGTTTAGCAATGCAAAGATTGTGGTCGCGTCTGACATCTGCTGCTTGTTATACCCTTATGTCTTGGACAGATGACCTGAATATTGAACTAAAGCAGATGTGATTGATCTGTTTTTTTCATTTTGCCATCTGGAAAATTCATGCTTCTTTATATGTGTCTTTGTGAGGAAACAGGGTGCTGACAAGAACTAGATTAGACAACACACACAATTCAATGAGTCTCTCACTGTTCTAGTTGTTGATTCCCAACCCATGTTTCCCCAGTGCTTTTTCCACTCCTTGGTTGTCCCATTTCACTTCAGCATTAAAGTTGGCTGTGATAGGGTGGCACCTCCCTGTAGTGCCCTCCTGCTGCAGGCTGCAACATGACAGGTGTATCTGCCTCAGTTTCCCTCCATTAGACTCCCCAGAACTAGTCCAGAGCATCTTGCCATGTACAAATGTAGCCCTTGTGGGGTTCATTTATTACAAAAGTCTCAGACACATATATCATTACAAATCTATGACACTTTGGGGGTTCACCCAGACCAGTAAGGGATTGTGTCACCACCTCCCCTGTAACCTTGGGTGCTTCTGTTCTATGCAGCTTTGGCTCAGAGCTCTGGAACCAAAAAGCCTGCTTCCAGCAGAATGACCTCACCCTGGCTTCCACCAGCCTGGACAAGTTACTCCTTGTCAGGTGATACCAACAGCCACTCCAGTCCTGAGTCTACTCAATACGGTCTCCTCTGCAGCACTCAGCCCCTCTCACTGTTGCATTCACAAAACCTTATCAAGTTTGCTGCTCATTTAATGAGAAAGTACACAGCACCAGCCTGATAATGTGACTGAGGATATTCAATCTTCAGTTTGAAGCACTGCACCGAGATGGCTGTGTAATAAAACAAGATGAAATGTATTAATAAAGAGACGATGTTTAAGTGACACTGAGGAGAAGGAATTGAGATAGAGAGGGTTACAAACAAACATAAGTAAAATATGCTTCTAAGACTAAAACCTAACAAACTAGTGAGTTGGGCCAAACTGAGCTGGTCACACCAACTGAGATTCACTGAAAGATACCAGGGAGCTCCTTGCCTTCTGGCAGTGAGGTGCACTTAGGGTCACAAGGTCCCACAACCATAGTTCCGATGTCCCCCAGCATAGTCCGGACATTACATGCAACTACAAGCTCAGTGTCCCTCACTGTATTCCGGCTCTCCAGTATAGTCCTCTCCTCTCCTTATAGTAGGACAGTCAGCCCAGCCCTTCCAACTGGAGTGCAATCCTGTTGTTCGCAGTGGGATCCCCCAGAGCACTTCTGCTGGGAGCATCCTGGAGAAAAGCTCTGTGTAAGCTCGAAAGCTTGTCTCTCTCATCAACAGAAGTTGGTCCAATAAAAGATGTTACCTCACCCACCTTGTCTCGCTAATATCCTGGGACTGACACTGCATAAATTGTGTTTTGGTATGCTGTCAATCACACTTTGGAGGCAATTGTAGAACTCCTCCTCATCCTCATTGCTTTATCCCTCAGCTGGAGCACAGTACTGTATGACTGACATCTTTAGAAATCGGGTTTGGAATCTGGCATATATGATGCATTGGCTGATTGGTGTCCAGATGATGAGAGACTTTTCCACAGAATCAGAGTGTTTGTTGTTACTACTATCTGAATAAATGAAATGTTCCTTCTCTTGCTTGAAGTGCTTCTTTTCCACACCTCAGTCTGCTCTCCGAGGGCTAGACTTTTAAGTCAACAGTTGTCCATCTTCTTAATGATCTGTGGCATCTTTGGTGTTTGAAACGTTCTCACATTCCAATAACCAACTTTGATGCTGGCAGTAAGAAAATGCTTCAAACTGGGGTCCAGGCTTTGTCCCCTCCTCCTCCCGCCCCATTATATCTTAATGTGGTTGCCAGTCACAACCTGGGTAAAGTGGGGAAGGTATAGTGCAAGAGTAACCACCTAGCTTCATTAAAAAAAAAGCCACTGATTATAGAAACAGAACCAGACAGAGAACACTGCTGACCCTTGGTGCTGCATGAAAGCTTTCTCATGAAAGTCAATGGGACAACACAACAAATATCTGCTTTCAAAACACTTTTCAACACCAAGGGTTACTTCCCTAAATGATTCCAATGTAATGCTGTCTTTAGAGGCCTGGAAATACTTTTTGGTTTAATAACACAATTTAATACTTAAACAAAAATAAGTTGGAGTGAGAATTTTCAAAAATACTCAGTGTTGGCCTAACTCTGAAGTCAAATACCATCAATTACCAAAGATTCTGAGTCCAGTTTTGAGTGCTTTTGAAATTTCCACCATTGAACTCATGTTATGTCCATAATACAAAACATCAAAAAGCCAAACAATTTTAAGCAGCAGTACTGGGAAAAGTTAGTGCTCATTTTTTAAAATGTCTGCAGTTGAAATAGATCCATGGCTGAGCAGTATGAATTAAGGAGGACAGACATAGTGGCAATGAATTGCCTAGCTATTATTGGTTTCTATTGCAGCCTTGTCATATTTAAATACAACTTGATGTTTTAAAACTTATTTTAAACATAATAAAACTTTAGGAGAACATAATAAATCAACTAGAGAACACAGATGCTGCTTAATATGGCAGTGTATTAAAATTTGCAGTAACTTCTTTTATACTCTGCCCTGGGGTGCCATGTGTCAGCATCCTGGAGAAGTAACTGCAAATGTTGATTCATTGCCGTATTAGATGACATCTGTACTCTCTGGCTGGGATTAGAGATATTGAATCAGAAGGATTTTGATCAGTTTTACCAGCACTAAACTGACACAGGGTTATAAAATTTTGACTTCTTAGATTTTTAATCTGTTATGAGTCAGCATTGTCTGGCTTTTTTTTTTTTTTTTTTCATATTGAAGTAGAAGAATGCTGTATTTTGTTCGATTAGTACAGTTTGACATGGCTATGATACAGAGTCAATGAAGTGTTTATTACAGTACTAAATCTCTGATACAAAATTCAGCATGGGTAAATAAGCATGAATTTTCATTTAGGGCCTATTTTTATACTAACGCTTTCATCCTGGAGTCTAAACATATGCAAACACTAACTGATTTAAATTCTTTTCTTAATTAATCTGTAGGGACCTTTTTAACTTTGTTATATCTATAATGATAGATGAGCACCTTAGGGTTCAGCCTGCCCTCATAAAATGCATACTGATACTGAACTTGTTAAATACACAGTGATGTATTCCTGCATAACAGAAGCTTGAGTTTTCTGTTTGAACTTTCTAGATGGAGTGTGATATCCAAGAACTCTGAGAAAGTACTTCAAATCTCATCTCCATGTTGGTGATTTGTACAAACTTGTTAGCGAGTTACTTCTGGGGCAGTTCTGCACCACTGTGCAAGTGCAGAATTCATGCCCTGCCTCCGTGCAGATTTTTTTTTCTTCTCAGAATATAGATTCTGCTAGAGAGGCGCTGCAGTTACACCTTTCGCCTGCCAGTGGCTGCTGTGGCACCAGAAGAGAGGGCAGCCAGCAGGATAGGCTGCATTCCTCACAGTGGGGCCAGGTGAGGCAGCACCAGACAGACAGAGCAGGGCACCTCAGGCTGCTGGGGAGTCACAGTCTGTGGGTCAGAAGGGCTAGTGAGGGGGACAGACTGGGGCGCAGGCTGACGAGCTATGGGTGACAGCACTGAGCCAGGTGCTGAATGGGAGGTGGGCTGCAGAGCCACATGGGAACAGGGGTAGGGGGCTGCAGGGGTAGGAGGTGCAGGGACACACAGGGACAGGGGCAGAGGAATGGGAGAGGCTAAGGGTTAGCCAGGGTCTGCATGGAGGAGGCTCCCCAATTCCCTAACAATCCCCCCTCCCCCCCAAAAAAACCCCTGTTCTGTACTTCTCCCACCCATACCCAACAACCCTCCAGGTTCACTCCCAGGCTCCTCCTCTCTCCCTCAGCTCTTCCATTGCTCTGACTCCCCCAAGCCTTTGCACTGCTTCTGAGGGTTAGAGGAAATATGTTTCTGTATTGTAGTTTAAATGAATTACTCAGAGTTCTCTATTAATATGCCTAGTAACAAACCTATTTATCAAATAAACATTTCCTGAATGTTTTTCTTTTGGTCTGTATTATTACAGACATACTTGATGACAGGTATTTTGAAATAATTGAAACTGGTGAGCTTATATTGTTTTATTTTGACAAATAAAATATGCAGAATTTTAAAATATCGTGCGCAGACTTTTTAAATTTTTGGCGCAGTTTCCTCCCCTAGAGTACGAGTTGCAGGATTTCACAGACTCCCAACATTTGGCATACAGAGCTGAGATTGTCAAAAGTGCCTGGTAAAATTTTCAAAAGTGCCTGGGTAATTTAGGACCCTGTCTCATTTTCAAAAGTGATTTGGAAGCCTATGTCCTATTGATTTTCAATGAGACTGAGCCTTCTAAATCTCTTTTGAAAATGGAACTTAGCCATCCAAGTCACTTAGGCCTTGCAATGCTGAGTGGAGAAATCACTAAGTAGCTTTAAAAATATAGGCCCAAATCATTTTTGAAAATGGGAATGATGCATTTTTGAAAATTGTACTCACCAATTGCATTGACTTGTGCTCCTAAATCACTTAGGCACTTCAAAACTCCCATCCAATAACATTAATGACAATCTCCTGGCCAAACTAAATAATGTAGGCTGAGGTATTCTGTTCAACAAACTCATTTTCAATATTTTTTCATTATAATTTTTCAAAGAAATGCCTAGATTTACTTCCTTCTTTAATCTAGCCACTTGGAAATTAAGGACTCTGGTTTAGTTCTAAAGGATATCAACCTGTTTTTTGTTTCATTTGTTTTGTATTTTTCCCTGGGAAAATAGAAAAAGACCTTGTTTTATGTTTTTTGCACTGGCTACTTTCATGTCTTGTGGACCAAGTGAAGCCATGTGGCATGCAATAGAATAAGTAGATCACATTCCAACTGTCGTGTGAAAATGACAACAAATTTCAGAAAGTCACTGCCTTCTATCTCTGGAGCTCCTTTATAATAAGAAAAAAAGTGTTGTCCCAAAAGCCACTCTTTCTGCTTCTTTGTCGAACTTCTTCCCTAGAACCTTCCCTGGCTTCCATCATTGCTGGCTTTCTAATACAAATTTAACACTGAACATAACATCATAGACCCTTTTTACTTTTATTTAGCCTTTGGAAAAAGTATAGAGTAATCTTAATTTGTTATGTGATTTATGTAATCTATGTATTTAATATTGTAATCAGTTTAAAGATTAAACTAAAAACCTCTTTAGGATCACCCAGTTTAAACACACACATAAAAATAAATCGGAGTGTGATAACTTCATCAATTAAAATGATCTCAATACTACCAGGCCATTCCACCCCAGTGCCTCTTGCAGCGTGCATACCATTAAAATCTAGGCAATTGCTGATATGCTAAATTGATCACTATCTACAACTTGACATTCTTGCTCTCAGAATGTTATAAAAGTTTGTAATTGGTCAATGAGATGTACGGTCATGATAAACTAGCTACTTGTGCCCCACATGTGTCCCTTTGGCCTAAACTCACCTGGCTACTGTGTTCCATTATTCTGGTAGCCAATCTAGTGTCAGGCATGCCAAATTATGTACAAGCAAGTAGTGTTTTTGTGAGGGGGACAACTGTCAATCGGGGCTCAACAAAATCAGTTCGATTCATAGCCAGAAATCATTGAAAATCTTAAGGGTTGACAGGCTAATGGTCTAGCCCAGGGGTCGGCAACCTCTGGCACGCGGCTCGCCAGGGTAAGCACCCTGGCGGGCTGGGCCAGTTTGTTTACCTGCCGCGTCGGCAGGTTCGGCCGATCGCGGCTCCCACTGGCCGCGGTTCGCCGCTCCGGGCCAACGGGGGCGACGGGAAGCCGCGGCCAGCACATCCCTCGCCCGCGCCGCTTCCCGCTGCCCCCATTGGCCTGGGACGGCGAAACGCGGCCAGTGGGAGCCGCGATCGGCCGAACCTGCCGACGCGGCAGGTAAACAAACTGGCCCGGCCCGCCAGGGTGCTTACCCTGGCGAGCCGCGTGCCAGAGGTTGCCGACCCCTGGTCTAGCCCATTGTGCTAGAGAGAGATATACTTGGAAAAAACTATACAGGATAAGCATTTCTGGGAATATGGTGATTATAAGTTAAGAAAAATAAATATGTATTGACATGTACAGTATGCTGCACACATTTCTGATGGGCTCTGAGATGTGACCAGTCTAATATCTAGCAGTTTAATACCATATTATATCTTCAAAGCATTTGATCTTCCCAACACCTCTCTGAGTATATTTACTCCCAATTTTACAGCTGGGGAGACTGGCAGAGAAAGATGAAGTCACTTTGCAAGGTGTCACAGTGAGTTAGTGGTAGCACTGGTATTAGAACTGGGGACAGCTCCTGACTCCCTCCCCAGGCCTTTTCCTTCCACTGCCTTTGCATCCCTTGGTTGCTGGGAGAGGGTTTGCTGTGGCATGAGACCTTTTGAAGACTAGAAAGTATGGAATCTTCAGAGAACAAAGAGGGTTTTGGAGAATGTTGCTTCCCCAAGGCAAAAACAAACCAAGTGACTTAGGCACAGATTCTCAAAGATATTTAGGTGCTTAAGCCCCCTTGATTTCAATGTGATTTAGATGCCTAAATACTTTTGAGGATTTGGACCTTAGTGACATTTCCATTATGGTACCACTGCTATCATAATAGGGCGCTATACAAAGAGCTGTATAATCTGTACTGCTCATACTCAGGCATTTTTCCAGTGGATATTTTGAGGCCATGCCAAGGGGGAAGTACCGTCTTCAGTGAGGATTTTGTGCTATAGCTCCCAGTCCTCCTGGTCTCCACGTATTCCAGCAGCTGCCACTTATACTTGTCGTCTTATAAAGGAATTAAATTGAATTTACTCATGCTTCCTTGTTATCTTTCTATTGCAAAAACCTTTATAAATTACTTTACTGTTTTGCATTATGTTTATTAGCATGAAATCTAATTGAAACGAATGCATATTGAAACCTCTAGAAAAGTAAGTAAAAATATGTGATGGGTGCTGAGTACTAAATACATTGCTCTTAATGGATGTGTAGTGGGGCAGTGGCCCCACTTGGGCAGACAAAGGATTAATAGCAGCCCTTGGAGTGGCTGCGCAGAACCCGACCAATCATAGAAGGCTTAGAAGCAGCCCATCAGGGCCAGGCTGG
The DNA here is from genome assembly GCA_003942145.1 of Platysternon megacephalum. Classification (NCBI taxonomy): domain Eukaryota; kingdom Metazoa; phylum Chordata; order Testudines; family Platysternidae; genus Platysternon; species Platysternon megacephalum. The sequence continues at coordinate 502,155 of QXTE01000413.1, forward strand.
GCCCTATATAAAGGCTGCAAAGCAGAAGAGACAGCGGTCTCTCCCTGACAAGCAAGGGAGAAGGACTGGCTCCCAGGGATAGCACCTTAGATAGAGCAGCGCTGGGCAGGTTCAGGGGAGCAGAGGGAAAGCTCCAGCCTGATACCTGCCAGGCTGAGGCCCCTGAAAGAAAGGGCTGAGAAGGTGTAAGGGCCAAAGGGGAAGAGGCCCAGGGAGCACGAGCAGTAGAGGGGAGAGAAGGAGGACAGGACATGGCTGCCGCCAGAGGGTCCCTGGGCCGGGACCCAGAGTAGTGAGTGGGCCTGGGTCCCTCCCTCCCCCATTACACTGTACCTGGCCATGGAGGAGCGTGGCCCGATACAGACTGTGGCTTTCCCTGAGGCCAGGGGCTAGACTTTGGGGCTGCAGTTGGCCACGAGGGCATTCAGACTGTGGATACCTCCGGAAGGGGAGAGAACCAAGTGGGGAACAGCCAGAGGGCTGTGTCCAGAAGAGGACGCTGCAAGCCAGGGAGCAATGCGGGTCCCAGACAGCACAGCAGAGCAGGCAACGGGTGGGACACCACCTGCAGAGGGCGCTCCATGGCTAGAACGGAGCTAATTCCCAGAGCAACCAGCAAGAGGCACCACCACGGTGGTGAGTCTGCAACCCGTTACAGGATGAAATCCACCCTTGCACTGAAGGCCAGCACAAGGCGCTGACACTTACATCCCACTTAATCCCTCAAAATAGGGCTGAAGTGTGATTTAAATAGTGTATAAGCCTTCTTCACTAGAGTGAGTTTCACCCAATGACAGAGTGGGAAATCTTGCTGTCCTTTCCTGGACAAAACTCCCACTGACTCCTTTTGTAAGTAGAATTATCATGGCTCATATTCACAGCTGGTTGAACCTTCATGATATAATGGTTACTTAATATGGAATTTCTTTAGACAGAACACACTAGAACCAGTGAACTCATTCTGTCACAAAAAAGATCTGCAAAAAGACCACATGCAGGTTAAGTAAAAGAAAATAGAGATGAACCCCTGGGGAACCACTGAGAGTGATAGTGTAACTTTGTAGGCATTTTTTAACATATGTATGCCTGTGAAGAAAATGAAAACTTGAGTATGTGAAAAGGGACATTTGCTGGGGTCAGAGTGCTGATGTGGGATTGACTGATGTGTTTAATGGCTGTGGATTGTGGATCTGATTAGCACCATGGAAGCATCAATGACACTGGATTAGCCAGAATATACAGTATGCTAATTTATTAGACTCATTGACTTTAAGACTAGAAGGGACCATTATACTCATCTTTTCTGTTGTCTCTTTTCAGTAGGTTAAGAGACAGGTTGAAATGCAGATAGATTGTCTCTAAGTTAGAAACTTTTGGGTACAAGTCCAACACAAACACACTTAGTGCTAAATTCTTCCCTTGTGACATCACTGAAAACTGAGTGCACAATGACAGAATTTGACCCTTTGTAAATTTGTTGTTAGTGTAAGCAAGTGTGGCGCCATTGATGTCAGTAGGTTTCACAAGATTTAAGTCATTACAGAAGTAACCATTAAGTACTCCATTATTATTTTAACCCAGGGGTAGGCAACCTATGGCACGCGTCCCGAAGGCGGCACATGAGCTGATTTTCAGTGGCACTCATACTGCCTGGGTCCTGGCCACTTGTCCGGGGGGCTCTGCATTTTAATTTAATTTTAAATGAAGCTTCTTAAACATTTTAAAAACCTTATTTACTTTACATACAACAATAGTTTAGTTATATATTATAGACTTATAGAAAGAGACCTTCTAAAAACATTAAAATGTATTACTGGCACACGAAACCTTAAATTAGAGTGAATAAATGAAGACTCGGCACACCACTTCTGAAAGGTTGCCGACCCCTGTTTTAACCTATATCAGGGGTCTCAAACACGCGGCCCGCGGGCTGCATGCAGCCCACAGGGCTATGGCATGCGGCCCGCGAGCTCCTCCCAGCCCCCCGCCCTCCCCCAACGTTTACCTAGAGCGGCTCCGGCTGACCAGCTCCCTGCTTGCCTGCCTGCCTGCCCTGCCCCGGGACCAGGAAGCAACTGGAACCTGGGGAAGGAGGGGCGCAGGGGTGTGTGTGGCTGTTGCTTCAGGCACCACCCCCAGCAGCTCCCATTGGCCACAGTNTTCCTGGTGAGGCGTGGCGGCAGGGCAGGCAACCAGGGAGCCTGCCCTGCCCCCGGTGCAGGTCGGGCCGGAGGCGCCCCCCCGCACACCCCCTGCCCCCCCCCCCCCCCCCCCCCTATGGGCCCCCCCCCCCCAACCCCCTCCCCCCCCCCTCCCCGCCCCCCACCCCACCCCCCCCCCCCCCTCCCCCCCCACCCCCCCCCCCCCCCCCCGGGCCCCGCCCCCCCCCCCCCCCCCGCCCCCCGCCCCCCCCCCGCACCCCGACCCCCTGCCCTGAACCCCCTGCTGCACCCTGCACCCTGACCCCCTCCTGCACCCCTCACCCCAACTCCCTGCCCTGAGCCCTCACCGCACCCCACACCCCTCCTGTCTCCCCTGGGGGCAGGGAGGGGGCAGAGTTGGGGTGGGGATTTCAGGGAAGGGGTTGGAATGGGGGCAGGGAAGGGGTGGGAAGAGGCTGTGCAGGGGCGGGGCCTCATGGAAGGGGTGGAGTGGGGGCGGGGCCGAGGGCGGCGGGGGGGAGGTGTCAGTAAATGCAGCCCTCGGCCCAATGTACTAGTCCTCATGTGGCCCTCGAGGTCATTTGAGTTTGAGACCCCTGACCTATAGTGACCTATTTTAAAAAAAATTGATTCAATTTTTTGTGCCCACAATTCATAACAGATAGAAACAGCCATTAGACATTTGACTCTGCCTCCACAAATCAAGTAATTGGATATATAAATGCTGGTGTCTGCACCTGCAAATAATTGTACCTACCCAAAAAAAAAAAAAGGTAGTTTGAAGCTCCTTTAAGAAACATGGCCCATAATCATCCAGAAATTTTCTTTAATCATTGCATCTTTCATATTAAGAAAACAGGTTTTGTACTGAGGGTTTATTATGGAGTCCACAGTAAATAGTAATGTACCATGAAACCCATGGAAAAATGGGCTGAAGCATTTTAACAGGAAGATCTCATAGAACAAGTGGGAACTCTTCAAATCCCACTCTAATATTTAGAGAGACGAGGTGGGTAAGGTAATATATCTTATTGGACCAACTTCAGATGGTGAAGGGACAAGCTTTTCTACAGAGCTCTTCTTCAGGTCTGGAAAAAGTAATCAGTGATGTTGCTGTTAAGTTTTTTCTTTTTCTATTTCTTTTTCATGTTAGGAGCCAGCTGCATATTGCTTAGCCTTTATTTTCAATGAAATAATTGTAATGTATTGGTTTATGGTTAAATCCATTCCAGTGCAGCAGGCCAGTACCATGCCTAAGCACCAGTTAGTTGGGCTTAAATAGGCAATAGGTCTTCTGCTGCCCTTCGGGGGGATTTTGCTCTCTAAAGCACCATTGCTGTATAGTGAAATCAACAAAGCACGGGGAGATAACATTCCCCAAATAAATCTTCAGCTCAGTTTTAAACCAATCAGCAAAATCAAAGTAGTTTCCTTCTACAGAGCATTTTACCACTGAGAGGCCAGATGAGTGAATACTTAAACAAAAGGGGACACTGTGATGGGGGTATTACCGTGATCCCCCTACAATAGCCTGGCAACCCCCCCCCCCCCCCCCCCCCCCCCCCCCCCCCCCCCCCCCCCCCCCCCCCCNTGTCCACTTCACACAGGACTGGAAGGGGTTAAGATGGCCAGGCAGGCCAATTAACTCCACAGGCTGCACCTGGAGGAGGAACCCCCAGGAGTAGGGAACTAATTGGAAGCAGGCTCAGGCGGACAGGAACAGGTGGGGCCTGAATAAAACCAGGTAGCTGGGAACAGAAGGAAGCTGCAGGGAAGTAGGTTGCAGTCACTCCCTTAGTGGAGGGAGTTGGGAGACTGACAAACCCAGAAAGTGGGGAAGCCAGGAAGGTAGGTGAAACCTCAGGGAATTAGCAGCAAGGAATAGGAGTGCAGACCTTTGCTGTTGACTGGAGGGCTCCTGAGATGGAATCTGGGGTAGAGGGCAGGCCTGGATTCCCCTACCATCCACTGGGGACATGGCACAGGCCAGGCAGAGGACAGGAGACTGCCTGGGAGTCCTGGAAAGACTGTTACAGCTACCCGAGAAGGGGAAAAATATATGATGACCTGGCTGGAGGGCTGAGTCATGGAGAGGAGACTATGATTCCTGGAGTGAGAGGGGTCCACAGGATGACTGGAGAGATGCTTCTGGAGGAGGGGGGCGGGGGCACAATGCCTGTCCAGAGCTAATTCCCAAGATGGCCAGTAGGAGGCATCACTAACGGTGAGTGAGCCCTGTGGCAGACACACATAACAAATGACTAAAATGTGAAGATAACTGGGCTTGGATATCAGTCACTCTAAGTTTGATCTCATTATTAATATTGTAAGCCCAAGAAGCCTCAATATCACACAGGTTATGGGTTCAGCCAGGAATATAGCCTAGGTCCTCTGATTTCTAGATTGGTATCCCCTATCTTCCAGCCCACACTGCTTCTTTATAGCTCTTGAGGTTATGAATCTGTGGGGTTTTTTGTTTGGCCCATGATAAATAGAGAGACTACTTATAATTCCCACATTTATTTGAGTTCAGTGCTCAAGATGTCAGTTGTTTTTGAACCCAGAGATTTAGGCTGGGTCCATCTTCATAATAAACAGAACGCAGTGACCTAGTTTGGGTATGCCCATGTAGCAAATCACACAGGTAAGGTAAGACCAGCCGTATTGTATGTTGTTTTGTGATGGCGCCTATCTTGGCTAACAGAGCTAAAAGCCTAAGTCTCTACAATTTGAGCCAAAGAGCCAGGCTCACTAGTCATGAACTGTAACCAATTCATATCTTCTGTGGCTTGAGCACAGAGGTAGGGATGCGCTCAGCACAACGGTTACAATTTTTTTCAAGTATATTAAAATCAAACAATTAAAATCTAATATAAATATAGAAACAAAAGTCGTTATGAGGAAATTTATTAAAATCCTTATACTGGATAGTTTAGGGCTTTTTTTTTCTTCCCTTAACTTTCTCCCCATCAGCAGCACTGGTAGAACCATCTGTTATTCTGATAATTATTGGTAGAGACTGACTCAAACTGTTGTGATACTGTTCACAGCCAATGCTAGTCCTATTCAGTTCTAGGCACCTCAGGAAGTATCTGAAGCTGCTAGCTCCTCTGCGGATGAGAGAGACGTATTCAGCGTATTAACTTTCACTAGTGAAAGCATTTTAAATGAGAGAATCTGAACTACAGTGTGTGATGATAAAGCAATGTATTAGCTTTATTTTTCCTATGGCCTTGTGCAGTGTCAGAACCTGCTAAATAAGGGCCAGATTCTGATACCTCTACTCATATGGAGTAATACCTTAGACTCCAGTCCTTCAATTGATTGTGCATGCGCAGACTGCTGTGCCCATGTGGGGCTCAATTGACTTCTGCACTTGCATGCTATTGTAAAAAAGCTGCACACATGGAAACCATTTGCAAAGCACAACAATACATTTTATTGGTCCTACAAAACCCAGGAACAATGCTGCATATCCTTGTGCACCATCTATTGGCATCTCACTGATTAATTATTTGCATATATGCAGCGATCTCTTATAGAGTTTTCTCATCACAGCTATCAATTGCTATTCTTGGGAGTCAGAGGACTGGGGTCTTAGTGCACACTGAAATCAATGGGTCTACTAATGGACTAAGGTGCCCCTCACTGTGTGGTAAGCTGGGGTATTAGAACCTGATTCCACATTAGAAAATGTACATTGTAAAAACACTGGCTACAAATCCTTGCTCCCTTATACACTGCAAATCAGCAGTGATTCCATTTAAATAAAGAGAATTACATCAGTGTTAGTAAAAGGAAAATCTGATCCACTCTGCTTACTTCTAGATCAGTTTTCATTCCTGTTAAATGTCTGCAATGGACATTTTGTGGCTTAATATAATTTTTAATGATCAGCATGAGTTAGATCACTGCTTTTATTCTGCATAGGCTGACTTTCATGGTGTGTCTTAGACTCAGACTTTAAGGATACCATGATCATCCAGTCTGACCTCCTGCACATCATAGGCCATGGAACCATGGAATGTAAATAGCACCTCTCCCTTTCATTTTCTTAGTGCCACAGGTTCCTCTTTGTACTAAAAAGAAGCAGACAGAGCTAAGATCTGCAAACCAGTTACTACAAGATGTGGCTAATATGTCTCGTGCTATCCAGACAGGAAGTAAAAACGTTTGTGGTAAACCTAGCAATGGGAATGCTTAGTAATTTGCACTGAAGAAATAAACCCCCACCTTCACCCCAAACCATTGTTGAATACTTTGCTGGGGAAGATACTTGTTGAAAAATCTGTAGGAGGTGGAGTAAAACCAGAAATTTAATGAACTCGCCCAAGCTAGTCCTTTGCAGTTAGCGATAAAGACCCTGTCCCATTTTCCCCACACACAATTTGCTTCTGCTCCCTCTATACTTAGGCATTGCTTTCTATTTTATGTGGATTCCTGCCAGTAACAAGTGAACACTGTTCAAATGAGGCTGCTAACTCAATGGGGTTCCATCTGGGTGCATGAGGGAAGGCTTCAGTTCCTGAAGGATTTATATGCCCTGCTCAGCACATTACCCATGCTTTTGCAGGTGGAAAAAGCAGACGGTGTAGCTTGTAACAGAAAGCCATTGGTCTTTGTGATGAAAAGGTATGAGCGATGGGATAATTTGGGGTTGAAGTGCAATGTACTGTGATCAGTGCTCTTTGCATTTTGAGATCATGGCCCTAGATCACTCCTGTTGGGGGCGGGAGGGGAATCATAGGATGGGGCCAAAGTATGGGTGAAAATTCTTTGATGTTCCTCTCCCAGGTTTTTAATTCCACAATTCCCTTCTCCCTGGATTAAAGAAGTTTGAAGGGATGGGAAGTTTAAGGGACAACTGCTGCTGCACAGCCCCCTTCTCTCCCGTAGAAGCAGAATGCCATTGGCTGGGCCTCCTTACCCCTGCACCACAGTAGACTTGGTGGGGGCCTGGGAGATGATATCCAAAGCTGGGCTACTTTACATGGAATTCTGGGGCTAGGGCAGGGGACTATGGCAAGGCAAGTTACAGCTCCTCTGCTCCACCCCTTCCCTCTCCCAGCCCTGCCTCCTGAAGTCCATGTAGCTCCAGTAGAAGCAGAGAAGCACCAGTGAAGGGGGGTTGCATACCATGGAGGCACCATTCCTGTCTTCCACATACAGATCATCTAGGCCAGTGGTTTTCAACCTTTTTTCATTTGTGGACCCCCCCAAAATTTTTGAATGGAGGTGCAGACCCCTTTGGAAATCTTAGACATCGTCAGTGGGATTCCACGGACCAGAGGTTGAAAATCATCGATCTAGTCCATCTCTAATAAGCCACAGCACAGACCTGCAGCTAGAATCAGTCACTGAAGGACTAAAAACAATTCTTGCCATGCATATACCTCTGCAACAGTGGATGCACATTGTCAGTCTTATTCAGGTGCAGCCCTAGCCATTTTACCGTGCAGGGCAAAAAAATGTCCCCCTCCCCATCACCCACCCTACTTCAGAACGGCTTAGCAAAAACAAATGAACAATAAAATTGAGTCAATCAGCAGAAGTGTGGGGGGGGGGAGAGGAACAAAAGGCCAGCCAATTAGATCAGAGCAAAAAACCAAAACAAACACAACATGAGCAGCACAGCACCTGCTGAAAGTTGGAACCCAGGGCAACCAACCTGTTTACCTGTCCCGACAACCAGACTTGGCTTTATTTCACAAGTGGGGAGATTGACGGACTCTCACAAAGTCACGGACTCAGGAATAGAACCCTGGTCTCCTGACTCCAAGCTATCGCAAGAGCCTCAGCAATGCCATTTCCTTTGGTTTTGAAACTGCAGACTAGGGAATAAATACTCTATCTTAATCTGGTCTTTAACAGAGCTCAATGCTTCACCCACTACCAACACTTTTTCCACGAGGATTCTAATGGCTTCTCCGCAATGAAGACAAGGTGTGTTGCTATCATTCCCCACCTGGCCCTGCCCCGCAGGCTACAAATCCATAGATGCTTATGTGTCGCTAAGGGTATGTAAGTAATGGAGGAAGAATCATTCTCTATGGGTTTCAGTGTATAGATGCCAAGTTAATGTCCTGTCTAGGCACACTGTAGTGCAATGTGGTTATAGCTTTGGGCTGTTGTATAATGTCATGTACTTGATTAAATAATCTGTCATCTTGGTGTTTGGGGAAAATTAATTTAGTAGCTATTCCAGACTGTCATTTTCTCCCCTTTGACTGTCTCACAAAGAATCTCCTCGTCTTTCGAAAGCATCTATCACAGATCCTGCAGAATGAAATACTGTGGCTATTGCTTGATGAGTTATTACCTACAAGTTATTTTTCAGTTGTACATTTGTTTTCAAGTGCAAGTGAACTGAATGCTGACGGGGAAGGAGCTGTGTTAACAGCTCTGGGGTTCTCAGCTAGGAACAGCAATTCCAGTTTCTACTCACTGCTTTGTAATGGGCTTGATCTTGCTCCCATTAAAGTCAATCAGAGTTTTGCTATGGATTGAAACAGGTGATATGTCATACAAAATTAGCTAGATTTTCAAATGTGACTAGTGATTTTTGAGTGTCTCCGTTTTTTTGGGTGTCCAAATTGAGATACCTTCAACTGGTCTGATTTTCAAAAAGTTCTAAGGACCTATGCTCTACAAATTGGGGCCTGTTAAGTTTGTCTCGAGTTTGGCCTTCAAAACCACTTATCACTTCTGAAAATCTTTGCTAATGTGCCTAAATCCTGCTCTGTTCAGACCACTGAGCAGTTAGTTTTGGTTTCCCTGCCTATTCAGTCATTTGTATCTCTGAGACTGTCAGCACAGGTGCCAGTTTCAATGGGGACAAACATCTCCCTGATGGGTTTAATTCTGACCAGTCTGGCTAAGCTCATGGTTATAGAGAGAACCTTGAAAATTGAAGTAAGCACACCTTAAAGTCTCAGAAACCAGAGGACTAATAAAATGAGCCAACATTTATTATTTAAACAAACAGACAAAAACATCATTTTAAGCCAATCTCATGATTGTTTTTGGTGTGTGTGTGTGGGGGGGTGAGATAGGGGGATCTAGCTCATGGCTTTTGTATGCTTAGGATTGGCAATCTTGGGTACACCATTACACACATAGGACCCATTGTGGTATTGCTATTCGGTATGCTTTTTACAGGAACATTCCCCCACTTGTTACTGGAGACAAGAATGCAGATGTCATACTGCAAGGAAACAGAGTATTGCAGCTACTGCTATGAACCAGAGGAAGGACAATACTTGGGGATCCTCCACTCACAGTAGCAAAAGTCATCAGAGAAATTTAGGTATCCTAAGACCAGGGAAGGTGGAGAACAAGAGACAAACTTTCTGTGACCCAAGAAGAACATAAGCACACAGAGAAACTTTTATTGTGGAGCGGGAGGGGGAGAAGAGAAGGGGGAACTAAAAAATTATCAAGCTTCAAGGAATGCTGGGAACCGTAGTCCTTCTTGGAAGGTAACTAGGTCTTCAAGTCCTTTCATAACATAACACTCATTCCACTAAGCCTATTAACCCTCAACCAGTCAAATAAATGTTTTTTAAAATACTGCTCTGCACAACCGGATGATACTTCCTCACTCAGATCACCCAGGAAACCCTATGTGTATTGGTTTATTTACTTAGGCTGCAAACTCCTTGACCTCTTGTTTCCAACTGCTTCTGTACAGCACTGTGCACACCGTGAGGCATCATCAAATAATAATAGTAGCTCACATACAAATGGGGAAACGGATTGTCTGGTGGAAGGGGACTGTCTGGAATTAGCAGCAGCTCAGTGCACTTAGTGAAAGAGTTGCTCATTTTCTGAAATCTCTTCTCTTTCTCTGTCCCAAGCTTACAATGCATACCTCACACTCACAGACAGAAGTCATGCAGCTAGACTAGGGGGGAGGTGTACTAGTGCAACATATGAATTCTGCTCCATAGCTGCCCAATTACTGGATAATCTAGTGAGAGGGAGAGATGTTTTATTTATTATATTAACTATCTGAACTGGAAGGGTGAGAGAGAAAGCACTTCTGGCTTTTATTTTTCCAGGGGATTCTCTGAGTCCCTGTCATTTCCAAGAGATTCCTTTGCTCCATTTTTTATCTTGCATCATCCTAAAGTCTGCCTAGCTTTGAAGCCCCCATGTTTCTGATCATCTGCACCATTATCTACTTGGATAGAGAAGTTATTGTTGAGTGAAAGGAGGAATTGTTAGCCTCACAGGACTGAATATGTCTTCTCCATAGTGCTCACAGCCCCTACCTTTTAGAAAGTAAGACACCACATGGAGCTGAATAAGAGGACATTTCAAAATGTTGAAGGTAAAGGACCTATGTTCTCTGGATCTGGTGTACCTAATCATAATTAAATTTAAAAAGCTGGGTGGTCAGATGTCAGAGCCCAGGAACCCAGGACTGAACAGAACAAAGGACTGGTGTGTTCAGCGCGAGCTGTGACATGAACAAACCAAAGTTATACAATTCAAAGGGCAGACTCGCCCTCTGTCCATAACTCACTTGGTTGTGCCTTTTTTGTTTCTTGCTGTCCAATGACAAGGGCAGGCTGTTAGTCTCAACTGTGATTTATCTGACTTCTCCCTGTTCATGCTAAAAGCCGAGTGTCCTTTAAATACTGTGTTCTAGAAGAAAACAGAAACACAAGCCTTGAAACCATCATTAATTGTGCTGGGTTCTGAGGTAGACTTCTTTATATATGAGTAACATTCCATTTTATGTATATAGACAACTTCATTCTCCCCTGCCCCTCAGGTTTGTTGCATGGTGAATTGGTCTAGCATTCCTTGTCTGCTTCATCAGTAAAAATGGAAGGCAGGATACCCAGAAAGCAAGTTGTATAATAGTACTGAAAGAAGGAGGTAATGTGAGCGACATAGTGTAGACCAACATTCAAGAGGGCTATGTGTTGAAGATACAAAATCTGATTTTTGCAGTAATCTGTCTCTCTCTCCATATTCAGATGTGCTCTGGTACCAAACCTGGGTGAGTGAGACAGTGAAGGAGGTTTCTATAGCTACCTTTTCCCACTGTGGCTAAGAGTTATGATTTATGATGAAAGAAAGAATCACATTTCATTCTCAAGGTCTGAAATTCCTGGGCTGGTACAGGTGATTGACACTATGATTTCCCAATTTTGCCAGGCTGGTTCCAGTCAATATTTTTTCAATTATATGGCTATAAATGCCTAAAGAAAGCTCTATCAATATGCACAAATTAAGTAATACAAAAGGAGAACAGCATAGTGAATAAGTATAGCAGACTGCAGGCAACTGAGATGTTACAGTAAATAGAACAGGATTTCAGGTTATGGGCTTATTCCTCAACACTCCAATCTTAACATGGTAAAACAAGTGCATGGAGCTTTTCTAACACACACCTTGTTGTGCCTGAGGCATGCTATTGTAGTCCTCTGCCCTTTGTGACCAATTTTCTCGTGTGCATTTATGTAGGAAAACTCGTCTAAAAAAAATCTTACTGTTTTTCATTGTGGATTAAGTTTACCCAATTCTAAACCTGAGGGAGCTTGTCAGATGTCACACATGATGAGCTGAATACTTCTTGTGTCTAGTCCTTTGCTCTAGAGGACTACTTTCTGATCTCTCCACCTTTCTTGAGGTCAGTGTCTAAGCACTGAGTTAATTTGAAGCTGCATGAGGCACACATTTCTTTTTGTGGTGGGGGTCCTGGGCAGCTAAAAGTGGCCTCTTTCCCACTCATCATTGCAGATCCGTACCAAAAGGACTTTGACTGAGAGAGTGAACAGGTGCAGGAAAGTGGATTGTCTCAAAACTCAGAAGTATGCTTCTCCATTCTTACAGCTTGCCTGTAAGACCCATGAAAGGTGTGGTCTAATGAGTGGAACTGGAGAAAGAGAGTCAGGTTTCAGGAGGGACCTAGTTCAGTGTGGCTACAGGGGGCTCAGGAATGCAAGTGGCATCCTGGCTATTACATCTCAAATTTTAGAGGCCCAGCATGCAACACTGACCTTTGTGCATGGTCAGAAAAGGTCTCTTTCCTACAAGTCTCCTGCCTCCTGCAGACTCCAAGATGGGCTATGAGTAGATGAGCAAGATTGTGTGGAGTTTTGTTCAAGGAACCCCTAAGGGGAAAACAGGAAACAGGAACTGCCGAGCACCCATGACCACAAGGGTGTGCTTGGATGGCAGCCACTATATTATGCATAACCTAGTCAATCCTCACCAGACCTGCTGTAAAACTAACTCTGCTTTCCCTGTAGGCTACATTTGTACCCTCTTTCAGTTTCACTACCACCTTAGATAACAATGACATTAAGGTGAAATACATAGATACAGTCTATTACATTTACAACTTTTCAGTGTAAACCAAGAAAGGAAGCAGAGAAAAGCAGTAACCTGGGATAAGACACACTTTCCACTGAGTTTGGGTGTCCTCAAAGTTTTCGTGCAATTCAATTTAAAACTCTGTCTGGAACTTACTGTTTCATGAAAGTTTATATACACTCATCGACTTTAATGGTGGCATCCTGTGCTGGATTTTTATCTCACTTACTCTGGTTTAACAACAGTGAAACTCCATGGTTGTCTGTGCAGTTAGTCCTGATTTATAGTTAAGATCAGAATCCGGGCCCATATGTCCATAGAATGTAGTGCCTGTCACATTTCTTCTCCTTTGAGCCAATTCCTGAAAGTCACACTTAGTTCTTACTCTGGGCCAAATCCTCATTTGATGTAACTTAGCAGAGTTTTGTTGACTTCATTAAGATTTAAGCACCTGCTTAAAGCTAAGCATGTACTACAGTGCTGTCCCCCCTAGGGATGCTTTCCTTAATGGAGTTTTCTTCAGAAAGTTTCAGCATTAACTTAGGCCCAGGTGCCCTTTCACTGTTACCGAGGGGAATGGGTCCTAGCCCTACCAAATATGCATAGCAACTCATGCAGACAAAACATATTGTACAGATATTTTTGAAAACATATAAAAAAATATATGTGCAATATGTTATCTTTCCCAGGCTCAGTGCCAGCATGTTGAGTTCTTCTGGGTTTGTTTTCTCCCCAGGACAACATAAAACAGAGCAGCAAAGAAAAGCAAGATCATGAACAAAGGACTTTTCTAGATGCCTTAGGAAGTGGCTGGTGTTGGAAAAATCCTTTTCCCATTGAAAATCTAATAAAATACGTTTTCAAACTGTGTTTCAAATGTGAACAGTGCACTTGATATCTACCACTGCTTCTGTTGTACCTGCGCGCTGTATGGAAGCACCTTAATTTGATTAGATAATCACTAGGATCATTATCTGAACCTATGTAGTCATGATTTCTTTATGCAGAATTAAAGATTAAAACACCCAGAGTTTTCTTCAAAATGAGGCATTTGCGAAATAATGTTCTACTCTGTGCTAAAACTGATGGCACTTATCACTAGGCAGTTTATGAGAATTTTTTAAAAACAGGTATTTACTCCACACCATTACTGAAAATTACAGTCTTTACCCCAGCATGTAGTAAATAGTATATATTAAAGAAGGTAATCTAAAGAGGGTGTGAACAAAAATTAATGACACCATTATTTCACCATTATAAACTGCAGAGGTGCTATAAATCTTAGAACACAGCTGAAACTCCAACATAGGTAGGAGAAAAATGCTTTAATTTGATCCAAACCAGCTAAATCTTGAATAGCCACTTTGTGATATCACCTGAGATGGTTAAAAAATGCCAGTTGTTTTTGGTGGGAAATTCTAACAAATATTTTTTATTAGTTTTTGTCTCCCCCACCTAATTTCCTGTAAATATTTGGAGAGAGGGATGTTTGTGAGAATTCAAAAGCTGATTTATTGTTTGTTTTGTTTTTATTTTCGGTTTCCCCCAGAAAAATATTGTACTTTTTGTATTTTCATTGATAAACCCAACATTTTTGAGCAAAATGAGAATTTTCTCCAAAAATGTTTTTGTTTTGGTCCAAAAGCTGTTTTTCATTGGAAAAAAAGTGTTTGAGCTAAAAAGTGTTAACCAGTTTTTCTCATTTAAAAACAAAACCCCATTATTGTCAAATTGGAAGTTTGGGTGGAATGAATACAGCCTCTTATACTCTGAACTTTTTAAGCTGCACAGGCTATATACAGCAGCTTTCCACAGCTGTGATATCTGATTATGCTATTTACTGTAATTTTTACAGTAACAATAAGTTTAAACCACATACCAAAGTGAAAATACTAATTAAAAGTAAATAGTGAGTATCTAATGTGAATAGGCTTTCATAAAAAGATATAATTATATGCCTCTTTATGTACACAACCTTCTTGCTTTCATAATATGCATATCTGCAAACAATGAATTTTAACAAATGAATGCGCTAATTGCTGTAGATCAAAACGGTCTTGTTGAAAGTGTAGACCTGGGTTTTAAGCAGAACTTGTTGACGTTAATAAGTGATGCATGTTTTAGTTAATGTTCCTTGTGTTGCTAAACTTTGCAGTGTTACGTTATTGTTGTGCCACCTGGTGCCTTGTTAATTATATGCCTCAGTAGTATAGGGTAACACTGAACTCTAGGGATGATTCATATCCTGGTTATATCAGTGATATGGAGTCTGGAGAATATCAGTGATGTTTGTAGGGTGTTAGGGAAATACCCCATTTGGGATCAATGAGGGACAGCAACGAACCAAGGGCTGGTAGACTTCTACCAGCGCTGCCTGTACCCATCATCCCTCTCTGTCTCAGTACTGCAGACCCAAGCCTCTAGTCTCTCTTTTCCTCTAACCAACCTTGATGGACGGGGGGTATAAATGCAAATATTCCTCTTCCCTGAAGGTTTGGGGCTAAAATCTCAGCTGGTGTAAACTAACATGGCCACTCACATATTCCTGGAATGCCTGACCTTCTGGTACTTCTGGGAGTGGCTTGGGTTATACAGCATGGCAGAAGTCATTTTTAAGAGCACGCTCCTCGCCACCACCAGTGGGGGCAGAGCAACATGCTCTTCAGAAAGGGCCCCCCTCATCTGATACCGAACAAACCTATGTCCATTTTTGTCTGAGTACTGAGTGGGGGAGAAATCCTAGAAAATCAGGACAGTGTGGTTTAATACCGGATAAGTGGCCTGCCTAGGGTAAACTGGTGCAGCTCTATTGCTTTTTTTGCCCCCTCCAATGGGGCTGCATCCATTTATACCAGTAGAAAATGTGGTCCTTCATGAGTGAGAGTGAAAATGTCCATAACTTTGCTCCTATTTCCTAAAGGATACAGCAGTGGGAGTTTGTAGGAAGCTTCACCAACCAGGGAATGGAAATAAAACACCAGGCCTCCATGCTTCTAAGACCCTTTCCTCAGGACTTGTTTATTATCCACTAAACAATCCCCACACCAAAAAGCAAGTTAAGTGATGAAAACAGTAGGCAACAATTCCCCAGAGTTTTCCCCATTTCAGCCAGCAGGGAGGGCAGAAAGCACAGACTTCCTCTTAGACCCAGCTTCCCCTTCCTAACATACTCTGCCCCAGAACAGCCATATGACTAGCTGTGATGATTTTGGGAAACTGTCTATGCACAGCTTTTGAGGTCTGTTTGATATTGAGGGTTCTTTATGTGTACCTGGGTCAGAGTGCTGACCTCATTTTGACTGAGGGGTTGGATTACTTTAGCTGTCTTTTCACTTGCATGTTCAACTGGAACTGTAAGGAGTAGTGGAACTAGGATAATAACATAGGGTGGTTAAACCTTTATGATCCTTCATTCAAATACAAACACCCTAGACATTAGGCTGGTTCCAACCCAGGAGAAATGGTTTCTCAGGCCAGGTCTGCACATACAACTTAGGTGGACCTAGCTTCATCACTCAAGGTTGTGAAAAATGTCATGAGCTGTGCGATGTAGTTAGGTTGACCTAACCCCACTGTAGACACAGCTGAGTCAACAGAAGGATTCTTCCATGGACTTAGCTACATGGATTTACAACAGTGACAGAAAAAACCCTTCCATTGCTGTAGTAAGTGTCTATACTACTGTGCTGCAGCCTGTGTTGCTGTAATGCTTGCAGTGTAGACATAGCCTTGGGGAGGGATTGTCTGACAACAAAATCTCCTCCTAGGGGGTCTGTGGTTACCTGTTGAGGCTGCTTAGGGGGTCACGTTCCAGAGGAGACTGGAAGGTTATAAAAAGGCAGGAGTGGCTCTATTATGGGTCTTTGGCCATTTTCACCAGCTCAAGACAATGGTAGGGGAAATGAAGCCTGCTACCTGAACAAGATGGTTCCTCAAGGGAAAGGTGAGCTAGAGGGAGGGACATCATGTTCAGGGTGTGTGTTTTCTAAATGATCGATACTCTCCTGTGCTTTATCTCTTAAGTAAAGAATAATTGGATTAGAGACTTTTGCTAAGCCTGTATCTATTTACTTTAACTGTCACGTGTCCTTAAAGTGCTGAACTGTAAACCAGAAGGCTCACACCTTTAGTGGGATTCTGGAGAGCATACAAGAACTGCTGGGGAGGCTTGGCGGAGACAACACTCATTTCCAGGCCTAGGCAATTGCACCATGGGATCCCCATTGCACAGAGGGGAGTTAGACATGAGGTCTGTAGCTGGAGTGGGTGCCTACAGGCCCAAAGCCAGGAACCTCATCTAGAACTCTGCCCAGCCTCAGCAAGTGAAGGGCACATGGGATTCAACAGTTGGATCCCCTCTCAGCAGTAGCAATAGATCTGTGACAGTAACCGAGCCCCGTTAACATTTTACAAACTTCTTCACCTTTATCTTGTCACAGAGAGACTATCCAATTAACTTGATTTCCCTTCCTTGGAACACAGAGGGTATGTCTACACTACGAAATTAGGTCGAATTTATAGAAGTCGGTTTTATAGAAATCGTTTTTATACAGTCGATTGTGTGTGTCCCCACACAAAATGCTCTAAGTGCATTAAGTCGGCGGACTTCGTCCACAGTACCGAGGCTAGCGTCGACTTCTGGAGCGTTGCACTGTGGGTAGCTATCCCACAGTTCCCGCAGTCTCCGCCGCCCATTGGAATTCTGGGTTGAGATCCCAATGCCTGATGGGGCAAAAACAGTGTCGCGGGTGATTCTGGGTACATGTCGTCAGGCCCCCACTCCCTCCCTCCCTCCCTCCGTGAAAGCAACAGCAGACAATCGTTTCGCGCCTTTTTTCTGCCCAGACGCCATAGCACTGGGATCATGGAGCCCGCTCAGATCACCGCGGCAATTATGAGCACTATGACCACCACGCGCATTATCCTGGAGTATATGCAGAGCCGGAACCTGGCAAAGCAAAACCAGGCGAGGAGGCAACAGCAGCGCGGTGACGAGAGTGATGAGGAAATAGACATGGACATAGACTTCTCACAAAGTACGGGCCCCAGCAATGTGCAAATCATGGTGGTAATGGGGCAGGTTCATGCCGTGGAACGCTGATTCTGGGCCCGGTAAACAAGCACAGACTGGTGGGACCGCATAGTGTTGCAGGTGTGGGACGATTCCCAGTGGCTGCGAAACTTTCGCATGCGTAAGGGCACTTTCATGGAACTTTGTGACTTGCTTTCCCCTGCCCTGAAGCGCCAGAATACCAAGATGAGAGCAGCCCTCACAGTTGAGAAGCGAGTGGCCATAGCCCTGTGGAAGCTTGCAACGCCAGACAGCTACCGGTCAGTCGGACATCAATTTGGAGTGGGCAAATCTACTGTGGGGGCTGCTGTGATTCAAGTAGCCCACGCAATCAAAGACCTGCTGATATCAAGGGTAGTGACTCTGGGAAATGTGCAGGTCATAGTGGATGGCTTTGCTGCAATGGGATTCCCTAACTGTGGTGGGGCGATAGATGGAACCCATATCCCTATCTTGGCACCGGAGCACCAAGCCAGCGAGTACATAAACCGAAAGGGGTACTTTTCAATGCTGCTGCAAGCACTGGTGGATCACAAGGGACGTTTCACCAACATCAACGTGGGATGGCCAGGAAAGGTACATGACGCTCGCGTCTTCAGGAACTCTGGTCTGTTTCAAAAGCTGCAGGAAGGGACTTTCTTCCCAGACCAGAAAATAACCGTTGGGGATGTTGAAATGCCTATAGTTATCCTTGGGGACCCAGCCTACCCCTTAATGCCATGGCTCATGAAGCCATACACAGGCAGCCTGGACAGTAGTCAGGACCTGTTCAACTACAGGCTGAGCAAGTGCAGAATGGTGGTAGAATGTGCATTTGGACGTTTAAAAGCGCGCTGGCGCAGTTTACTGACTCGGTTAGACCTCAGCGAAAACAATATTCCCATTGTTATTACTGCTTGTTGTGCGCTCCACAATATCTGTGAGAGTAAGGGGGAGACGTTTATGGCGGGGTGGGAGGCTGAGGCAAATCGCCTGGCCGCTAATTACGCGCAGCCAGACACCAGGGCGATTAGAAGAGTACAGCAGGGTGCGGTGCGCATCAGAGAAGCTTTGAAAACCAGTTTCATGACTGGCCAGGCTACGGTGTGAAAGTTCTGTTTGTTTCTCCTTGATGAACCTCCCCCCCGCCCCCGCCCGGTTCACTCTACTTCACTGTAAGCTAGACACCCTCCCCTCCCCCCTTCGATCACCGCTTGCAGAGGCAATAAAGTCATTGTTACTTCAAATTCATGCATTCTTTATTAATTCACACAAATAGGAGGATAACTGCCAAGGTAGCCCAGGAGGGATGGGGGAGGAGGGAAGCGCTGGGTGGGGTGGGGGAGGAGGGAAGGACAAGGACACCGTGCACTATAAAACTTTAAAACTTTAAAAATTAGAAACTTCAAAACTTATTGAAGGCCAGCCTTCTGCTGCTTGAGCAATCCTCTGGGGTGGAGTGGCTGGGTGGCCGGAGGCCCCCCCACCGCGTTCTTGGGCGTCTGGGTGAGGACGCCATGGAACTTGGGGAGGAGGGCTGTTGGTTACACAGGGGCTGTAGTGGCGGTCTGTGCTCCTGCTGCCTTTCTTGCAGCTCAACCATACGCTGGAGCATCTCACTTTGATGCTCCAGCAGTCGGAGCATGGACTCCTGCCTTCTGTTCTCAATCTGACGCCACCTCTCAGATTCAGCCCGCGATTCAGCACGCAACCTCTCCGATTCAGCACGCGATTCAGCCCGCCACCTCTCCTCGCGTTCAAACTGTGCTTTTCTGCAGTCAGACATTGTCTGCCTCCAAGCATTCTGCTGAACCCTGTCAGCGTGGGAGGCCGTCTGGAGCTCCGAGAACATTTCATCCCGAGTTCTCTTCTTCCTCCTTCTAATCTTCACTAGCCTCTGCGAAGGAGAAACATTTGCAGCTGGTGGGGGAAAAGGGAGATAGGTAGTTAAAAAGACACATTTTAGAGAACAATAGGATCACTCTTTCCCGTTAAACCTTGCTGTTCACATTACATAGCACAAATGCTTTCGTTACAAGGTCGTATTTTGCCTCTATTTATATTGAGGGTCTGCCGATTTGGTGTGAGAGATCACTCACGCAGGGCCAGGCAACAGAATTCGGCTTGCAGGCAGCCATGGTAAGCCACAGTCTTTTGGCTTCTTTAACCTTAATAACATGTGGGAATGGTTTCAAACAGCAGCACCCTCATTTTCCATACCAAGCAGCCGTTGGGTTGGCCATTTAAAATGGTATGGCAATTTAAAAGGAGGGAGGGATGCGGTTGCCGGGTTAACGTGCAGCACAAACCCAACTAACCCCCCCCCCCCCCCCCACACACACCCAATTCCCTGGGATGATCACTTCACCCCTCCCCCCACCGCGTGGCTAACAGTGGGGAACATTTCTGTTCAGCCGAGCAGGAACGGGCACTCTGAATGTCCCCTTAATAAAAGCACCCTATTTCAACCAGGTGACCATGAATGATATCACTCTCCTGAGGATAACACAGAGAGATAAGGAATGGATGTTGTCTGAATGCCAGCAAACACCGGGACCATACGCTGCCATGCTTTGCTATGCAATGATTCCAGACTACGTGCTACTGGCCTGGCGTGGTAAAGTGTCCTACCATGGCGGACGGAATAAGGCAGCCCTCCCCAGAAACCTTTTGCAAAGGCTTTGGGAGTACATCCAGGAGAGCTTTCTGGAGATGTCCCTGGAGGATTTCCGCTCCATCCCCATACACGTTAACAGACTTTTCCAGTAGCTGTCCTGGCCGTGAATGCCAGGGCAAATTAATCATTAAACACGCTTGCTTTTAAACCATGTGTAATATTTACAAAGGTACACTCACCAGAGGTCCCTTCTCCGGGGTCTGCGAGCACGCTTTGGGATTCGGTGGGTTCGGGGTTTACTGGCTCCAGGTCCAGGGTGATAAACAGATCCTGGCTGTTGGGGAAAACGGTTTCTCTGCCTCCTTGCTGTGAGCCATCTCCCGTCTGTTCATCATCATCGTCTTCCTCGTCCCCAGAACCCGCTTCTGTGTTGCGTGAGTCTCCATTGACGGAGTCATAGCACAGGGTTGGGATAGTGGTGGCTGCACCCCCTAGCATGGCATGCAGCTCGGCGTAGAAGCGGCATGTCTGCGGCTGTGCCCCGGACCTTCCGTTTGCCTCTCTGGTTTTCTGGTAGGCTTGCCTTAGCTCCTTAATTTTCACGCGGCACTGCTGTGCATCCCTGTTATGGCCTCTGTCCTTCATGCCCTTTGATACTTTTTCAAATGTTTTTGCATTTCTTTTACTGCTACGGAGTTCCGCTAGCACGGATTCGTCTCCCCATATGGCGATCAGATCCCGTACCTCCCGTTCGGTCCATGCTGGAGCTCTTTTGCGATCCTGGGACTCCATCGTGGTTACCTGTACTGATGAGCTCCGCGTGGTCACCTGTGCTCTCCACGCTGGGCAAACAGGAAATGAAATTCAAACGTTCGCGGGGCTTTTCCTGTCTACCTGGCCAGTGCATCCAAGTTCAGATTGATGTCCAGAGCAGTCACAATGGTGCACTGTGGGATAGTTCCCGGAGGCCAATACCATCGAATTGCGGCCACACTAACCCAAATTCGAAATGGCAAAACCGATTTCAGCGCTAATCCCCTCGTCGGAGGTGGTTTAAAGAAACCAATTTAAAGAGCCCTTTAAGTCGGAAATAAGGGCTTCGGCGTGTGGACGGGTCCAGGCTTAAATCGAGGTAACGCTGCTAAATTCGACCTAAAATCGTAGTGTAGACCAGGCCTGAGTGTGAATGAAGATCTCCCATGACAGGAAACCATTCTCAGATCATATTTTCTTAAAACTTCTATATACAGCTCAGTTTGCACTAGGCCTGTAGACACCGTCCTGCAAATATGAATTTAGTGCAATAAAGAGATGGGCCTTAGCTTTTCTCTAATGTTTAATTGTTGGATACAGAGGTTGTGTCCTACTACCATTAAAGTTGGTGGGAATTCTGCCACTGATCAACAGGACTGGCCCAGACATGTCCATGCTTTAGTTATTAAGATGAAAATATAGTCAGATCCACCTCTGGAGCAAAGGATTTAGAATGTTTTAGTGACATACATTATACAGGGACATTTATACTGTATGCCTGGACTTGGATATTAATAGTCTTCAGTTGGTCCCATGGTAGTTGTACAGTGGGAAAGTTTTATGCCATAACCTCAGGAGCTTTGTGGATGTATAAGTAGCTTGTTGCTTTTAGGATGTTGGTTTGAATTTAGAAACCTGTTTATCAAATGCAAAACTGGTCTTATTCACTGTAAATACAATCTAGGCCAGTTCCCAATGGGCATCATCACAAAACCAAAAACACTTGGCAGAGTTGGGTACAGACAACAGCCTGTGTTCAGAGCAAGGTGCACAACCAATACTGGAGAGAGAAATACTCTCATGTCACTCAGAGAAAGTCTTTTTGAGTCAGGGCTTCAGTGCTCTGGGATGTCAGCATGTGAGGATACACTCAGAGGCCTCCTTTAGCTTGACAGTCAACAAAATGCTATAGCCTGATCTGTAATTCATAGTGTTTTTCAAAGAATAGATTATATATCTGTGAAGTTCAAGAAAATGATTCCAGCATTGCAAATATGCACCAGAGAAATTCAGCTCCTTAATCTTGGCTTGTGGTAAGGCTCCTTATGAGCTAGTATTACCCCTCTTCAGTTCCCAGAATTAATTCACAAGGGTATTCGAAAGAGCACAATAAGTACTTATGAGGGCATTTTGTGCCAAATAATTAAAAAGTCTGCAAAATTCTGCAAATTTTATTTGTCAAGTAACTGTGGAGGCTTCAGCATGGCATTGGGGAGCATGACATTGGGGAGCACAGGCCACTGGCTGCACAGAGGTGGGAGATCACCCTGCAGCTCTCCCCTGGGACATGGACTGCACCCAACCCTGACACAGCGCAAGGACCAGGCCTGCTCCAGAAACACCCCAGGGCCCCGCCCCTCTGTGCCAGGTGCCCCGGGTGTGGGCAGGCAGCCTCATCCCAGCAGGATCTAAGAGTGGAGGGACTTAGTGTGGAGGGATACAGTTGTGGGTTGAGAGGGTTCTGTGTGGGGCAATCTGGGTGTGGGCGGCTCATTGAGGGATCCAGGCGTGGGTGGATTTGGATGCACAGGGGCTCGTTGTGGGGGTTCTGGGTGCAACAGTAATGGGACTCTGCAGGGGGGGTCCAGGTGAAGGTCATTGGGGCTCAGCAGGGGGGTCTGGATGTGGGGGGGGGATAGATCTTGGCAGGGGAGTCTTGGTGTTGGGAGTTCAGCACTGGGGTCCAGATTCTGGGGGAGTGGGGCTAAGTGGGGTGGGGATCCAGGTGCAGCTGGTTGGGGTTCGGTGGGGTGGGGATCTGGGTGCAGGTGGCTTGTCGGGGTGGTCCAGGTGCAGGGGGAATGGGGCTCGTCGGGATGGTCCAGGTGCAGGGGGAGTGAGGCTCAACAGGAGGGTCTGGATGCACGGGGGTTGGGCAGATGGGGGAGCAGCTCCCTGTACGGGGATCCCTCCCCTGCAGCTGAGGAGTGATGGGTGCAGGAAGTGTGGGGGGAGGGGGAGTTTTCAGAGCTTCCTGAAGCCAGGGGAGAAATCTGGGGGTAGGTCTGACCCAGACCTGGATGCCATGCAGAGGAAGAGGAAGTCCCATCCTCCCCAGCCCAGCCGGGACTAGCAGCTGACCTTGGCACAGGGTACGAGCCACTAGCCGGGTCTTCCCCAGTCCCGTCCCCCTGCCCCACAGTGATTTACCTCTCTGCCGGCTGTCCTGGGCACCCAAAACATACTTCTGGGGAGGGTCTCATGGCCACTCTTGTGGCTTCCCTTTGCTTCCCCATCAGAAAGTTATTTTTCTGTGGGGAAGCAAAGAAATCTGTGGGGGACATGAATTCTGCTCATGCGCAGTGGCACAGAATTCCCCCAGGACTAAATAAAATATCCCTACAGTCACAAGGCCAATTTGTTATTTCAGCAAGTTTAAATATTTAGGGCTAGTTAATTACCTGGACTATTTGCCCATAAAGGGCAGGAAGAACCATCCAACACTGTGGATCTTCTAATAGACTTCCTGGACTTTGGGTCAAGGAGTGCAGGGAGTAAGTTGGTGCTGCATGCCTGCTTACTTCCCAGAGCAGATGAATGGCAAGTGGGTTGGCTCCCCTAACCCTCACCATGCACCAGCTAGCCCATCTCTGCAAGCACATGCTGCTGATATGGGCCAGCAGCAAATTACTACCCTGCGCTCCCCCACCCAGAGAAAGGGGGGAAATGGAAGGAATTTTATTGTATTGCAAAGGGACATTTCTGAGCCATAATGACTCACAGGGCTACTACTGGGGCAGCTTGAGTACCATCACTTGTCTGGGGCTGTATCTAATGGTGAGTCTAGCCCCTTACTTGGGAGTACACTTTATCATAAGTGCAATTACAGTCACATTACCTCCATCTGTAAAGAGGATACACATATAGGGTGGCATTGTGCAAGTTGCCTATGGGCTTGAATACCAGAGGTATTAATTTTAATGGGAGCCAGGCATCTAAATCTCATAAGTGGCCTTGCTAGTCTCTTCCTAAGTATTTTCTTTTTACACATTTGTATTTTATTATTAATGGACCTTTAATAAGATGCTTTATGCTGATGTTTTGCCACCGCTGTGCAAAGATTAATTGCCTATAGGGTGCCTACAAGTGAATCAATTTTCTGAGCACAATATATTTAGAGAGAACCACATAATAAATACATTCAAATAATAATAAGGCATACATTTTCAAACAGCATCCAGCCTGAAAGTAGTTATTTTTGAAAATGGAGTGTCTGATGGTGATGGATTCTCCCATCGCTTCCACAGATGACTGTTCCCTAATATTGACTTAAGTTGTTGGTTTATTTGTTTTGCTGGCTTCTCACATGGGAAGAAACTCTAATCCTTGATTTGCGAATGTAGTTGCATGTCTTGCAAGTGTAGTCATTGTTGAAGAGAGGGTTTGAGGTGTTGGCCTTCCAACATGCTCTTTTCTCTCACAAAGACCTCACATGCTTCTCCTCAAAAATGGATGCTGCCCTAGGGCACAGAGTACTCCATCTGGGTCTGTCCAGTGCAAGGAGCTCCCAGATTTTAATATCTATCTTGCATTCTTTGTGGTTGGCCTTCAAGGTGTTTTTGTATCTGAGGATGGGTCAACCCTTAGAGCGGGTTCCCATACTCAGCTGGCTGTGGAACATTACTTTTGGTATATGGGAAACCTCCATATGGACCATGTGCCAACCCAGCGAAGCTGAGCCCTAATGAGCATACTCTCAAAACGAGGGATTTGGCACTTCTCAAGAACTTCAGTGTTGGGGATCCTGTCCTGCCACTTGATGTTCAGATGGCTCTTAGGCAGTGAAGGTCTCCAGCTGTTTGATGTGGAATTGGTAGATGTCCATGTCTTACAGTCGTAGTAGAGTGAAGTGATCACAACAGCATGGTAGTTGTTTATCTTGGTTTTGAAGCAGACTCCATGCTGCCTCCAGAGCCTGTGACTGAGCCTGTGGCTGAGCCTACATCATCCTGGTCATCATGAAATGAGTGGATGACAGCAACCATCTTCTCTGATCAACCAAACTTATAAAGGAGTTTCCATCGGCCCTTGCAATTCAATGTGTCAAAGGCCTTGGTCAAGTCAACAAACACCATGTACAGGTTCTTCTTCTGTTCACGAGCCCCCTCTGATATTTGTTGGGCTGCAAAAATCATGACCATGGTGACATGGCCAGCACAAAAACCACACTGTGACTCTGGATACACCGAGTCCACTAGGTGATAGATGAGTCTGAAGACAACCCGTGCAAGGATCTTCCCTGCTAGAGACAGCAGTGAGATTCTGCGATGGTTGTCACAGCTAGATATGCTTCCCTTCCTTTGGTATAGATGGACTACGAATGCATCCTTATACTCCTGGGGCACCATACCCTGTTCCCATATAGTTTTGAAAAGGCTGGTGAGTTTCCTGACCAGGTGGGCACCTCCACATGTGTACTCTTCAGGTGGAATGCCATTGGGGCCTGGAGACTTGCCTGTGGGCAGCTGCTTGATGGCCTTAGTAACCTTATCTAAAGAAGGGTCCACCGACAGCTCCTTCAGGACAGGATGCTGCGGGTGTAAGTTGATGGCTTTGTCACACATAGTCTCCTGAACTGTCAATCTACTATCAAAGTGCTCTGCGCAGTGAGAGAGAATATAGCTTTTGTCTGTGAGCAGCTGGTTACCATCTGCTGTGAGGACAGGGGCTGTACCACTGGATTTGGGGGCATTCACAGCATGGAGACTGTGCATGTAAGATCTTAACATCAGGGGAAATCAACGAGTTAAGAATAAA
Organism: Platysternon megacephalum; assembly: GCA_003942145.1. NCBI lineage: Eukaryota > Metazoa > Chordata > Testudines > Platysternidae > Platysternon > Platysternon megacephalum. Next base: position 528,103 of record QXTE01000413.1, read on the forward strand.
AGTGGGTGTGTCAGCATTATTTTATCTTGCTGTGTCTTGGTATTTCATATGTAGATGAGGCCTGATCCTGGCTCTCATTGTAGCTGCTTTGTGCTAGTTGAAAGTAGTCTCAAAACTGTCTGAGACAGCTACTCAAGAATTCCCCAGTGTGGAGGGATTCCTGGATAGTATATGGCCACTGTAGCCAGCGCTCACCATCCCCTCCTAGCCTTTGGGTCATGTTGGGTGGATGGTTGGAGAACAGGAACATGGCCCAGAGTGATGCTGCTCACAAGTGAACCTGGAGTAGCAGAACAGTCCCTTAGAGGCTGTTGCAGCCAGTGGAGCTTAAAACAACCCTGAGGCCACTCTAACTTGCATGGGGATCCATGCCATCACCTGGTGGCAACAGGATTGTGGGATGGGGTTGTACAGCCAACTTCCCCACCTTAGAGCTAGATCTGATGATTGAGCCCATTGTGGGTATGATCTTCAGCACTGTGATATCCCTGCAGTACTTGGGAGCTATAAGGATGTCATTTCAGCCTGACCGTAATGTGCTGGGGAGTAGAATGAGGGAGAGAACACCTTGGAAGTGTTTGACTTCAGTGTGTAACTATCGCTTACAAAATCCATCCCAAGTGTGTGTTTTGGTTTTTGGTGTTAAGGGGAATGTTCTGATGTTGTAGAATTCTGCCAGTGAGGTGTGAATCAGAATGGATAGAACATGACGGAAGTAAAGACGGCTGTGTTAAGCTACATGCTGTAATATGCAGCTCTGATGCATCCAGAAAAACCTAAGCATCTCAGATAGAAACACTTACTGAGATCGTATTGGTGGACTGTTGAGTAGGTTTCAGATCTGTATTCTTTTTTCATCACGCTTCCTCCATTCTTTACCTCTTAATAAGTTCAGGAAGCCTGCCAGCTTGGTTTTCTTCTGTAGGCATATAATTCTCCACTTCGCTGCATCTAAAAATAAAACAGTCAAGACTTTCAAAAATATCTTTCACAATCAAAAGTCCCTTCAAGGAACATCAGAGAACTGCTTCAAAAAGTCTATAATTTGCCTCTCTCCTAGCTGTAGCCTCGCTGCTACAAGAAGTCTTAGAAGCAGAGGCAAGAAGATAGATTAAATAGAATCTTCTGTCATTTCATAATCTACACTTTGGTGACTCCTGCAGTGTTGGTTTAAATGTGTAATGTGAACGTACTGACCTGGCAGAGATGTGTAGCGGGGAGACAGATAGACAGCATCATGATTGGAGATATCTGGAACCATGTCCTGAGCTGGGGTAAGGTCATGTAACTCCATTAAAGTCAAACGAGCTACGCTGATTTACACCAGCTGAGGACCTACCCTCTGGACTTTTTCTAATTGATGCAGCTAACTGCTATCACCTTTGGTAATGTTGAGAAAGCAACTTCCTAGGTGAATGGGGAATGTCTCTTGGTGTATTTTTTTCTCTCTCTGGGCAATGGTTTAACAAAAGTAATGTCCGAATTGACAGAATACGATCTGCAAGAAACTGGTAGACACAGAAAAGTTAAATATTTGGGGTTAAACTTGAGTTGCCAAATAGCCACTTTTCTTCATGGATCCCATTCACTGTCTGGGTAAAGAAAAAACTAGAGAGGTGGTGGGTGCCATCTCGTTCCCAAAAAGATTTTGTCTCTCTGTACACTGAAGTTGCTGCTACTTACTTAATGTTGATGAGTAGCATAAGTGCCTGGGACCAGTCCCCCATCTTGTGTAAACTGATATGGCGCTGACTGACTGACTTCTACTAGCTGTATCTGGACCAGCTATTTGTAGGGTAAGGTGGGTGAGCACCCTGACTCCTAAAATATACACGTACCAGAAGATGGTCATTCTTGACATAATGTTTTAACAACACCAAAACCACTGATTTTTGGACTATTCGAAAATAGTACTCGACACCCTTACCTTAAGGGAGCACCATGGTCACAATTTTAAAGTGTTTCTAAAGGTAAACACCGATGGTGGGTTTTTAGTACCCACACATCTCTAATAACAGTTACAAAGCAAATAGCCACACACCCATGGCTTCTTTCCAAGGCAGACTATTTCTGCCAACATTTGTATCTCTCTGTTATAAAATGTAACAACAAAACAGCAATCGTGCAAATATAAATATTTAATGACTATGTAATTAATGTCTGCCATACACTTTGGAGATAAAAGCACTCTGTAAATCCAAATTTAGGATATGCCAGCTCTCGCCTCCACTTCCTGCTTGATAAAGCAGTGGGGAATGTGTTTATAGCATTACAAAAGTCAGGCAAACGGAATTCCAGACCTGAGAATGGAAATGTCCATTCCCATAAGGGATCTAGCATGAGGAGATAGCTGGGATAGCATTTTAATGGAATAAAAATATTCTCATTAGGGCTTTATCCAAAGCACATTGAAGTTAGGCTGATATTGGGCTGTAATAGGTGATGGGTGTTTCCTCTCAGGTTCTAGGAGACTGGCTTAACTAGATATTTTACTTGTGAACTTGAAGCTGAACCAGGACCCTGAGGTGAGGACCTTATGAACCATGTACTGTACTGCACTGTACTTGCTCCTGTCCTGAAATCCTATTAAAAGGGAACATGTTATTTGCTAGTGTGTGTTGGTTTCTCCTGGCCCTGGGCTGTGAACTTGTTGCTATGGGAAATTATGGTGGGGCATACCTGAAGTGCCACACTGGGCTGTAATGGGGTGCACACGGCATGTCCATACCTTTACAGTCTTTATTACACGAAAGATAATTCTCATTTCCTGTTTCTATTACAGGGTCTTTTTTGGTGAGGTTATATGGAGCTAGTTGCCAGACTCTGAATCCCTAGTGAATAACTGGGAGGCAGAAGGAAGTTCAGATAGAGCTTTTTACTTGTAGAAATCTACATTCTGCCTTCAATGCATGCACGTAACTCCCAATTAAGGGCCTTATCCTGTTCACATTTAAGATCCCGGTTCAGCAGTCTATCCATATTAACTTAACTTTAGGCAGGTGCATATGTCTCACTGATGGAGTTAGGCTCCATTCAGCAAAGCATTTAAACAGTGCTGAGGTGAATGGGAACCTTGTCATTTATTTCAAAAAGAGCAGGAGCAGAACAACAGGAGTTGTGTGTGAGAGCAGGTTGTGTCCATTAGTATTTGCACACTCTAACCTTTCTCTTCTCTCAGACCATGTTTCCACAGAGGAAATTGCCATGTCTTCCACTGAGCAGTGGAAACCCCATTGCCTGGTACTTTTAAAGCTAGACTGGACAAAACACTAATAAAAGCACAATAGAGAACAAGCTCCCATTGGCAGGGGGATGGATGATGTTATTTAGCCATATCTTCTGACTCTATAAGCCTCCCAAGATGGCCAAATGTACATTTATTTTTATGTTTGTCACCTTATTTTGATTGAAAAATCATCTGATGCTGAAGCTTCACTGAGGCGCCCACAGAAATAGGGGAGTGTGGGGCTAAGAAAACATGCAGGGTATTTTTAGTACATTAAGGCTGACATGAAGTAGAAATGGGGCCTGACGTTGCTGGCTGACGTAAAGTTTCCTTATACCTCACAGAATCCTACGACAAGCTGTGTTACACTTGGCATTCTCACAACTTCAACTGCTCCATCTATGGAATTGCTTGCCAGATTGCACAATCCGTGCAACTAACCTTCCTGCTTAAGAGGGAGAGACAAAAATAATACCCTCCGCTCTAGTGCTTCTCATTCCATGTGAAACCACAGCAGCATTTTGAATGCAAGTGTCCTCTTAGGCCAAGATCTGATGTCATGTGGTTATATTTGGCTTCAGGCTCTTTGCATGTTGTTCTACCCTGAGCTGTCGGAGTAGGAGGCAAAACAGTTACTGGGAACACAGGAGGCTGCTATTTAAATCTATTTACATAATTTTGCTACATTTTCTTAAAATACTTTAGCATGATTGAAGAACCCTTCAAAGACCCTGCTTGAGCTGCCTTTGCTACTAGTCCCTGTCAAATAAAGTTTCTGTGTTTCTCAGAAAGATTATTGACAAACCGTTCAAGGTTCAGTCCACCACGGCAGGTAGGAAAGTACCCTGGGGGTCTGTTTGATAGATGTTTAAATTAGTAGGCTCCATGCTGATTTTGGGTAGCTGTGGGGTGCTGGATGGGAAGGCAAAGGAGTTGAAGCAATCACCCAGAGGCAGTCTGAGGCATTGGTCACTGTAGGACAGATGCAGGCAGAGATGCCTCTGGGCACTACGGGAAGCATTGAGCTATGCATGCACTCCCCGTGGCTAATTACTGAGAGCGCAGTGGGGCAGGGCCCTTGCCATGATCCCAGTGGAGTTGCATGCCTGGGGCTATGGAGCACAGTGCAGTAGCTTGCTCCCATGCACTCAGGGAGAATCAGCAGCAGCTGTCAGGCCAGTACTTGTGTGAGTGTGCTGGGGGGGGAAGCAGCTCCCTGCACCACCTCCTTCTCTCACCAGCCTTTGTGCAGCAAAACAAAGTAGAGCCCAGAGTCCATGGGACTCAGGGGTGGATTAGTTTTCAGGCTCTGAAGCAGGGGACCTGCAGATGGCGGTTTCACACGTGCCTACCTTTTTGGGCTCCCTGTGTGGGGCAGCTTCATGTTCCACTAGCAAATCCACAAAAGCCATGTGGAGTGAAGGCTGCAGCAAGGGTGTGCTTAATATGGACATTTTCCAGTGCCCTCCTGGCTAGTGCTAGCTGCAGTTAGCAAGGGAGTGATGGCCTCTTTCTAACACCGCCCAGTATTGCCAATCCTTTTTGAGCCTTTATGGTTCATGTTTTTGAGCTTCTCCCTGCTATCACAAGGGCTGGAAACGTATATACAAATATGCAAGCTGCAAGTCTCACATAATCACATGACTCCAGCAGCTGGGGCTTTAAGAAAAAGCACCAAATATCATGCGAGTTGGCAACACTGTGACCCTCTTGTTCACACTTGTTCACACTTTCTGCTGCTGGAGGTCCTCCACCCTGGTAAATGGCGGGGAAAGCTGGCATAAACAGGAGTGTAGTCAGACATGCCATAAACGTGCTGTACACTCTTTGGCACAATGGGTAGTTTCCAAACAGAATAGTCTTGGACCTTCCCTAAGATGCAAGTTAAACTCTCTCAGCAAGCGATGCCAGATCATTAAAGACAACCCTGAGGTTATGGGAGACAGCATAAGCCAAGGGAAAGGGCACTGGATAGGAACCAAGGAGATTATTCTATTCACAGAACTGACCCTGACCTAAGGCCAAGTGCTTTCCTCTTGTAATACCTTATTTTCCCACCTATAAAATAGGCATAAAAATTTGTACTTAGGGAGAGTTACGGCTTATAAGCACTCAGTGGTGGTGTTATGTATAGGGACTATGAAGAAATTTCCACTGGAACAGTGTGATAACACCAACACAGTCTGATTAAACAAACAAAAAGGGCTTCAGTTTTCATTGCTCTCAGTCTTCTAGGGTAAAATTTTCAAAAGCACCTACCTGATTCGAACCCAAGTTCCTTGACTTTCAATGAGTTTAAAGCTCCCAAGTCACATAGTTTCTTAAATCACATAGGCACCCTTCCAAATTTTGTTTCTGGTCTTCTCTCACCAGCTGAGAAATTATCAAACGGTTCATAAAAGAAGAAGAAAACACCTTCAAAAATGGTAAAGTGTATTTCAGAAGTCATGCTTTCCTCACACCTGCCCACCTTTGTTCAGTTTGAGGCTGGAAAGCTCAGAGCTTTTTCACAGCCTAAACACTCTGATCTGAAAGAGACAGAAATACTTCATGCCCCTGTACCTGGGCAAAATAAGGTATATTAGTGGGGTGGTTTGAATAGACCCTGCTAGTGCCTGTTCTATGCATAAACAAAGGGTTCTGGTGATCCAGCATCTCTGAGCTACACTTGACACAGGACCCAAAGTCAGAGTGTAGCAAAGAGGGGTGTATGCCCCCATGGTGCTTCCAGGGGCCAGTTCAATCCCTGGGGTAAATTAGAGTAGGAGGTCAAGGAAGATTAGAACCAGTAGCAGTCTGTAAGGGTTGCCCATGCCAGTCAGGGATGCTGGAGAGAAGCATGTTGGCTATGCTCCCTCACCACAGCATCTCCTCTGTGCCACCTGGGCTTCCCTCAGACTAGGGAATCCTCTCCTCTTTAGTCAGGGAACTTCATTTGCTCTGCTAACTCATCAAAAATGGGTCCTGGTGAGACTGAGGATCTGGCTGTAACTTTACTTTTAAAAAGCGAACAAAGGCATGCAGGATTTCTAACCAGGTATGTGGCACAATGATCTACTTAGAAGTAAAAAAACCAAACAAACCCCAAACTCTCACATGGATTTCTACTTAAACTTATCAATGCTTTGTGTGCTGTGAGCTGCTTTTTAGAGGAATCAGAACTCCTTATGTCCTTGGCTTCTCTGACTTGTCTTACGCTAAGGCCGAAAGGTACACCTCTACCCCGATATAACGCTGTCCTCGGGAGCCAAAAAATCTTACCACGTTATAGGTGAAATCGCGTTATATCGAACTTGCTTTGATCTGCTGGAGTGCGCAGCCCCGCCCCGCCCCAGAGCACTGCTTTACCGCATTATATCCGTGTTATATCGGGTCGTGCTATATTGGGGTAGAGGTGTATTATGAAATGCTCTGCTGTCCTGAAAGCTTGGAACCTAGCAAACTTTTATGGGTATATTCAGAAATATATTTTAAAATTATTCTTTGTCTATAAATGTTATTTATAAGACAGAACAGCAAAAATGGAATATTTGGATGCAGAAAGACAAGTTTTGTATTAAGAACTGTTTAACTTTTTTGTGAGGGATTGAAATCCCGTTCTTTTGGGATGTTAAAAGTGCAATTATAGGACAAAAGGACACATTTGGAGTTCAGTTCAATCTTGCTCACTTTTTATCAGAAGCATTCAGATAAGAAACATCCTTTGTGTCTTTTTTGCCTACCACCAGAACAGATTTGGGTGCATGCAAAAGGCAGCTACCAGAACTGATGCAGAGTAGTCCATAATATATAAAGCTGATGCTCTGAATAATTCAATCACATACACAGTCACAAACACCTGCATTCAAATATAATAAGAGTTGGTTATAGACTACAAAAGCAACAAACTCAGATTTAAAGCTGATTTTCCACGCACTTCATTGTACCTTGGACCTTATTCTGTGTGAGGGAACTGGCAAGGTTTCTGTCACACCTGTTTATCCCCACAACTTCTGGGATGCCCGTCTGTATTTCCAAAGTGCTCTTTTGGATTGAAGCAGACACAGTCCTACCACCTTATTGTCACATCCATGGGGAAGTCATGTACATAAATGCCAGTTTTGTTTAGAGCCTTAACACAGCAAATAAGATTAAATAATGTACTCTCTGAGCAACAGTGGACCAAGGTATCCTCTCTCAAACATGTGACAAGCATCTTGAAGAGCTCCTTACACTGCTGGGGGGAGAGGCTCCATTACACATTCAGAAGGTTCAGTTGGTTGAATAGCTCCCATTGAAGTTTCCTGCAGGAGAGGGAGTAAGGGGGAGAATTGGGCCCAGCATGTCTAGTGGGAAAGGATTTAGCCCAGCCTTCTAGATTATTTCTATTCCAGTAGCACGTGGAAGCCCTAACTCAAATTGGGGCTGCATTATTATTTTTATTTATATATTACAGTGGTCATTAGGAGCCTCAACTGAGCACAGGGCTCCCTGGTGCACTGTTCACACATGATAAGAGAGTTTCTCACACAGATACATACACACAGACACAGAAACACACACACACTCACTCTCTCTCTCTATCTGCAGAAATTGTTGGAAGTTTATATCTGGCCTGGAGAGAAAAAGATGCCATGATCTAAAACCTCTGTAATTTTTTTCACTGTCTTAATGTTAGACTGAACCTAATGTGATGGAAAATAGTCCTTTGATTTCTCTTGGCTCTGTTTTAGTGGTTATCAGTGACTATCTGAACATATCAAACTAGTGGGGGTTTCATCCTACGATCCTTCAAAGAGACTTTTGTCTGTCAGGCCTTTGTTATTTAAAAGATACTCTCCTGTTTGATCTGTAGGCTCCAAAGTAAAACTTGGCTGTAGTCTGGTTTCAAAGGGTGTAATTGAATGTATGAAATGCATAAGGTTTTAGAACATGTAAAGCCACTACTCCTGCCTGAACCAGGGGAGGCATCAAATCATAGGACTGGAAGGGAACTTGAGAGGTCTTCTGGTCCAGTCCCCTCCACTCAAGGCAGGACTAAGTATTATCTAGACCAGTGACTCTCAACCCTTCTGGACTAATGTACCCCTTTCAGGAGTCTGATTTGTCTTGCGTACCCCCAAGTTTCACCTCACTTAAAAACTACTTGCTTACAAAATCAGACATAAAAATACAAAAGAGTCACAGCACACTATTACTGAAAAATTGCTGACTTTCTCATTTTTTAACCATATAATTATAAAATAAATCAATTGGAATGTAAATATTGTACTTACATTTCAGGGTATAGCATATAGAGCAGTCATAAACAAGTCATTGTCTATATGAAATTTTAGTTTGTACTGATTTTGCTAGTGCTTTTTATGTAGCCTGTGTAAAACTAGGTAAAGATTTAGATGAGTTGATGTACTCCTGGAAGACCTTTGTGTATCCCCAGGGGTACACATACCCCTGATAGAGAACCACTCATCTAGACCATCCCTGACAGGTGTTTGTCTAACCTGCTTTTAAAAATCTCCAATAATGGAGATTGCACAACCTCCCTAGGCAATTTATTTCAGTGTTTAACTACCCTGGCAGTTAGGAAATTTTTCCTAATGTCCAACCTATACCGCCCGTACTGCAATTTAAGCCCATTGCTTCTTGTCCTATCCTCCGAGGTTAAGGAGAACAATTTTTCTTCCTCCTCCTTGTAACAACCTTTTATGTACCTGAAAACTGTTATAATGCCTCCTCCCCCAGTCTTCTCTTCTCCACACTAAACAAACCCAATTTTTTCAATTTTCTCTCATAGGTCATGTTTTCTAGACCTTTAATCATTTTTGTTGCTTTTCTCTGGAATTTCTCCAATTTGTCCACATCCTTCCTGAAACGTGGTGCCCAGAACTGGAAACAATACTGCAGTTGAGGCCTAATCAGCATGAAGTAGAGCGGAAGAATTACATAGATTATACAGAGAGTGTGCACTGAGTACTCCAGGCGTTAGTCGCATAGAATACAGATGAAATGTGAAAGGCTGGATTGATGGGTTTGTGAGAATGAGTCGGTTATAGACACAAAACTCCCAGACAAAACTCCACACAAACTAAAAATGATCCAAACAGTAACAGCTCAGATGGTATATATTTACAGGAGGGATTGGTTTTAGTGGTTATGGCATGGGATGTGGGCTCAAGAGACCTGGATTCCATTTCCAATCCTGTCACTGATTCACTGTGTGACCTTGGCCAACTCACTTACACACTTTGTTTCTCAGTTTACACATCTGTAACGTAAGTATCCAACCACTGCCTCACAGGTATGTGGTGAATCTTAATAAAATATTTATGAAGCAGCATGAGTGCCTTAACTAAAAGGAATTTTTTTCAATTAGTTCTAATTTCACAGGGCAAAATGTATAATGCTATATTTACCACTGGATGCCTGGCAAAGCACACACTGGTTATGCGTAATTTTCAGAATATTTTGTCAGCTCATTTTAGTAAACTAATAACTTGTCTTCATAAATATAATCTTTAGCTTTCTAGCTTTGTGGTAAAAAACCAGCAACACACCATTTGTGTCTCTCTTGAGGCTATGCTCAGCTCTGTGATTTCCTCATGTGATCTAAATATCTAGCTAATCTTTTTTCCCCATTCATTTAGAACCTGGTAAATTAGGATGCCAGGACAAATTGCACACATTCTCCATACTGCTCTTTCTTTGAAGAGTGCACTCCAGAGCTATGGTAATCATATAGATGCCAGCCACTGAACTTTATTTTTTTCTATTAAGTTTTGTAAGAATGAATGGTAGTCAATTTTATACATTTGCTGAGGTGCCAGTTACATGTTAAATCTAAAGTCTAACAAACTAGGTTTGTCAGTTTGTAAATGTTATAGGCAATAATGGGATGTAATTTAATTAGGATAACTGCTTTTTGAGTCGAGGTATTACTAGCATAATAATTTTAATGCTAGATTCCTTTCAAGTCGACTTTTACCTTCGACAGTATTTCTCAATTGAGGACACTCGGTACTCAAAACAATCAACAGTATATTAGTTCACCAAGAACTACATAAATATATAATCAACACTTCAGGGCAAATAGCTACAAAAAATGTTCCTAGGCATGTACTGAACACACAAATACAGTCTTGCAAGCAATTGTCATAAATGGTATTGCAGTCAAGCTGTTCTATTTGTACAAAGTGGAACAGCATCCACTGGAGAAACTGAGAAAGTCCTGCCCATCAATACTATGTAGCCTGGATAATTAGGACCCTGTCCTATAATATAGCTAACCCAAATTCAAATCCCTGCTTCACATCAGGCAGAAGGGGAATTTATCCTACTCTTCCACATCCCATATGAGTGCCCTAACCACTACGATGAATTTTATAAGGGAGATGTTACTACCTCATCTTTTGGCTGTTTTGTGAAGCTAGCCCTTCTTTTCCCTTTTATTTTTAAAATGTCCAGAAATAAAACAATTCATTTCAGGTTGAACAATACATTTTGTTTAACCTGAAATGAAATTTGTTTGGACTTTTTTTGATTCGATGGAATTTTTGGTGTCAGTCTGGGTCGAACCAAATATATATATATTTGTAGGGTTTTTTTGGAATTGCCAGCAAATCAAAAACTCAGCTATTTGTCCAACTGTAGTTCATAACTTGTTGAATTCACAGCTCCCCCACCCATCTCTTGATCTTCATTCACTCACAATATGCAGTGGGCAAATTTATATAGGGAAGGCAAGGTGTTACTCTGCTTGGCAAACTTTTGATTATCTTTGGGGGGAGGAAGGGAGAGTGGAGAGAGAAGTTTTATTCATATGTAAATTATGAGCAATTCTTGCCTAAATTATTATTAATAGTTTTATGTAGCCACCTTAGTTTCTATTCCTGGGGAGTGGAACTTCTAACAAGAGTGGGTGAATAGTGGACTTTTCTGTTCATTGGCAATTTGGAAAAAATCCCCAAAAAGTTTTGTTTTGGGTCGAACCAAAAATGCCATTTTTTCAAAAAAATTCAGTGAATTGAAAACTCAAAAAATGTCAAGTCAAAATGTTCTGGTAATGTTGAAAAGAAATGTTTTTGTTTTGACCCAAACAGTTTCATTTAGACCTTCAGGCATTTTGACAAAAAACAAAGGAAAAGAGGACTGGAGTCACAAATGGAGGAAGAGCCGCCTCCCACCTTAGCCCAGTGGGTAAGACCCTTAGCTGGGATTGTGGGAGTTTGCCTGACTTGGGGAAGGGATTGAATTTGGTTCTTTCACATTGCAGGAGTGCATTGGGATAACTTTAGCTGATCTGTGAGTTCTTAGACAAGGTTTCTCATATGATAGGAATAATTTTCTTAATTCTCCCTTTTTTACTTTCTAGGTGGAGTTCAGTATTCAGTGGACATTATTTTAGGGTAAACAGGCATGGATAGTTTTTCTGATTTTTGATAGCCAGGAGGAGTTAATAGATATTGACCATTTGATGCATATTTGTCACCTATATCTCTCACAGTTTGAAATATGTGTTAGTATAACCTTAGACAATTAAGTAGTAAGCCATAAAACAGGCTTTTATTACAGATTCCATTGAATTATCCAGCCACTGTCTCTACTATTTTCAAAATATTGTATTCATGGTTATTTTCTGAAAAGCTCATATTTTGAGCTGACACATCCTTTGAGATCCTCAGAAAGCCTTTCTCTGCCTCAATGTCTTCACCCTGCACCCGACACTCATTGAGTGCAGCCACTGCTTTTTTCTCCTTGCCCTCCAGGAACAAATCTGGGTCTGAATGAGAAGCAGCTGGCTCATGGTCAATGTAGGCAAAAGAAAGGTGATTCTGACTGGCAGAGGGAAGCATTCAGGATAATCTTCCGTGTGTGATCTCCCCCCAAACTGAAGGCATATGTGTATAATTGGTGAAGAAGATGCACCCTGAATCTCCAAGTTAGAGCAACTTGAGGGAATAAGAAAAAAATATGCTCCCTTCCTTGGTGTTCCTTGCATGTGTAAATGTATGTTTAATGCCCTAGACAGTACAGTGATTAGATGGCTATTTAAGCTTCAGCCTCTCTCAAAGCTTGTGGCGACATTCACTCCCTTGGGAGATTAAAACTGATTTTGCATCTCACGTCTATCTGTGTTTTCCTTGAGTTGGTTGAAGAGCTTTCTAAAGAACAGCAGGCTCCCCAGTAGACCTAGCCTTCTGGGAGTCAGGGATAAACTTCAGCCTTATGATTGGCTTTGCCACAGTGTCTTTATTTGTTAGGCTACAATGTTGTTCTTTTGTCCCAGACCTTCATAAAATATCACAGCTTCAGGGTGTGCTAGAGTCAGAGGTAAACTGGGTACCCCTAGGGGAATAAGGTTGACTAATCTCCCCTTCATACATACGCTTACGCTGAGTGAGCTACCTGGAGCTTCGGCCAAGGGCTGTAGGATTAATGGGCACTCTGCACCTGAAGTAGACGGATGGGGAGAGACAGGAAATAGGAAGACTCTGGGCTCTGCTCTCCACAACACACTGGCCAGCACATCAGAGCCAATGCACCAGGGTAATTTATTGCTGGCATAGGCAGAGAAGGAATTGTTGCTACTCAATGACTTTGATTTTCCCTGACGCTTACATGGAGGGTACAGACTAGTAGGGGAAGGCTTTTTGCACTCTTACTCCCAGCACTCTTGTGCAAAGGCCAGTAACACACTGTCCCCACATAATTATTATTTAATAGGCATTAACTGGGTGCATACTTATCTAGGATCTCCTCCTGCTCCCCTCAAAACAATAAGGAGAAACTCATTAGTCGTGCAATACTAGCCACCTTTCACTCCAACGTATTGCAGATGTGATCTGAATAGAGCTAGTCAGAATTCAGGCTTTTTTCTACTCAACATTTAAATGGGAATTTTTTTTTTCAAAATTTTCCTTTGGAAAGTTAGACTTTTTGGGGGTGAAAAACTGAAAACAGGAATATTTCAACCAAACCTCGAAATATTTCCATTTGGAAATGCTGTGGAACCTTGTGGAAGTTGAAGTTCAGGAGCATCATGTTCCCATTCTCTATAGGCTGGGCTCCTTTGTCAGACCACATCTCCAATGAAGCATTGCCGTCCCCCATCATGGTGAGGAGAGGCAGTCTTGGGGCCCAATTCAGCAAAACACAACAGATTATTTACCACATTGAGTTATTGCCATTGATTTCATGGCCAAACCTGCATCCAAACACTCACATCCAGATCCTCAAAGGTATTTCAGCACCTAACTGCTGTTGATTTCAGTGGAAGTTTGATGGCTTAGTAAGTTTTAGGATCTGTGCCACAGTGCTCCCACAAATGAATGGGCTTACCATGTAGTCCACCCCTCACATACACTTTGTGTAGTAAACACTACATTTGGCAATATATGCTATGCTTACTGGGTCTAGGCATTAAGTTGTATTAAAATGGAGTTTATCAAAAGCAGATTAGAACTTGATTTTTTTTTAAAGTAAAATACAAATTTTAAACAATATATAGTAATCTTTAAAATACACTGCATTGGTTACCTCTGTAATAAGAATAATTCCAATCTAGAAAAGATAGCAGGCTTACATTATAATTAATATTTAACTTTGGTCTGGTAAATACATTACAAGATGTCTACACTGGAGAGAATAATAGTGGAAGGTGATTTTTTCCGAGTGCTACTAATACAGAACCAGAAAAGAGAGCTAAATTCTAGTCTCAGTAAAATAGATCCAAATCCATTGATATCAGTGGGGTTGGCTATGTGTCACTGAGAGCTGTATTTGATCTGTTTTCCTCATTATCAATACATTGCTGAAGAGACAGTCAGATGACTGAGAATCACTTGTATATTTGTGGATGTGCCCTAAATACACATTACTGGAGCAAAATGGAGTGAATAATAGCCTTTTAACTGTGGGGGTTCCCACAAGGTACTTGCCCTATTCTGCTAAAGAAAAGAAAAGAGGAAGACAGACAAATGTTTAGAATAATGATTATATGATTGTCTGCTAATTAATGTTTCATTACGTTATGATCTCAAAAGCAAGCTTCATCAGTTAATATGTGGACTGTGAAAGTGAGACAAATAAGAGAAATGGTAATGGGAGTTTCTGAGGAAAGTTGGACTAAAATGAACCTGTAAGCAAACAGCATGATAACGAAATCTGCTAGTAGTTTACCCTCACGGCCTCTTGAAAGTGGTGTGAAATATTCAGTGGAGAACTAAAGATTCTCAAATTGTGCCCACGTTTGAGTGAGTGCAGCGCCTGCTAACACTAACAGCATAGTGTTTCAGAAAAGTTTGGTGGGATTTCGACCCCTCTCATGGATGTCTGAAATTATGGGGGGAAAAAAGAGTACTTGTGGCACCTTAGAGACTAACAAATTTATTGTTTTAGCCCATGAAAGCTTATGCCCAAATAAATTTTAGTCTCTAAGGTGCCACAAGTACTCCTCGTTGTTTTTGCTGATACAGACTAACATGGCTACCACTCTGAAACCTGAGATTATTAACGTATTTCTACATGGTGCATTTAGAATTTCAAGTGGGCACTGGTCATGTGGTATTTCTCCTGGTTTTCTGATTGGCAGATCCTATGCATTGGCGCAATGGAGAGCCAGTCCATTTTGACTAATGATCTCAATGGAAGTGTCTGAGTATTGTGTGATTTCACTGAATCCATCAGAAAGAAAATATGTTAAATTTCCTGGTATCTGTGCCTTGGGAGTTCCCTTCCAACCATTCTCAAGGTACTCTTATGAGAAATATCTTTGCCCTCAGACATGGCAGCAACACCCCTGCTAGAGAACTGTGCTGCTTTCTGCTACAATTTGAGTGGGAGGTTCCATGTTATATCCCCCAGCTCTGGTCAAGGAAGGTTTTCAAGGATGTAGTAAGCAACCTCCCATGCACACCACTCCTATATAGCCAAATTGCTTTATTTAGTATACCCTGCACAGGTCTTGGAGTGTTAGAAAATTAGTAATAATAAATGTTTAAACCTCTAAAAATGATCTAAAATAATAGTTCTTTAAAACAGGTTGTTATCTGAAGTCCAGTATCTAGAGGCCTACAAGGGCTAGAAATTGATCTTCTGGAATCTGAATCACTGGAAAGCCTGGAATCACAGTTCTCCTATGATATCAATTAGATATTGTAAAGACCAATGATCCTTGTTGGGGATTCAATATTCAAAAGACTTGAAATAAAATTCTGCAAGGGACAGGCAGGCAACAGGATGGTGAGCTGCCTTCCCAGAGCCAAGACACGAGACATCAACTCTAAGACTTGATAGGCTTTTGAAGTTGACAGAAAAGGATCTATTGGTGATGGTTCATATTGGTGCTAATGACACTGTGTAGCATGATACCTTGCAGATAGTAGATGACTTCAGAGAACTAGGAAGTGTGCTGAAGAAAAATGTGACTGATAATTGGGAATTGTTTAAGAACACTTTACTAGATACCCCCAAAAGCCACAATCTGATAATCAAGGAAGAAGGCTGTATTAGTTAAAAAAAACTGACCTGGTTTAAAGGGGAGGTTTGCAGTTTAAAGGAGAAGCTATAAAAGATAATATATATAAAACAAATGGAAGAAAGGGGAAATGGATAGATGAATATAAATCAGAAGCTAGGAACTGTAGAAAATTGATAAGAGAAGCAAAGAGACACAAGGAGACATTTATGGCCAGCAGAGTTAAGGACAATAAGGAATTTTTTTAAAGTATATAAGGAACAAAACAAATCCTAATAATGGTCAAGTTCACTACTAGATGGAAATGGTAGAATTATCAACAATAATACAGAAAAAGTAGAAATTTTCAATACATATTTCTGTTCTGCACTTGGTGGGAGAAACATGATATAATTATATCATCTATGAAAAGAATGAAATATTTTTGTGGCAGGAGGCAAATGGGAGCTGTCTGAAAGCTTTGGGATGTTAAAAAAAACCTTTTGATCCCTTCACTGATGAATTAGTGGGCAGAATGCAGGTCAGGAGGTCTAAGGAGTAAAATAAATCCTGTTCATGCCATGGTGGTGCAATTTATTCGATGGTTCTAGAAATGAATTCTGTTCACCCTCATTGCCATAGTATCTGAGCAACACTTGGAATAAAGGCACTTATTCCACTGATCTCACCATGACCACATCCATGGTGCAAATAGAGCTATGTGCAGCAATGTAGCAAATTTCTGCTTACCCACTTACCAAGGGCAATTAATTATATTTTCACTGGTGAATAAAGTATCATTGGGCTTCTCAGTGTCGTCATCATGATAGTAAATGGTAGATAAGTAGTGTTTGTCTGGGCTGGTAGATTTTTTTTTTGATACATTTGTAAGGCTGATGAAGCAAAGTGTGTGTCTTTATGTGTATGTGTGTATATGTGTGTGTGTGTGTGTATATATATATATATATATAAAAAGACAGGGATATGTTTATAGAATTTGAAACCTATACATTAACTCATTTGATGTGATCTCCACTTTGATGTTCATTAGGGTTAGAAAACATATGCCATTCCAAACCCCTGCCATGGAAAAGCGGCTTGTTCTTGAAGTGCCTGGCATTCTTTACTCTACATTGACCAATCAATCCTGAAGTTAATTTAATATTTATGCTGTAAGGTAACTTCCTTATATGTGCATTGAGTAATGAAAAGATGAAATTACTGTTTGTGAATGGTGAATACTTCACAGCAGCTGATGTTAGTTGTAATAAGGAGAGACAGGGTACAGTGAGAGCTGTGGCATAAAGAATATTGTCAAAGGGTATAACTGTCAAATCCAATAATTTGCAGATATAAAAATTAAAGCATGCAGGTATGTATAATAGGATTTCATGCAACTAGTATCTCAGATGTAATTAATCTACTTGATTGATGCCTAGTCACCCTTTTCAACATATTGAGCCACATTTATCCCTGGTGTAAGTTCAGTGAAGTTAATGGCCCATTTTGTCTAAATTAATTAAATAAAACCTCAGCTTCATAAGAAAACATACTAGTCCGGAGCCCCAGCTGGTGTAAGTCATCATAGCCCCACTGAGGTCAATGAAACAACATCAGTTGACACCTCCTAAAGACTGGCCAACTATGTTTTAAAGCCTTATAGTTTGAAAGCATCAGTGTTAATCCTTTGATGCCATATTATCTGTGTTGTAGTTTCTAGATAGGACTGTGCTATTCCAATCTAGTTAACCAGTGTGAAATGGCCACATATTTATTACATTTCTGATCTCTCAGAGCTGGGGAGTGAGGATGGATTTAAGCTGGTATGGCGTACTGCAAAGAGCAGGAGCGGGGCAGGTGTACCACCCCAGAGCTTCCACGTAGGGCAGGGATCGGCAACCTTTGGCATGCGGCCTGCCAGGCCAGCACATTCCTCAGCCCACGCCGCTTCCTGCAGCCCCCATTGGCCGGGGACGGCGAACCGCGGCCAAGGGGAGCTGCGATTGGCCGAACCTGCGGATGTGGCAGGTAAACAAACCAGCCCGGCCCGCCATGGGGCTTACCCTGGTGGGCTGAGTGCCAAAGGCTGCTGATCCCTGACCTAGGGTATCCTCTGTCTGTAGGATACAGCAGCCAGCCCCGCTGGAGGACAGGAATAGGAGGTTGGGGGGGGGGGCAGTGCAGCCACGCCAGAGGAGCTGCGGGAGTGGGGCCACCAGGTGGCCCCACGTTCTGCTCCTTTCCCTGCTGAAGTTCCCGGGAGAGCCCTGCGGTTCAGTACCGTTAACATACTGCATGAAAGAACATAACATTTTATATATTTGTATTTAAGTGAAAACCTCAACTAAGCACTAGCTGTGGAGTCATAAACTGCAGCTCAATTATGTTGTGTATTTGGTTGTCGTGGTAATAGAACCTTGTGTTGCTATGGCAACTGAGTTAGATTATTAGGGGATAGCCCAGCCAGCTTTGGCTGGGCTGTTGGTTAGTTCTGAGTGTGGAAATAAATGGCTGCTGCAAGGTTTACAGCACTCTGTGTCTCCAGTGATTTCTTCCTAAAGCTGTTGCCCCCAAGGATATAACAACGTGACGACGAGGATGGGATATCTGTGCTGCCCCAGCAACAGAAGGAAGTAGAAGTTAAGGTACAAAAAAACCAAACAAACAAACCTTGTTTGCTGCTGGAAGGGGGTGAGAACTGGCTTGTTTGCACTGACTGCGCAAACTGAAACTAAAATCATGGCTACACTTACAGGGCCACTGGAACCTTTGGAGGAGACTATAGTGCAATGGCATGTGTATACTGAGTGTTTTGCGCGTTTTGTTATTGCAAATGACATTACAGAAGAGAAGAAGGTGCCAATATTCTTAAGTGTTGTAGGGGCTAAGACCTACTCCTTGCTACGCAGCTTACTGCACCCTGTTAAGCCAGAGACTAAATCTTACAGTGACATTGTGGAAATTCTGGGGTCCCATTTTTCTCCAAAACCACTGGTAATTGCTGAAAGATATAGGTTCCACAAAAGAGACCAGAAAGATGACGAAACAGTTGTACAATTTGTAGCAACTTTGAGAAAGCTTGCAGAACACTGTGAATTTAAGGAGATGTTAAATGATGCCCTTCGTGACAGGTTAGTGTGTGGCCTGCACAGTGAAGCTATACGGAAGCGCCTATTGACAGAGGCTCAGCTTACCTTACAGAAGGCCATTGATATTGCTGTCTCCATGGAACTGGCTACAAAGGAGGCACAATCCATCGGTGCATCCCCTAGGGTGCATAAGGTGTCACAAGAACCTACCCACAAAACTGTGGGGAGTCAGGAATGTTACCGCTGTGGTAAGCCGGGTCACCCTGCATCAGAATGCTGGTGTAAGGACCTGGTGTGTCGACACTGTGGCAAAAAGGGACACATTGCGTGTGCCTGTAAACAAAAGAAAAAGAGGCCTGTGGTCTGGCCGACCAAAAAGGGAAATCTGCATACCCTAGAGCAGACCCAGGATGGCCAAGGAGACACCTCCTCACAAGAAAAAGAGCCACTCCACGTTTTGTCTTTGGGAGTGGGTTCACATGAATACTGGGTAACCCCGTTGTTGGACAGCAAACCTATACGCATGGAACTGGACACCGGTGCAGCAGTTTCACTGGTCTCAGAGACTGTGTATAAAGAAAAGCTACAGCATCTTCCGCTTAAAGCAACAAAAACAGTGCTGAAGACATATACGGGAGAAGCTGTGCCCATGTTGGGCACTACTGATGTTAAGGTGGAGCTCAATGGACAGACTGCTAAATTGCCACTGTTTGTGGTGAGAGGTAATTACCCAGCCTTAATGGGTAGGTCTTGGCTTAGGGAGATCCAGCTGAATTGGGCAGAAGTGCACCGAGTGACTAAAGAAGAAACCGGTCTGACCACTATACTAAGGAGACATGCTGCTGTTTTTGGAGAGGATCTGGGAAGTATGAAGGGAATCACTGTGACATTGAACATTAAACCTGACAGTCAACCAAAATATCTGAAAGCCAGAACTGTGCCATATGCCATCAAGCCGAAGGTTGAAGCGGACCTGGAGCGCCTGGTCACAAATGGAGTCCTAATACCAGTTACCCATAGCCCATGGGCAACTCCTATTGTTCCAATAGTGAAGAAAGATGGCTCCCTCCGGATTTGCGGTGATTTTAAGGTCACTGTCAACCCAGTGTTGTGTGCAGAGCAATACCCGCTTCCCCGCATCGATGACCTCTTCGCAGGCCTGGCTGGGGGACAAAAGTTCAGTAAGATTGATCTGAGTCAAGCGTATTTACAGATGCACGTTGATGAAAAGTCCCAAGAGCTGTTGACTATTGTGACGCATAAGGGGCTTTATCGATACTGTCGCCTACCCTTCGGAATAACATCTGCTCCCGCCCTGTTCCAGAGGGCTATGGACCAGATCTTGTGTGGCTTGCCAGGAGTCCAGTGCTATCTGGATGACATCCTGGTCACTGGAAGGAATGAGGAGGATCACCTAAAGAATTTAGAGGCTACCCTACAAAGACTGGAAGAGTACGGACTGCGAGTCCGCAAAGACAAGTGTGAATTCTTCCAGCCCTCTGTTGAATATTTGGGACACATCATTGATGCTACCGGTCTTCGTAAGGCCCCTGCCAAAGTTAAGGCTATTGTGGAGGCTCCCCCTCTTCGAAATGTTAGCCAGCTTCACTCGTTTCTAGGACTATTGAACTATTATGGAAAGTTCATCTCACAGTTAGCCACACTGCTAAAACCACTTCACGAACTCCTTGGGCAGAACAAGGCCTGGAAGTGGACTGAAGCCTGTGATGTTGCATTTAACAAAGCTAAGGATGCATTGCTAAATTCTGAAGTTCTGACGCACTTTGATCCATCCTGACCCCTACAGTTGGCCTGCAATGCGTCCCCTTATGGAGTGGGAGCAGTCGTGTCACACATTATGCCTTCGTGAGAAGAGAGACCTATTGCGTTTGCTTCACGCACTCTAAACAAAGCAGAAACTAATTATGCCCAAATCGAACGTGAGGCATTGGGAATCGTTTTCGGAATTCAGAAGTTTCATCAGTACCTGTTCCGACGGAAGTTTACTCTTCTCACAGACCATCGACCCCTGACTTCAATTTTTGGACCCCACACCGGCATTCCTCCATTAGCCGCTAGTCGTATGCAACGGTGGGCACTGTAGCTTTCCGCGCACACATATGACATCAAATATAGGAAATCCACTCTGCACAGCAATGTGGATGGTCTTTCAAGGCTGCCTTTGCCAGTCAACCATCGAGATAGTGCCCAGAAGGAAAACTTTTACTTTGCACAGGTAGAGAAGGCAACTCGAGTTGACCCAGTATTATCCCAGGTTATGGACCTGGCATGGAACATCTCGACGAACCTCTCTGGTCTCACCCGACCTTGTTATCTACATGTCCAGGAGAACGGAGTTATCAATCCAATCTGGGTGTTTGTTGTGGGGGAGATGTGTCATTATCCCACCACCACTGAGATCACAGATGTTAGAACAGCTCCATTCCGGTCACTGTGGAATAGTATGCATGAAGGAAATTGCACAAAGCTATTTTTGGTGGCCTGGATTGGACAGTGCTATTGAGGAGAAGGCAAGAGCTCGTATGTCATGTCAGGGTGTGAGGAATGCACCCCAGTGGGCATCCCTACATCCATGGAACTGGCCTGAAAACCCGTGGCAACGTATTCACGTTGACTTCGCTGGCCCCCTTGAAGGAAGCATGTTCTTGGTGGTGGTAGCTGCCCATTCTAAATGGCCAGAAGACTCTATAATGCAGTCCACTACTGCAGAGAGTACTATCCAAAAACTACGAGGACTCTTTAGTCGTTTCGGTCTGCCAGAACAACTTGTGAGTGACAATGGACCGCAGTTCGTCTCTCAGGAGTTTCAAAGGTTTATGAAGGCAAATGGGATACACCACATGACTTCAGCACCATATCATCCATCCACCAATGGATTAGCTGAAAGATTTGTGCAGACAATGAAACAAGCTTTGAAATCTGCAAGGGGATAATTATCCATTCAAAAGCGTCTGGACACCGTCTTACTATCCTACAGAAACACACCTCATGCTACGACCAAGGCATCCCCAGCCTTTCTAATGATGGGACGACAGCTGCGCACTTGCTTTGATCTGCTGAAACCTTCTGAACCCTGACAAATTGTGCAACGTCAGCAGCAAGATCAAGTCATCAGGCGTGCACCCAGAGCAAAAGACCAAACCTTTAGCCCAGGACAGCCGGTTTTGACTCGGAATTATACTTCTGGAGCTAAATGGGTCCCTGCCACTGTAATTGCTCAAACGGGACCTGTTTCCTACACAGTCCGGACTGCAGAGGATCTCACCTGGCGACGACATGTAGATCAGTTGCTGCCAGGTCATACCAGTCCTCAGGACACATCTTCAGTTGAGTTGCCTGACTTCACCACCTCCGGCGAGACACCGAATCGAGAGTCACCTGTTCCTGCCTTTTCCCCCCCATTACTGCCAGCGGCAGAGATACCCCTCTGCCCGGCACGAGCTGATACCCCATCTTCACCCATTCTCCCTATGAACCCTGAGCCGATTGTCAGGCCTGCGCCCAAGACACTTTCGGGTGCAACAACACCAGAAGTCCGCCGTAATCCACCTAGAGACAGAAGGCCTCCTCGTCGGCTGGATCTTTAGCTAGGGCGAACCAACGGTTACGGGGCAAAAAAATCCCCGGGGTTTAGCCGGGAATGGAGGCAGTCTACCCTCCTTCTCTAGTTTAGTGTTTGTTTTATTTAGGGGACATTCTTATTAAGGGGGGAGGTATATGTTGTGTATTTGGTTGTCGTGGTAATAGAACCTTGTGTTGCTATGGCAACTGAGTTAGATTATTAGAGGATAGCCCAGCCAGCTTCGGCTGGGCTGTTGGTTAGTTCTGAGTGTGGAAAGAAATGGCTGCTGCAAGGTTTACAGCACTCTGTGTCCCCAGTGATTTCTTCCTAAAGCTGTTGCCCCCAAAGATATAACAAATAATAGGCCCCAATTCTGCAACTCTTACTCATACAGAGTAATACTTATTCAGGTGAGTAGTCCCTTGGAGTTTACGGGTCAATCACAAACAAGGAAAAAATCTCAAGCAAGAAGGAAAATTACCCTGGGCAAATTAATGAACTCATTAGAAAGTGTGGCATTTAGCTGAGAGGACAATGACAGAGCTGAATGTAGTCAGCCAGGACTATGCTGAAACGGAAGGTTGGTGTGTCATTGTGATGGATGTACTAGTGTCTGTGCTTTTCAGTGGAGTTTGGATCAGGCTCTTTGTGAATATCAATTGCCAACTGTGCTATACTTCAGCCTATGCAGACCTATTGATAAGCACATCTCACAATTATGGAGGTTTAATTTGATTTGGATGAATGTCAGATGCGCGCGTGCTTATCCACATCTTTTTGGTCGCTAGAAACCAAACTGGAAATATCATGAGGCACAAGAGTTTTTTGGAAAATGTCATAATTCCTGGCTCTTGCTAATTCCACCAGATCAACTTCTTCCAGAGTAAATGGGTACTTTCACTCTTATGCAAAACCACAAAGTGCAGAAATGGGCTAAAATGAAACCACAACCCCCACCCAAAAATCCAAGCTTTTACAAACTTCAGAAAAGTGTGGAGTTTAATTTTGAGTGAAACTTTAGGTTGTTTCTGTTATTATCCAGATTGGTTGGCCTCTCCCTTTATAGGGCATAGCCAAAGGTAACAAAACAAAATAAAGTCTCTGTGGAACTATATTGTGAGTAGGAGGGACAGGATTTGGATTTAACTTAATGCTTTTGTTGTATTTGCACTCAGTTTGATGCCTGGCACTGACTTTTTGGAAAGTAGTGAAGAAAGTTTGCATGATTGCAGGAAGTTCCTCCCATATTTGAAGATACTCCATTCTCTGCAGGTATTTGCAGTATCCATCTTTAAAGTGGTAGATGCATGATTACCAGGTTAACACCATTTATGTTTGTTTGTCTCCCATAGCATATGTAACAAAGTACCTATGTGCTTAACATCTGTATCAAGTAATATAGTCCAACAGGTAGAGTAATATACTAAGAGACCTGGTTTCTATTCTCAGCGCTGCCACTGACCTGCTGTGTAACCTTGAGCAAGTCACTTCCCCTCTTTGTGCTCTGTATTTTTCTGTCCTGCTCTTTGTCTGTTTAGATTATCAGATCTTTGGGACAGGGGCTATATCTTACTATGTGTTTGTACAGTGCCTAGCATAATGTGGCCAAAATCTTGATAGGGCATCCTATACATTATTGTACAGATAAGAACGCTAATTAACGATCCACTACTTGTTTGAAAACTGTAAAGGATAAGAGAATTATTAAAAACTGGAACGAAATGAGAAACAGGGCAATGTAGAAGTAAACATTTCTACTCGTGAGAAATTAACATAGGTTGAAAACATTTTTCCACCTAGATTTTATAGGTTATAATCTATTTTGCCAGATGAGAATAAAGTTATGGTTGTAAAAAAGTAGAATTTTTAAATATAGCATTTAATATCTCAAAAAAGACTCTCAATTAGAGTTATATACATTTAAATGGAATTGGCTTATTTCTTCTTGTCATGGTCTGGTGAGCTTCATAGCCTGACATTTCTCCCAAAATATTTAAATTACTGCCAGCAATAGCACAGCGCTGCTGTGAATAAAAATTACCATCAGTCTCCGGCTAGTTTTTTTGTCAATAAGCCCTGAAAGAAAAAGCTTAAGAAAAGGCAGTGAGAGAAAATGATTATAAATGAAGAAAACTAAAAAGAAGGTGGTGAGGGTTGTTCCCAAAAAATTATCTCAGTCGTTATGAATGGAAAAGGAGTAACAGAAACAGAACGTATGTAGCTTTGCTGAGAGATTTCTCTGGTTAACTGCTCATTATTCTGTAATCGTTTACCCTGATTGATGTGGCTGTAAGTAGTATGGAAGTTACAAAGCCATACAGAATAAGTATGTTGTGCAAGCAAATTACCTATCCTTCTGAAGTAGCCATTCACAGTTGTGAAGTATAAAAACCAATATTTATTGGCAAATTCTATTTTAGCAATGGTTCTTTTCCTGACTGGTCACTGAAACGCTAGCTACCCAGGGCACATTTACTCATATGGGCCCTGACCCAATGCCCACTGAAGTCAAAGGAAAGACTTGCATTGCCTTCAATGCACTTTGGGTTAAACATGGGAATTCTTTAATTTCATATGCTCTTTATTGAGATAAAAAACAACAACAACTAAGCACTAGATTCTGTAAGGTGGTCAGGACTCTGGCCCTGATCCAGCAAAGACTTAAACGTGTGCTGAACTTTAAGTCAGTCAGCTGTTTCTTTTCTTCAGTAAGACAATTCACATGCTTAAGTGTTTTTCTGGGTCAAGGCTAGTACCTTATTGGATTGAGCCGTAAACTAGGAATATTGCCCCCCACGTCCAGCCTAAGTAACTCCATTGGGTACAGGTGAGTGACCACTGCTCCATGGCCTCTAATCCAGCCTAAGGCCTTCAATGACCAATGGTTCTTCCCCTAAAGAACCCTTGTGTTTGGCTACCCCAGGAGCCTCCAAGAAGTGAAGCTCTTTTGCTCAGTCAGGTTCTACACTCTGAGATAAGAAGGAGATTTGTAGTTAAGATTTAAATTCAGTCCTGCCCAAACCATCTCTGTATACGTATAGGTTCTCTTTTTTTAAAAAAACAAGAACAGGTTTGATTAGGATATTTGAATGAGGGGAAAAAGTGATTACCAAATACAGCAGCCAATGGAAATTGACAATTGTTTTTACACACTAGGAGAGGTCCATCAGTAAATGTGAATCTTGAGGCTTTCAAGCACCAACTGCAAATCTGTAAAGAAAATTAAAATGTTCTTTAGTTTCTGGGACAGGCCCCAAATTAGATAGTTTGGCTCATGCACAAGCTATCAAGCAGAGAGAATATGTATTCAAGCTGACCATGATATCTGATAAAGAGAAAGAAAGGTATTTTTAAAACCTTTTACATTTTGTTGGGCCAGTTTTGGCTCTCATTTACGCTGCTGTAAATCCAGAGCAACTCAAATGCGAGCAGCATCTGACTCACTGTGGAAAAGCTTTGCACTATTGAACTTCTACATTTTTGGGGAGGGAAGGGGAGAGGAATTCACAAAAGCTTTTGCATGGGATTTCAAAGACGTTGTCTACATGTTACTAATTCAGCAAAAAGCCCCCAAAGCAAGACCCATTTAAAGCCAGAATAAAATGTTTCCATACTGTTGTTTAGTATATATTTAAATAGTCCACAGATAGAAGGGATTTCCTTGCTTCAGACAAGAAATATCTAATGCAGGGATCGGCAGCCTTTGGCACACGGCTCGCCAGGGTAAGCCCCCTGGCGGGCTGGGCCAGTTTGTTTACCTGCCGCGTCCCACTGGCCACAGTTCACCGTCCCAGGCCAATGGGGACAGTGGGAAGCGGCGCGGGATGAGGGATGTGCTGGCCGCTGCTTCCTGCAGCCCCCATTGGCCTGGAGCGGCGAATCGCGGCCAGTGGGAGCCACGATCGCCGAACCTGCAGACGCGGCAGGTAAACAAACCGGCCCAGCCCGCCAGGGGGCTTACCCTGGCGAGCCACATGCCAAAGGTTGCTGATCCCTGATCTAATGCAAGAGAAGAGAGGGCAGACAGGCATGGGAAGGACAACTAAAGACAATTTCTGAGTTTTCAGACAACAGAATCAGTCTAATGGTTTTCCCTGTTCCAGGGCTAAAGTATGAAGAATTCTACAAAAGCAAGTGTAACAGCATCCCTGCAGGGCCCTCCTGGCTCCTGCTGGGCTGAGAAAGTCACACAGAGACCTTTAGGTACAGTGCCCACCTGGTGCTTTTATTTACAGTCTGTGCTCCCACCACCTTTCCACCATACAAGTAGTCCCCTTCTTGCAGGAGAGGGGGCAAGCTATCTCTCTCTGCTTCCCCTCACTGCCTTTCCTCTACTGCAGCTTTCCTTTTTCCAGCTCCCCCCTGGCTTCCTTCCCCTGGGGCTCTTATCCTACCCCAGCCTGATGAGGCAGCAGCTGTTCAAGCTTCCCCAATCAGGGCCAGGTGGTCTACCCAGCTCCAGTTCACCTCCCTTAATTGGAGCTGGAGTGAGAGAGGCTTGGCTAAGCAGTTTTCTGCTTAGCACCCTGTCACACAAGTCATGGGGTAAAAACCTATGTGCAAAAGAGTTTTTGTTTTAAAAGATAAATGCAAAGTTATACACATTGAGAAACATAATCCCAGTTATACATACAAAATTATGGGATCTAAATGACCTGTGACTACTCAAGAAAGAGATCTTGGAATCATTGTGAACGGGTCTCTGAAAACATTTGCTCAATCGGCAGTGGCAGTCAAAAATCTAACAGAATGTTAGGAATCATTAGGAAAAGGATAGATAATAAGACAGAAAATATCATAATTCCACTATATAAATCTATGGTATGCTCACACCTTGAATACAGCATGCAGTTCTGGTTTACCCCCATCACAAACAAGGTATATTAGAATTGGAAAAGGTACAGAGAAGGGCAACAAAAATGATTAAGGGTATAGAACAGCTTCCATATGAGGAGAGATTTAAAAGACTGGAATTCTTTGGCTTGAAATAGAAGACTAAGGGGGATATGATAGAGGTCTATAAAATCATGAATGGTGTGGAGAAAGTGAAAAAGGAAGTGTTATTTACTCTTTTTTGTAACACAAGAACTGGGGTCACCCAATGAAATTAATAGGCAGCAGGTTTAAAACATAACAAAAGGAAGTACTTTTTTCACACAACACATAGTCAACCTGTGGAACTCATTGCCAGGGGATGTTATGATGGCCAAAACTATATATATATAATAGGGTTAAAAAAGAATTAGATAAGTTCATGGAGGATAGGTCCATCAAGGGCTATTAGCCAGGATGATCAGGGCTGCAGCACCATGCTCTGGGTGTCCCTAGCCCCTGACTTCCAGAGCCTGGGACTGGACGACAGGGGATGGATTACTTGATAATTGCATGTTCTGTTCATTCCCACTGAAGCACCAGACATTGGCCAGTGTCGGAAGACAGGATACTGGCCTACGTGGACCATTGGTCTCACCCAGTGGGGCCGTTCTTAATGTTCTAATGATGCTGGAACTAGGTCTCGGAGTGTAAATACAAAAATCACATGGCACTAGGACATCGACAATCTAGATGGAAAAAATGAATGGATAGCACAGAACTCCTTAAAACGAGATATTTTCCTTCTGAGCTGTTTTTCTGTATACATTTTTTTTAGAGCTAATGAGCTCACATCACAGAGGGAATGGTTGCTCAGGAATTGCAATACTACTACTAATAAAGTGTGTTAATAAAGGGTTTCTAAGGACCTATGTCGTCTTGAACCAATGACAGCAGGTGTTAGCTGGGGACTTGATAGAAGATTTTTTTCGTGTTATTTATTCCCGTTTTGCTAAGGAGGGGTATCATTACTATTTGGAAATTTTCTTTAAGTGGGAAGATAAGATCATTCATTTTCAAAGGCAGAATGACTTTTAGATTTGGGATGCAATAGTCAATAGAAACCATTACAATTTGGGTCTCTTAAAAAAATCAATTCAAAAGCTGGAACACAAATTAAGTACCCATCTGAAAAGGCTATAAGGTTCAAAGACTTACAAATGCATTGCAATACTCCATGTGGATTTTGTAATGCTTATGCATGTGTTGCTAGCAAATGGATAATTTAGGAAAAGAGCTGGATGCTTAAGTGATAAAACTGTCTGAGAACTCCACAGGAAGTTGTTTGCATTGAATAGTTACTATTCATGGGAATTCTGAGAAAAAATATCTCTTCTAAACTTTATCAGTAAACTGAAAAATGAAATGAAAATTTTATCTGATTAATTTTGACTCGTTTTCTGCTTGCAGCATTTCCATGAGCAGGTCACAAATCATGGAATCAAATTCATACAACAAATATTTGTTCAATTTATTTAAAGTATATGGATTAAATGGAAACATTCTAACTATAAGGCCAGATCCTCACCTGGTATACATCAGTGTAGTTTCATTGACTTCAGTGAAGCTATGCTGATTTATACCAGCTGAGCATCTGATCTAAGGAGAGTTGCCTGAATGTTGTTGGTCATAAATAGTACTGTTTGTTTGTTTTCCTTGATTGAGTGTGATAGCACTTCTGGTGCAACTTATTGCATGTGAAAATGTCATATGTTCACAGCAGCAAATCCCAAAGGAGTGGGGACATGGCCAAAGCAAATGCACTTGATTGTATATTTGAACAAGTATAATTTTCAGAAATTTCTTTTGAAGTTTGAATATTGTGGTGGCAGGAACCCAAATTGACCAAGTCTTGTCTTAATCAAAAAAGGAAATTTGAGATGGGACTATCTGAGGGGATATTTGACTTGAGTGGTTTTGGTTCACTAAGGAGTGCAGTAGTACAGTCAGCTTTGCTAAAATATTCTCTCTCTTGGATTAAAGAAGAAGGGTAGGAGAATGTGAGGTTAAGTAATCTGGGAGAAAGGATTGAAGCCATAGGGGAAAATAGACTGTTCATTGACTTCGGTAGGTACTGAATCAAACTATGAGGGTACTGTGGAGTGTTATAATTGCACGCTTTTACTTAACTAAATAAGGTAAATAAGAAAGCGAAGTGTGCTAGGTGATGTACAAAGTCGCTGCTCTGTAGAGTTTACAATCCAAATAGAACCCCACCTGGTATTCTGGAGGCACTGGTCATGCTCTGAGTGCAGTTTTACATTCAAAGCATGGATTTATAGAGTCTTTAATGCTTTTTGTCTGACATATTTATAGGAATGGTACACAAGGTTGAAATTCTGCATTCCTCTTATGTTACCTGTGACGGGTTAGATCACAGTACCCCACTTGGGAGCTGCCACCCGATGTGCCAAGATTACTTCTACCCCTGCTTTCCCTGCCAGCTTGGGACCCCAGCACCCTGTCTTGCTGAGCCAAACACTCCTGTCTTCTCCAACAAAGACCCAGGGTCTGAATTACTTGCCCCAAAGCTGCAGGTTTACCTGAAAGCAGCTAACAGAAGTGTTCCTGTCTTTAACACTCAGATGCCCAACTCCCAATGGGATCTAAACCCAAATAAATCTGTTTTACCCTGTATAAAGCTTATGCAGGGTAAACTCATAAATTGTTCGCCCTCTATAACACTGATAGAGAGATATGCACGGCTGTTTGCTCCCCCAGGTATTAATACATACTCTGGATCAATTAATAAGTAAAAAGTGATTTTATTAAATACAGAAAGTAGGATTTAAGTGGTTCCAAGTAGTAGCAGACAGGACAAGCAAAATAAAATAAAATGCGCAAATCTATGTCTAATCACACTGAATACAGATAATCTCACCCTCAGAGATGCTTCAGTACGTTTTTTCCTCAGACTGGACACTTTCCAGGCCTGGGCACAATTCTTTCCCCTGGTACACCTCTTGTTCCAGCTCAGGTGGTAGCTAGGGGATTCTTCATGATGCCTCCTCTCCACCCTTTGTTCTGTTCCACCCCTTTATATATCTTTTGTATAAGGCGGGAATCCTTTGTCCCTCTCTGGGTTTCCACCCCCTCCTTCTCAATGGAAAGACACCAGGTTAAAGATGGATTCCAGTTCAGGTGACATGATCACATGTCACTGCAAGACTTCATTGCCCACTTGCCAGCACACAGGTATACAGGTAAAACACACCCATCTGCAGAATTGTTCTGGTTAATGGGAGTCATCAAGATTCCACACCACCATTAATGGCCCACACTTTGCATAATTACAATAGGCCCTCAGAGTTATATTTCATATTTCTAGTTTCAGATACAAGAGTGATACATTTATACAAATAGGATGATCACACTCAGTAGATTATAAGCTTTGTAATGATACCTTACAAGAGACCTTTTGCATGAAGCATATTCCAGTTACATTATATTCACTCATTAGCATATTTTTATAAAATTATATAGACTGNCATAAATTGTTCGCCCTCTATAACACTGATAGAGAGATATGCACGGCTGTTTGCTCCCCCAGGTATTAATACATACTCTGGATCAATTAATAAGTAAAAAGTGATTTTATTAAATACAGAAAGTAGGATTTAAGTGGTTCCAAGTAGTAACAGACAGGACAAGCAAAATAAAATAAAATGCGCAAATCTATGTCTAATCACACTGAATACAGATAATCTCACCCTCAGAGATGCTTCAGTACGTTTTTTCCTCAGACTGGACACTTTCCAGGCCTGGGCACAATTCTTTCCCCTGGTACACCTCTTGTTCCAGCTCAGGTGGTAGCTAGGGGATTCTTCATGATGCCTCCTCTCCACCCTTTGTTCTGTTCCACCCCTTTATATATCTTTTGTATAAGGCGGGAATCCTTTGTCCCTCTCTGGGTTTCCACCCCCTCCTTCTCAATGGAAAGACACCAGGTTAAAGATGGATTCCAGTTCAGGTGACATGATCACATGTCACTGCAAGACTTCATTGCCCACTTGCCAGCACACAGGTATACAGGTAAAACACACCCATCTGCAGAATTGTTCTGGTTAATGGGAGTCATCAAGATTCCACACCACCATTAATGGCCCACACTTTGCATAATTACAATAGGCCCTCAGAGTTATATTTCATATTTCTAGTTTCAGATACAAGAGTGATACATTTATACAAATAGGATGATCACACTCAGTAGATTATAAGCTTTGTAATGATACCTTACAAGAGACCTTTTGCATGAAGCATATTCCAGTTACATTATATTCACTCATTAGCATATTTTTATAAAATTATATAGACTGCGACGTCACATTACTTGTAAACAATGAACCCCATCTCCCGAAGTAGCCCCTAGTGTGAATTCATTGTGTCCAGAGAGTTAAAGCTAGTCACTCTATAATGTGTATCAAATTATTTACTCTACATGTTTCACACTATATTTTGGCCTCTGATCCTGAATTATTTGCTATCACTCTCTTCCTCCTTCTCCCGATACATTCAAGTAGCTTATAGAGCTGGATAATTAACAACTGAATATGCATGAATGTTGTTTTCATTGTTTCTCTTGCTCTAATTAGAAAGAGTGGCAGAAAGAAGTTCCATCCAAGGGGAAAGCAAAACATTCTGTCTTACAGAGAGAGATCATTGGTTCCCCCCGCTCCCTCCCCCCCACACACATGGTTTGTTATAGTACTTTAACTTTATTTCTTGTAATAGTTGCTGAAAGGTAGGCTGGGGAATACATTATATGCAGATATTATGTAATGCTTTTATTTTTACGTTGTATAATGAAATAGCTGTAGATGAGCAATATTTATCAGAGACAGTGACATCAATCTAAGATTGATGATGACTATCTATCAAGGGAGACACACATACTAAAGTAAATAATGTCTGTCCTAAGACCAAGGAAGACTGAGCAAATTGTATTGTGAAACATTTCTCCTCAGAGCTCTAGGGAGCTGTATCCAACATTCAGAAGACATCAAGCTGCATCAGGTAGGTATCTGAGATTCACTCTGCACTGGAATCCACAACAGACCTACAATTAGCAGAGATGGCTTTATACCACCTGCTTTGCAGGGCCGCCCAGAGGATTCAGGGGGCCTGGAGCAAAGCGGGGGAGCTGCGGCGCTTGTACTCACCCAGCAGCGGTCCGGGTCTTCGGCGGCATTTCGGCGGCGGAGGGCCCTTGAGTCGCTCCGCGTCTTCAGCAGCACTGAAGGATCCCCCACCGCCGAAAAATGCCGAAGACCCGGATCGCCGCCGGGCCAGGGCTCATGGGGCCCCTGTGGGGCCCGGGGCAAATTGCCCCATTTGCCCCCCCCCCTCCGGGGGGGTCCTGCTGCTTTGTTCCACTTCAGAGTTTGTGGGGATCAGAGGATGCCAATGGCAGGAGGGGTGAGATAGGAGTATGCAGTGCTCTGGCTGATCCCCAGCTGGCAGTTACTACAGGACCTCTGCAACCTGCAGAACTAGGCTGCTCTAAATTACATCAGGTGCCATTTTATGTTCCAGCAACCTCAGGTTTGGGGAAATACACAGAGGGACACAATTAAGAGTCCAGGCCCATATTTTGAAAGGCATTTTGCCACCTAACTCCCACTGAGCAAAATGGGATTGGGGCCTAAATACCTTCAAAAATCTTGACCCTTAACCTATTGTGTTGAGAGGTGGTATTCACATTGTCTAAGGGCTGCTTGCAGTCCCTATGTTTCTGCAGTCATAGTGGGATGGAGGAGGTGGGAAATTTCAGAGAAATAAATCAGGATAGCAATGTTGCAACTCGGGGCAGGCCTGGGCTCACTGAATTACGCTGATCTAATACTGGAGTAGTGCAGGGGTGAATCATGCCCTTTATTTTTATTATCAAAGGAGAAGAGCTCACGTTTGCTGTGCGTCAGTGGGCATTTAGCTACAAAAAGTGACACCCAGTGAGCCAGTCTAAAAAGCTCAGCTTGCTGGCAACTGTAAACTGGTGCCACTAAATGTAGAATGTTACCATTGAATGCTTGCAGGCTTTTGTAGGCAATGCATGTGTTTAAGTAACATCATAATAAAGCGACTAAGAACTTGAAGTATCCATTTATAATGTACTGTGATAAATAGCAGCATATGACTGTTGAATAACAGGACTGTTGGTGAACTGGTAGGCAACCTTTTCTTTTAATTCTGCAGAGAGTTATTGATAGTTGCTTCTACTTCTTCTAGTCAACTTGACAGCCATCATATGTGGGAAGGGGTGATGGGCTGTGACATGGTATACTCTAGATCAGTAGTGGGCAACCTGTGACCCGTGGGCCGCACGCAGCCCATCAGGGTAATCCGCCGGCGGGCTGCAAGACAGTGTTTACATTGACCGTCCACAGGCATGGCTGCCTGCAACTCCCAGTGGCCGCGGTTTGCCGTTCCCAGCCAATGGGAGCTGCGGGAAGCGGCGCGGGCAGGAGGGACATGCTGGCCGCCAGCGGATTACCCTGACAGGCTGCAGGTTGCCCACCACTGCTCTAGATGATACAGTCACACCAGTCAGAACTGTAGCAATGGAATGTACTTACTGAGTTGATCATAACATCTTTGAAATCTTCTCCCGGGCTCCGTATACACTAGATGACAAACTCTTTGCTTTTGGTTTGCTTTCTATTGGTTTCAATAGAATTATGCCCTCAGAGAATTTGGCCCTAGGACTTTTTTCCTTAAAACTTCCCACCCTTGCAACCACTGGTTCAACTCAGTCAGAGCAACAAAGTCAGTCCTAGCTAGAGTGCTGGCAACGACTAACGTTTTTATCACTTTGTCTAAAACTGCTCTGAGCAGGATGAGAAGACACAGTAGCTAAAAAGTTGGTTGCTTTG
This sequence comes from Platysternon megacephalum, assembly GCA_003942145.1. NCBI lineage: Eukaryota > Metazoa > Chordata > Testudines > Platysternidae > Platysternon > Platysternon megacephalum. The sequence goes on from QXTE01000413.1 coordinate 562,172, forward strand.
CCCCTTGTCCACATTTTATCTCTCCCTGATGTTACCAGCAGTGGAGCTGAGGCAGTAGTAGTGACATAGGGTAAGAAGGCTTGTCTGCATTAAGGAAATGTGCATTGTTGTAATTACATAAGTGAAGTCACACTGGAGAAACCCCTAAAGGCAGATGTACTAGATCAGCACAAATGGGGTTTACATAGTCACAGCTTAATTTGGTTAGTAACCATGCACATTATGGTTTTGGGATTGCATAGCTATGTTATTGGAGTGAATTTCCTTAATGTAGCCAAGCCCTTAGGGAAAATCGATTATTGCAGTGGTTCTCAACCTGGGGTCTGGGCCCCCCTAGGGAGCCTCGAGCAGGTTTCAGGGGGGCCTCCAAGCAGAGCCAGCATTACACTCGCTGCGGTCCAGGGTAGAAAGCTGGAGCCCCACTGCATGGGGCTGAAGCCCAGGTCCCTGAGCCCCACCACCCAGGGCTGAAGCTGAAGCCTGAGCAGTGTAGCTTTGGGGAGGGTGGGGGGGAAGGGGCTGTGGCATGGAGCCCCAGGCAATTGCCCTGCTTGCTACTGTCTAACGCCAGCCCTGGCTTTTATATGCAGAAAACCAGTTATTGTGGCGCAGGTGGGCCATGGAGTTTTTATAGCATGTTGTGTGTGGGGTGGGGGTGGCTCAGAAAGAAAAAGATTGAGAACCCCTGGATTATTGTACCCACAGCCACTGAGTGTCCCTTGGCTTCTGGAAGCAACTATTCAAACAAAAGCTGCTCACTAGGAATAAATACACATTGAAAACTGGTACTGTAGTTGTAATTTTTTTCTCCAATAAGTGGTGCAGAGAATTAAATCATAACTCCCTTAAATGCAAAAGCTTTGGGGGGAATTGACTTTGTAAAGTGTTAAGATACAATGCTAAGATACTGAGTTAAGATACTCCCATGCCTTTGACATTCTTCTTCTTCTGTATTGTATTGTATAATCCTATATACTGAATACAAGGTCTCTGCTTCCTATTAGGGTCTGAATATATTTAGCATGCAGAATGGCACCACTAGTAATCGGAGTAAGCAGCTAAAGAAAATGAACCATGCAAGAATTTACATTTTCTGATAATTTAGGTAGCCCTAACTGAATTAGCATTTAGGAAGAACATACACTGTGGTAATCCATGCAGTAGTTAATTTCAATGCTTTACTGCCTTGGCAATGAAAATCCTGGCAAATTAATTTCTATAATGCTTGACAAATGTTTCACTTTCTTTTGCCTTCACATTTAATGAACTTTGAAAATTTACATTAAGGTATTAAGAATCTACATAACTATGTCAGCATGTAACTGGTGGACCCAATGCAGACTTGGCTACTGATACAGGAACATCAACTTTTTGTGTCCTTTTAAAAGGAAGTCTACAAAGAGGGCAACAGCATTTTGTCAATGATACTATTAATTTAACTGACACGTCTCTAATGGACAAATTCAATCCATTTCTGGGTTTTTTTTTAATGATCTTCAGTTCTACCCAAGACTGGTGTTCACAACAAAATTATTTAAATCTTGCAGTGACAAACGTTTTTATACTTACATTAATATGAGCATGGCTCATAATTTCGTTTGTCTCTCATTTAGGAACAGAGCATAGCTTAGAGAGAGAGGATAATACAGGAAACGTGTGCCTCTTTATGTCTCGACTTGCTGCTAACCCAGCAGATGTGATAATCAAGGAAGCTAGAAGAAAATGAAAAGGCCTACATATATGCAGCCATCGGGGCAAAAAAGGCAATGATAGAATGGCAACAAGTGTCAATGACATATGTGGAGTGAAATAAACAGGGGGAGTTGTAGTTCAGGGGACTGGGACTTGAACCCAGGTGGCCCAAATTATGTATTGGTGATGGAGATTAATAGAGAGGAAGCGGAAGGATATGCAGAACCAATGGTAACTAGGTGAGATGTACTGCAGCACTTAGTAAGTCAACAGTGGGGTATAGAAATGGAAGGACTAGAGGTGAGGTACATGGAGATCTAGGTGCTACCATAAGATAAATAATAACAGTCAGTGTTTGGTGTAAACAAATAGGGATTGTTTTAATTATAATATCTAATTTTTATATAGCAATTTTTATCCACGGATCTCAAAGCATTTGACAAAAGAGTTCAGTATCATTGTTTCCATTTTACAAAAAATGGGGAAACAGGCACTGGGAGAGAGAAGGGACTTGCCTGAAGTCACCCAGCAGGCCACTGGCAGAGCTGGGAATAGAACCCAGGTTTCCTAATGCCCAGTTCTCTGCTCTAGTCACTAGGCAACCTTGTTTCCCCAAGACATTATGTTCTGTTGGGATACATTTGAAACAGTACATCCAATGGGTGCAGATTTAGGGCAAAATCTTCCTCCCCTTACATGGTCCCATTGTATCATCATGCACAGACAACGTAGTCTAGAATTTGCACAAGTCCTCATGAAACCTCTCGGTGCACAAAAGGGAAAAAAGCTAGACTTTTACAGGCATTGAAATCTTTGGTTTATGACACCTAATGATAACGGTGTTGATAAACTTGTTATTATTGATGGGTCAATCTGTGCTGAAGCAGATAGAACCATTCCTCTTAACTAACTTTTTTAACATAACCCAAACCTAATAAGTGTTATAACTGTAACAATGTGTTATATGTTAATCCATTGGTGAACTACACCCACACGCCTAATTTAATTTGGAAGGCTCCATTCAGGAGGTGCCAGTAGTTTAACTTAGTAAAAATGTGTTATGTCTTTCAGACTTGGAGAGGATGTTTCCCTCTTGTCAGTGGGCAAGTTACTCGGGTGAAAACAGTGGCCAGAAATTTGTCCCGCACAGTCAGTATATCTTACACTGAAGATTTAAGGTGAAATCCTGGCCCCATTGAAGTCAATGACAAAACTCTCTTCCATTGATGAATAAATGACTTCAAAGAGGTCAGAATTTCACTTTTTAGTTTCATATTCTATCTCTACACGTAAAACCCATTCCACCAAAACTTGATTTGTTTTTTTCTGCCCATGCTAAGGTACTGCATAGCCAAACTTTTATGGCTGATATCTCAAAGCATGACCTTATTATCAGAGATAAAGAGAGGGACTGAAGTGTTTTCCCAAATGTCACATTGAATGATTCATGGTAGACAATTAAGAATCTATGCGCTAGGGTTTCTAAATAGGACTGCTGTCAAAGGAGGATATTAAAAAAGCCAAACAAACCTTAATTCCAAACTTCTAATTAATGTATGTTTTATTTATGCATATAAATCCTGAATTATTAATAGGGACCTAAATAAATAATGAAAAGTTATATGCATACTATTATCTTAACACTGAGATTGGTTAGAGAGTCCTTTGACAAAAGACTCTGAAGACTAAACAAAACAGCTGAAAGGAAGCAATTTAGGCCTAGAATTAGCTGTAGCTGCTTAGTTATTACATATCAGCACTGACTGAGCAAGTTTTGCTCACAATTTGAAAGAAAATCAGTGTTGCCAACTCTCATGATTTTATCATAAGTCTTGAGATATTTGGTGTTTTCTTGAAAGCCCCAGACCACACCTCTGAAGTTACATGAATCCAACAGAACTTCAGCTTTCACTTAAAACAAAAAGTGTGTTTCTACCTCTCATGGTTGTGGAGATAACCTGGAAATAGTAACTCTTAATGGCTTGAGAGCAGAAAGTAAATCAAAAGAACTCAGAATATATTAGTTTACATGTAAGGAGATTTTTAAAATAATCTCATGATCTTGTAAGGGCCTCACTCATGATTTTTGAGTGCTCGGGGTTGACAACACTGGAAAATACTTCTTTGCAGAGTAAGACTGACACTCAGAAAGGGGAACCGATGTATTAATAGTACTGTTACCATTGCTGCGTTTACTTACACGGAGCATAGCAGGTCTTTTCAGACTAAAATGAACTTTATCTTATTGTAAGGTAAAAACAGGGAGAAGAGAACAGAAGTATTAAAAGGTGGGAGGTTAAGCAATGGCCTAACTCTGCTCCTGTTGAAGTCGATGGTCAAACTACCATTACCATAATGGTTAAAAAAAATGACTTTAGTGGCAGCAGAGTTAGGCCATTGAGTGTTTTTGAAAATCCCACCTTAACTTTCCATAGGCCCAATTGTGAAGTTAATGGATGGTGAAGGTGCACAGAGCTACACAAGTCTGGCTCCCATGGGTAAGCAGTGTGTGTATCTCTTCTGTAACAGGCTGCCACAAAGTGCATGGACAGAATGTTGAGAAGTTTAAAGGGGCAGCACATAGAAAAAGAAAGGCATCAGCTTTGTAGCTATGACACAAGAAAAAGGTATATTATCATAATAGCTTACAACAGACCAATTCTTATGGCCTAGCATTTTCCTTTCTCCCCTCCACCTCAGGCTGCCTTCTGGTTTATGCAGCCTTTTCTTATTGTTGGCAGCACCCATTCTGGCTCAGATCAATCCATATGTCTGTTCTCCTTCGTCCAGATGTCCCTGCTCTTGGATGTAATCCCAGCTTCTGCATGTCTAGCTGAAAGAGAAATTCTTTTATGTCTCCTAAAAGCTGTTGTCGCTCTTGACCTTTCTAGTTTCTGGATAATTATTTCTCACTATTCTGTGATCTTGAGTATGAACAATTAAAAAAAATAAAGCATTTCTGATCCCACTCTTCTTTGAAGTGTAACTGACTTCAGTGGTTTGCCTATCTGGGTGTCTCTCTATTTGGGGAAAGGTCACATAAAGTAGAAGACACATATGCAGCTCTTATCCTGTTCAGGTGAATCCATGGCTGCTAACTTCCACATCCAAGGGAAATCACTGTTAATTTCAGACTAGGCATTTTACATGTCCAATAAAGCTATCCATTGATTGATTTCTCAGCGATATTGGGCATCCAAAAGAAGAGGGTAAAGATGAGCGATCTAGTCCAGGTAAATGCACTCTGAGGAGGGTTAACTTCTTATCATCTTTATTAAGAGACTAAGGCCTGGTCTACACTATGAGTTTAGGTCGAATTTAGCAGCATTAAATCGAATTAACCCTGCACCCGTCCACATAACGAAGCCATTTAGTTCGATATAAAGGGCTCTTAAAATCGATTTCTGTACTCCGCTCCGACGAGGGGAGTAGAGCTGACATCGACATTGCTGGTTCGCATTAGGGTTAGTGTGGACGAAATTTGACGGTATTGGCCTCCGGGAGCTATCCCACAGTGCACCATTATGACCGCTCTGGACAGCAATCTAAACTCGGATGCACTGGCCAGGTAGACAGGAAAAGCCCCGCGAACTTTTGAATTTCATTTCCTGTTTGCCCAGCGGGGAGAGCACAGGTGACCACGCAGAGCTCATCAGCACAGGTAACCATGCAGTCCGAGAACCGAAAAAGAGCTCCAGCATGGACCGTACAGGAGGTACTGGATCTGATCGCTATATGGGGAGAGGATTCCGTGCTATCAGAACTACGGTCCAAAAGACAAAATGCCAAAACATTTGAAAAAGTCTCCAAGGGCATGATGGAGAGAGGCCACAATAGGGACTCACTACAGTGCCGCGTGAAAGTTAAGGAGCTCAGACAAGCCTACCAGAAAACCAAAGAAGCAAATGGACGGTCCGGTGCAGAGCCCCAGACATGCCACTTCTACGCTGAGCTGCAAGCAATTCTAGGGGGGGCCGCCACCACTACCCCACCCCTGACCATGGATTCCGATGAGGGGGTACTCTCAGCCATGCCTGAGGATTCTGCGGATGGGGAAGAGGAGGAGGAGGAGGAGGACGAGCTCGCGGAGAGCTCACAGCACTCCGTTCTCCCCAACTGCCAGGATCTTTTTCTCACCTTGACTGAAGTACCCTCCCAAGGCGGTATCACAGACCCCCTAGAAGGGACCTCTGGTGAGTGTACCTTTGTAAATATAAAACATGGTTTAAAAGCAAGCGTTTTGTAATTATTAATTTGCCCTGAGGACTTGGGATGCATGCGTGGCCAGTACAGCTATTGGAAAAGTCTGTTAACGTGTCTGGGGATGGAGCGGAAATCCTCCAGGGACATTTCCATGAAGCCCTCCTGGAGGTACTCCAAAAGCCTTTGCAGAAGGTTTCTGGGCAGTGCAGCCTTATTCCGTCCTCCATGGCAGGACACTTGACCATGCCATGCTAGCAGCAAGTAATCAGGTATCATTGCATGACAAAGACTTGCAGCGTATGGTCCCAGTGTTTGCTGGCATTCAAGCAACATCCGTTCTTTATCTTGCTGTGTTATCCTCAGGAGAGTGATATCGTTCATGGTAACCTGGTTGAAATATGGGAATTTAATTAAGGGGACAGAGGTGGCCGTTCCTACTGGGCTGTTTGCCTGTGGCTGAAAAGAAATCCTTCCCTGCAGTTAGCCAAGCCGGGGGGGGGGGGGGCAGTGGCGCCGGGAATCTCCCGATTGGATTTATGGGGTCTTCCCTTATTCCCTCCCACGGGGGGGGGGGAGGGGTAAAGGAAAGACCCAGAGAAATGGAGGGGGGGGGNCACCAAAGCTGCAGGCACTCAATATAAGATGCAAAATGCGACCTTGTACCGAAATCACATGTGCTATGTAATGTCAATAGTGTTGTTCACCGTGAAAGAGTATAAGCATTGTTCTATAAAACGTATCTTTTTAAATACTTCTCTCCCTTTTTTACCCTCCTCCTGCAGCTGCAAATTTTTCAAGCCTCCCTCCTCCGTCCCGAAGGCTATCTCAGATAAGGTGGTGAAAAAAACGCACGCGAGATGAGATGTTCTCGGAAATCATGCAATCGACCCGCGATGAAAGAGCTCATCTGAATGAGTGGAAGGACACGGTATCAAAGTTCAGGAAAGATGCCAGTGACCGTGAGGACATGAGGGACCAACGTGAGGAGAGGAGGGACGCTTGAGATGAGAGGTGTCGGGATGCAACGCTGGGGCTGCTGCGTGAGCAAACGGACATGCTCCGGCATCTGGTGGAGCTTCAGGAACGGCAGCAGCAGGATCACAGAGTGCCACTGCAGCCCCTGTATAACCGCCCTCCCCGCTCCCCAAGTTCCATAGCCTCCTCACCCCGACGTGTAAGAATGCGGGGGGGGAGGGGGGAGGCTCCATGCACCTTGCCACTCCAACCCAGTGGACAGCCCAAGCAAAAGGCTGTCATTATTTTGAACTTTTTTAGTGGCCTTTTCCTTCCCTCCTATCCTCCTCCCAAACCCCACCCGGGCTACCTTGTCAGTTCTATCCCTATGTTTATAATCAATTAATAAAGAATGCATGATTTTTAAACAATACTGACTTTATTTTTTTGAAAGCAAGCTGTGATCGAAGGGGGGAGGTTGGGTTGCTTACAAGAAATGAGTCAATCAAAGGGGCGGGTTTTCATCAATGAGAAACAAACAGAACTTTCACACCGTAGCCTGGCCAGTCACGAAACTTGTTTTCAAAGCTTCTCTGATGTGCACCGCTTCCTGGTGTGCTCTTCTAATCACCCTGGTGTCTGGCTGCGCGTAATCAGCGACCAGGCAATTTGCCTCAGCCTCCCACCCCACCATAAAGATCTCCCCCTTACTCTCACAGAGATTGTGGAGCACACAGCAAGCAGCAATAACAATGGGAATGTTGGTTTGGCTGAGGTCTGAGCGACCCTTTAAATGTCCAAAGGCACATTCTACCACCATTCTGCACTTGCTCAGCCTGTAGTTCAACAGCTCCTGACTACTGTCCAGGCTGCCTGTGTATGGCTTCATGAGCCATGGCATTAAGGGGTAGGCTGGGTCCCCAAGGATAACTATAGGCATCTCAACATCCCCAATGGTTCCCTTGCTGCAGCCGTTTAAACAGACTAGTGTTCCTGAAGACGCAAGCGTCATGAACCCTTCCCGGCCATCCCACGTTGATGTTGGTGAAACGTCCCCTGTGATCCACCAGTGCTTGCAGCACCACTGAAAAGTACCCCTTGCGGTTTATGTACTGGCTGCCCTGGTGCTCCGGTGCCAACATAGGGATATGGGTTCCATCTATCGCCCCACCACAGTTAGGGAATCCCATTGCAGCAAAGCCATCCACTATGACCTGCACATTTCCCAGAGTCACTACCTTTGGTAGCAGCAGCTCAGCGATTGCTTTGGCTACTTGCATCACAGCAGCCCCCACAGTAGATTTGCCCACTCCAAATTGATTCCCAACTGACCGGTAGCACTCGCTTCTCAACTGTGAGGGCTGCTCTCATCTTGGTATTCTGGCTCTTCAGGGCAGGGGAAAGCAAGTCACAAAGTTCCATGAAAGTGCCCTTACGCATGCGAAAGTTTCACAGCCACTGGGAATTGTCCCACACCTGCAACACTATGCGGTCCCACCAGTCTGTGCTTGTTTCCCGGGCCCAGAATCGATGTTCCACGGCTAGAAGCTGCCCCATTAACAACATGATCTCCAAAGCTCCGGGGCCCGCGGTTTGAGAGAATTCTGTGTCCATGTCCATGTCCTCATCACTCTCGTCGCCGCGCTGCCGTAGCCACCTCCTCCTCGCCTGGTTTTTCAGGTCCTGGTTCAGCATAAACTGCACAATAATGCACGAGGTGTTTGCAATGTTCATGACTGCTGTCTTGAGGTGAGCGGGCTCCATGCTTGCCGTGGTATGGCGTCTGCACAGTTCACCCAGGAAAAAAGGCGCAAAACGGTTGTCTGCCATTGCTTTCATGGAGGGAGGGGAACGATGTACCCAGAACCACCCACAACAATGTTTTTTGCCCTATCAGGCATTGGGATCTCAACCCAGAATTCCAATGGGCGGGGGAGAATGCGGGAACTATGGGATAGCTATGGGATAGCTATCCACAGTGCAACGCTCCGGAAGTCGACACTAGTCTCGGTACCTGGACGCGCAACGCTGAATTAATCTGCTTAGTATGGCCGCATGCACTCAACTTTATACTATCGGTTGCAAAAAATCAAATTCTATAAATTCTGAGTAATCCCGTAGTGTAGACATACCCTAAGATTTCTATATACACCCCTTTTGCATATAAACCAGATCAGGAACCCTTCCAAATTGAAAGCTCCCATATGTGGGGTTTTGAAACCTAAGACAAAATGAGCCTTAAATCTCTGTTTTGTTTAATTTGATCATTTAAATAGCCAACCGTTTTATAGATTGCTGTTTTTCTAGTGATCACATTGTCCTTAAATTTTATTGAGGTGCTGCTTGGAAAAAGTGCTGAGCTGACTGAACTGTGTGTTTTGATTGTAGTTCTAAATAAGTGCTCAGAGCTTGTGTCAAGGCTGAATCCCCACTTTGTCACTCAGAGTGCAGAATGTAGGGGCCTGCAAGGATTCTAAAAATTAATACTCCAGGCTTGTATTAAACTCCCAAGGTTACAGTTTTTCTCTGACTTTCGCTTGGTAAACGCTGCCACCACCCAAATGCAAAACAAAAACAAACAAAACAAACGGACTCAGGAAGGAACACTTGGGAATTCCGCTCTGTGGGGTACCCTCAAGCCCCCCTCCTCCCCAGGGAAGAGCTGAGAAAGCAAACAAGGAAATTTGCTGTGCTACCAGCTAATCAAACAACATGCACAAACCTCTTAGGACACCAAAAATCCAATCCTGTTCTTAAAAAATGTAAATTTTATTAAAAACAAAAAGGAAAAAAATACATCTGGAACTTAGGCTTTTGCTAGATTTTAAAAGAGCAATTCCAAAAATTAAGCACCCAAACTAGCTTTCTTGGGGGTTCAGTTTAAAGGTTACAAGCAAACAAAAGTATCAGGGGTTAGCACAGAGGAGATCCACAAGCCAAAATAAAAAATAAACCTGATTGTGTCTAACTAAACATTCCCTATCCAAATAATTTCTTCTAGGTATGGAAGATGAATTTTCATACCTGGTTCAAGCCTTACACAGCATTGCTGCTCCGTGTTCTCCTTCTCTGGAGAACAACAGACAAAGGGAAAGTTTTTTTCCCAAATGTAAAAGTTCTAGCCTTCCCATTGGCTCTTTTGGACAGGTGTCCACTCCTTTTCTTTTACCTGTGGGCTTGTTAACTCTTTACAGGTAAAGCAAGCAGAGAACAGACATCAAGTGGGATTTTACAGCTAACTGGCTGGCTGGGTGTTCATAAAAGGGGACGATCTCCCTCCCTCCCCCCCCCCCACACACTTCATTTATCACAGTTTTGTAGTATTCTGAAACAAAAGAGTATTTCTTTTTAAATTAAAGATAGGGTGAAATCCTGGCCCCACTGAAGTTGATGGGTATTTTGCCATTGACTTCAATGGGCCAAGGATTTGCCCTATGTTTTTAAGGGTGTCACACTGTCTACACTAGATGCAAAATCATGTTATAGAGCAAGTTTTCAAAACCACCTATAGTTCTAGGCCAGGGGTCTCAAACACGCGGCCCGCAGGGTTATTGCATGCGGCCCGCGAGCCCCTCACGCCCCCCCCCCCGCCCTCCCCCAATGTTTACCTAGAGCGGCTGCCTGCCTGCCCTGCCCCCGCGCCGGGAATTGGCTGAAACCTGGGGGAGGAGGGACGCAGGGGTGTGTGTGGCTGTTGCTTCAGGCACCGCCCCCAGCAGTTCCCATTGGCCGGGAATGGGGAACTGTGGCCAATGGGAGCTGCTGGGGGCGGTGCCCGAAGCAACAGCCACACACACCCCTGCACCCCTCCTTCCCCAGGTTCCAGCCTGCCTCCCGCACCCCCCTGCACCCCAACCCCCTGCCCTGAGCCCCCACCGCACCCCAACCCCCTGCCCTGAACCCCCTCCACACCCCGCACCCCGACCCCCTGCCCGGAGCCCCCTGCTGCACCCTGCACCCCTGCCCTGAACCCCCNAGCCACACACACCCCTGCGCCCCTCCTTCCCCAGGTTCCAGCCGCTTCCCGGTGCGTTGCAGCAGCAGGGCAGGCAGGCAAGGAGGGAGCCTGCCCTGCCCCCGGTGCGGGTCAGGCCGGAGCCCGCCCCCCGCACTCCTCCTGCACCCCGACCCCCTGCTGCATTCCGACCCCCTGCCCTGAGTCCCCTGCCGCATTCCGACCCCCTGCCCTGAAAGCCCCACTGCACCCCTCCTACACCCCAACCCCCTGCCCTGAGCCCCCTGCCGCACCCTGCACCCTGACCCCCTGGCCTGAAGCCCCACTGCACCCCTCCTACACCCCAACCCCCTGCCCTGAACCCCCGCCACACCCCACACCCCTGCCCTGAGCCCCCTGCTGCACCCCCCTGCACCCGACCCCCTGCCCTGAACCCCCGCAACACCCCACACCTCGACCCCCTGCTCTGAGCCCCCTGCTGCACCCTGCACCCTGACCCCCTCCTCCCCCCCTCACCCCAACTCCCTGCCCTGAGCCCCCACCCCACCCCACACCCCTCCTGCACCCCCTGGGGGCAGGGAGGGGGCAGAGTTGGGGTGGAGCTTTCGGGGAAGGGGTTGGAATGGGGCCAGGTAAGGGGTGGGAAGAGGCGGGGAGGGGAGGGGCCTCATGGAAGGGGTGGAGTGGGGGCGGGGCCGAGGGCAGCGGGGGGGAGGTGTCAGTAAATGTGGCCCTCGGCCCAATGTACTAGTCCTCATGTGGCCCTCGTGGTCATTTGAGTTTGAGACCCCTGTTCTAGGCTATACAGAGTCTACTTCATTAGCAGTCTCTCCCTGATTCTCCTTCCTTCCCCTGTAGAAATTGATTTAAAAAAAAAAAAAAAATAGGGATATTAAAGATTCAGTCCTTCCTTGGAGTAATTCTTTTGAATTAAAAAAAAAAATGTAACAAACTGATGCACTGCACATAGTGTTTAGAATAAAAGCCAAATGTCTTTATTCAGCTAATGTGATCCATTCTTGAAAGAGCCCTTTGTGCTTCTCCTCATGTGTCAGCATTAATCACTGATGGAGTGACAGTACTTGCAAATTAGTCAGTGGTTGCTATTTAGTAGGGCTGCCTGAGTCAAATTATTAATTTGCCAATAGTACAGGGATAGGTCATATTAGTGATCAGGCTTTCCCAGTTCTGTTGCCCATTCCTTTGACTGCTGCTGTCAGCAGAAAACAGTAACTGCTGATCAGTGCCCATAGCATTAGCTTTCCTTGCCTAGCCAGCAGATCAAGCATGTCTGCTGCCACTGTCCCATTAAATAACACTCCACCCTTGCTGGCCCCCAAATGCACTGGGATACTAACAACTGCCAATGTCCATCAAGAATTTATTGAAGGTCTTTGTATTTGGAGGTGAGGGGATTATGATGATATTCAGACCCCCTAAAACAACATATGTTACAAGTCCCCAAACTTGCAGAATGGGAAAGGAGCAGGCTAATTGCCCAACCTTGAAGGAGTGGGCTAGGCATGGTCTGTGCCCATCACACTGTCCTCTCTCTTCACCCCCTTCCTGTTAATAGCTGGAGACAATCCAGTTGGTCATGGAACCTGGAAACTCTATAACTGAGGCAGTTGTGATGCTCAATGCTGCTTCAGCTAGTTCTGTTATCTACGTTTTTTCTCATCATTTTCACAAACATCATGCTGGAACTGGGCACTAGCAATAGGGCACTAGAAATGCCAGACAGACACAAGCAGGTTCTCATCCCTTCCCATAGTTTATTTTGCAGGAAGGGACGAAGGGATAGGAGGTGTTAAAATCACTATCTGGATCCACTAATATTCTGCCTGTGGATGTGACTCTGGTTTCCTTTGTGTTTAAGGTTAGCATTCCCATACCAGTGACATATTGTTAAACTGCATGATAAGTAGCGAGGTGTGTATGGCACATTTTCCAGCACTTACTGCATTTGTTTTTATTTCAAAAGCTAAGGACCCCTCAACACCGTAACCTATACTTTTTAGTTGGCAGTTCCTGCTACTTATAAAAAGTATACCAAGAAGCTTGTGCATGCTTCTTCTATTATACCAGGAGATCTTATGATGTCCTCACATGCACACTTCCATGTAAGAGAGAAGCCACTATATGCCTTATAGAAAATAAAAGTGGAAAAAGTGAACAATGCTGCCCCTGTAATTATCTGCAAATGATTACATTGTCCTCCTTCGGATCCTACTTTAAAACTCACCTCTGCTGTGCAAAACACTGTCTGCAGCTGGTGTGCTTTTTATTGTGCTACCCATAATTAGCTCATTGTCACACTATGTTCCTCCCACCTGTTTGTTGTACCTAACCATTGTCTCTTGTTGCATAGATTGTCAGGTCATTTGAACAGGGGACCATATTTTCGTTATTTGCGCATACAATTCCTAGCTAAATGAAGTCCTAATCTTGGATTGGTGGGATCCAGGCACTGTCAGAATAGAAATAAATGATGAATACATCCACACTTTTGTGGTTCTGGCCAATTCCTAGTGCAGAGTTCCCCAGTGTTTTACAAAGTGTCATTTATTTGTCAGTATTAAATTGTGAAAATCATTCAAAAGACATGCTGGGATCAGGATACTAAAAAGTCTGCAGCAGCTGTATTTTAAGATATCTGGAGCAACTTGATCCATCGCTACACATTAGATGACAGGAATGAAGATAGAGAGACTTCATCTGTCAGGCAGACAAATCAGCAGGTACTGAAAAAATATAACAGAAGAGATGACGGTAAAAGAGAAGAATGGAGGTGTGCATGACTCACCCCTGATTTATTTTCATTTGGATCCTTTTTTCTCTGCTCTTTTGGGGCATTTGCTCACATGTAATTGAGTGAAAATATCTTTTCAAACTTTAAATGCCAGGAATAAGTCATAAAAGGATTTTGTTTTTGACCACTGAAAAATAAACTAAGGATGGTGTAAATATTGTCTGTGTTCCAGCTGGTGGCTACTGCTTTATACATCTGTCCATGCTCATCTAGCAGTTGTTGCTGCTTCTCTATTCCAAGATGTTGCCAAATGATGAGGATAGTTCTTCAGACCTGTCAACTGCTTTTGGTTTGCAGACATGTATCTTCTTATCTTTGATTTCCCGCCGCCACTTCTCCTGCCAATCTGTTATTCCAGGGAACAAATTTTGTCTAACCATATAAGAAACATGCTAAAGAAAGAAACACATTGATTTCCATTTCCTGTTCAAGGATTCACTAGCAAAATCTGGTACTTGTTGCAAATGTAAGAATGGTGATCCTATAAGAACGTTGAAAAGAAAGAGGCATCAATCACATGCAAATAATACTTTAAGTAACTTTAGTTAGTTGTTTTAATTCATGTTTTACGAAAGGTTTTGCAGTTGGTTTGAGTAAGCACTCACAATATCAATATTCAGCTCAAGCTTATCCTAACCACACATAGCTCACGTGTCTTCATAGCTGGGCTACAACCTCAACAGAAGGGGCTATTTTGTGATCTGCCTGGTCAGACATGGTGTGATAATAGCTTGTCTGGCTTCTGTTTGGACCTTGAATCAGAAATGGCAGAGAAGTTAAAAATAATGAAAATTAATGAAGTAATGTTAACCAAATCTCCAAACCAAAAACATACTCTGGTTAAGTTTGGCTTGAGCATATGAGCAAAAGTTTGGGGCTTGATTACCCTGGGCTTGTTTTCTTAGGGGCATAAGGAGGAGTAAAACACCTTCCCTCTTCTGTTATGGCACACACTGGCTCCTTGGGTACCCCTCTCCCTCACCCAGAGCAGATAAGTAGGGAGGTGAAAGGAGTGGGGAGAGCCTTGGCTGGGCTGGCACTGGACTCATAATTTGCTGCTGATATAGATCTCCCTGGATCAAGGAAGGGGAACAATTCCATGTGTTGTCTTACACACAGGGACTGTGGCAAAGACATAATCCAGCCCTAGTCAGTGGGAGTTCTGAGTGATCACATTGATTGTGAGACTGTCAGGGCCTCATACTTGCATGTGCTACCCCAAGAGTCCATTCACCCTTTGGAGCCTCATTCAATACTAGTTTATGCTCCAATTTGACTGCATTGATTTTAGTGGGATTTTTCCTGTTTTACATCAATGTCAGAGGAGAATTAGGCCCCAGAACGTTGTTTTTCATAACTCACTCGCTGTCTAACATCCCCTCGTTTCAGTGTCTTCAGTAATTATTAATGGAAATGCGAAAGCCCTCATTTCTTTTCCCCGCTGTTGCTGAGTCCACCACCTGATGTTAATACAGGTCAGTATGTGATGTTGCTGTTATAGCTTTGCAAGCGCTTTCTTTCAGCAGTCAGCCTCCTGCTGTGAAGCTAATCAATCTTTAGCCTGTTGGGGCAAGGGGCCCCATTTCAGAAAAATCAAAGAATGTTTGCCTTTGACATTTAATGAGTTGTAACTCTCACACCCTGAAACAGAGCTAATAGCTGCAGAACCTATTTCTGCGGAAAAATCAACACAAGAGCCTATTTAGGACAAGGAAAAGGCTATTTGGTCTAACCTGGCTGCTATGTTTTGGATGATCTCAGTCCTGGGTTTGTTTGGTTTTTTTTTTTCTTCTTTCTGATACTGATTTTATTCTGGCTGCTTCAAGGGACTTGTATAGGAAAGGGAAGTGTGATGGGGCCCTCATACATGGACTGACCAGATAATAAAAGGGTCAATTAACCTTATAGGCTGCACCTGGAGGAGAACAACTATAACAAGGATTTTACAAAATTCTGATTTTATAGGATTTCTTTCCTGATTTCAAAACTAACATATTCCTGAATTATTCACCACTCCTAAGCCGATATATAAGAATAGCTCTCAAATTGATTTTACTATTAGCCAACATTTTCAATTAAATGATATGAAAAAGTACATTTGACCAGCTTTATCCATGAATATGATCCAGCTTGATAACCTATGTCAGAGATTTGTGAATTCCTTACTAAGTCTGCATAATATAACTGTTTCCCATGGAATTGCTCTACTAGTCTATCATATAGCATGGTATCTGTCCACATACTAATTATTGTCATCCTTACTCCTGTGGAGCTGTATCTTACAAGTCCTGTAGACCCCAGGGGACTTCACACAAAGTAACTTACTGGCCAATGTGAATAAGAATGGGAGAGTCCAACCGAGGGTTGACATCCCAACCTGTATTTTTAAAGTGAATTTTAGTGCTGATGGAAGGTGTTCTAGGAATGGAGCTTTTTCTCTACCTACAGAACAGACACAGCATGGACAGTGGTAAAGGCATGCTTTCCCTGCCACTGGGCCTTAAACTTGTCCTTGAGGGAACTCTTTTTTGGGTAATTCCAAACTCTTTAATTCCTCCGCTAGCTCTTATTTCCTTTCTAAGACTGAAATCAAACAATCAGTGTGTCTAAAAATGTATCTAAGTATTGCAGATGTTACTGCAAAAGAGACGCGTGCATTTTACAAACCATGGCCACAGTGCTGCAATCTGATGCACCAGGTGCAGGGTCAGCCGTGAGGATACAGCTTCTGGCCTGGATACTACAAGGGCCAGCAAATACTTTTAGCCACAGCACTAAGTAAATGGTGGGGCATAAACGGCACCAGTCCAGGAGTAGCCTTGGGAGGCACTGTGCCTCAGACACCCCACTGAGTTACAATTCTACCTCCTCTTGCCCCTTGCTTCAGGGGCTGCTGGCTGATACCAGCAGCAAATGATGACAAACTTGTTCGGCCATGTTGGCTGTTGCTGAAGGGGGCGGAGTGAGGGTTTACACAAGGTCCAGGAAGCCTGCACTGGTTTAAGAGGGATTCTCACTCTCCTGTGCGAGTGTTTGACCCAAGTCAAAATCTAGCCTTAAATTATATACCCTCTGAGACTATAGACAAGAATCTTTTAAATGGTTTCCACTGCAGTTGTCCCACTAATTATCCAGACTCCCATGTAAGTGTAACCTGGGAGTACTGCACATTGGCAGCCCCATGAAAAAATTACCTTGGAATGATCAAGTGAACGGCTAGGACTGTTGAGTGCTTTAATCAATAATAGATGAGTTAGATGAACAGTATACTGTACTTCGCAGTGCAGAATCAATAATACATTTTCATGCTCAACTTTTTAATCCTCAAAACAACTACATCAAAATATCTCATGCTAGACTGCCCCTGAAAACCAATAATAAAAAAGGTTCCCTCTTCCCTTTAGTACAGTTTAATGAACAAAATAATGACATTGTTTATCAAATGATGGCACAAATCTATTATATATCTACAGGAACTATTAAATGCAAAAACTAAGGTCAGGTTGTGAATTTAAATGCCCGAGTCTGGAAATGGACGAGTTAAAGTTCTCATTGTAACATTAACTCACATTGCATATATGCAAATATTTTTTCATCATCAGTTAATCTGTTAAATGTATGAATTTCAGTAAAATTATACTCCCATTTATTTGTATTGTTGTAGTCCCAGTCAAGGACCAGGAGCCCATTCTGCTGTACAAGCATGGAACAAAAAGACAGTCCCTGGCCGATATTGTAGCTAATTTAAGGCTCTAAATAGCGCTTTAAGTTTATACATAAACCATTCACTCTGCATCTCACTCTGAAAATGGAACTATTGCAGCAATAAGTAATACAATGGTGAAACATTATGTAGAATTTGCTATGATACCCTATACAAATTTTATACACCAGTTTTTTGGCTGTGCTGAAATTATTCAGTAAACTCTAGTAGCAGTTTTCTTTAAATTACCAGAGGATTGGCCTAAAAAACAGAAAACTGTTTTTAATGTAAGCTGACCAAATTTCTATTTCAGGGTTAAAGTAATCAGTTCTTCCTAGCTGAACCATATTGCTTTTATGTTTGCAGCACTGCAGATCCCGCTGGACTCCTGTTATTGTTTTACTTTGTCATCAATTATGTGATCTAGGCTTGCACCAACTCCATCTTTATTAGCTTGTAACTCATTAAACGAAGAAGTAAGAACAGATGCAAAACATTGAAGCCCTTTCCTACTCTGTGAGAAGTTACTATCACTTGTAAGATCTCTCTCTTCTCCCCCCCTCCTGCCCCCCCCCCCCAAGCTGCTGTGTCCAACTCTGGCAACCGAGCACATCTGGATGTGCTCTAACATCTGGTCACATACTTTGGACCAAAGACTGGGAGACAAAGTACGGAAACAAGAGGGGCGATGCCAGTGTCCATCTCCTCTGACTTTTTTCCTCCCTCCAAAGAAAGTATTGGCTTTACTACGGTGCTAAGATTAGTTAGAAAAGCACCAATCTTGTTATTTACAGAGTGGCTGCTATCCTTTCAAGCAGACTTTAAACCTGTTGGAAACAAATATTGATTCGTAAGGATGGGGCTTTTCCTGATAGCCCATATGTAGAGTGGGCTGTTTGCTTATCAGATCTTGATGGTGGACACCTCCACAAAGGTATTGTTAAGCTGTAGGGATGAATTCCTGGCCCCATTAATGTCAGTGACAAAACTCCCACTGACTTCAGTGGGGCCAGGATTTCACCCTTGTAGTTTACTCTTGCTGCAGCAGAACCTGTAGTCACAAACTATATATGTTTGTGTGTAATGAGCTGGAGGCATTGGGAATGAAGGCTAATCCTGCTACAGTGACTTCAATTAACTTCTTCTGTATTCAATAAGGATGGAAATGGAGGCAATCAGAGCTAAAAATGGTGCAGTCAGCACCATTGTAAAAATAAACCCCAAACAGCAACGCTCAAATCCCTCAGCTATGCCTCTGACTATGAATAATTGCAGACTTGTAGGGATTTTGGTTGGGCCTGGGTCCAACCTTTGATGTGGAAACTTGGATCCAACTTCGTTCCTCAGTGAACACCTACCTATTTCACACAGACTACTGGACACCCATCAGACAGTAACAACCAGCCTGTGCAGGACTTGCCTAAAGATGGAAGGCTTTGTCTCATTACCTATCCATAGAGTTGCCTCTTCTGCCAAACTCAATAGCATTTGGATAGTCACAATATGTTGCTGTGCAACTAAAAGTACGGGGGGGGGGGGCAGCATGAAAAACGGGAAATGTATCCATATCCCAATGTCGTGAAATGGAAAAATCTTCAACTTCTTATCAAATCATTTCCCAATTCTTAAAACAGCAATAATGTCACTGGGATACACTTTCAAAGGGACTCAAGGCACTTTTGAAAACTGACCCCTCGTTGTGTCACAGATTACGGTAATTATCCTCTGAGCATGAGATTCCATTTTCTATGATTATACAACCATTGCAAGTGGTTTATTTCTTGTGCCAATTCTCTTTGCCAGTTAGCATCCCAGTCTAGTCTGGTGCTACATTCTACCCTACTGAAGCCAATAGGAGTTGAGGGTACTCCACATTTTGCGAGAGCAGACCCTGAAGTTAGCAATAATTCATTCCAAAGCTAATCATTGCCATGTGGGTGGCTACTCGTGTGAAACTTTCTTCTACTGCTTCTCTTCTCTGTAGGATAATACTACTCATTCTCCACCAGCATCTTTGTAACAACAACAAAAATATGAAGTATCACCCTCCACCTGATGCTCGAGAGGATATACAATGTAGTTTAAAATATTACAATACCAATCACCCCCGAACTTCAAAATTACTGTATATACTCGTTCATAACTGAATTTTTTAGTAGAAAAGGGAAGCACCAGAGAAGGGGGTCGGCTTATGAATGGGTATAGAGAGGGAGAGGTGGGACACAGCCCCTGCCCCCAACAGAGGGAGCAAGGAGAGGCAGCAGAGCCAGAAGGGAAGAGGCGGGGCGAGAGTCTCTCCGCTTCTGGCCACGCTGCTCTTCCCCCAGCCGCCGAAGCAGCTGCAGCTCCAGGGCTGGCAGGCTGCAGCCCTGCTGCTCGAGCCAGCCTGCCGGAGCAGCTCCAGCCAGGCCAGAGATGTCCTTCCCTGGCCCTCCCCAGATAAGGTGGGAAGGGATGGGAATGGGAGAGTGTGGGGGTCCTGGGCTAGCAGTGGGATCATGTGGGGGTGGTCACAGGGGTTACTCCCCTGACCCCCAGCTTCTCCCCCCCAAAAAAATTTCCCCAGCAGTTGCTGTCCTGGCCCATCAGGGTAAACAGCTGGCGTGCTGGGACACTTTGTTTACTTAGATTTACCTCCGTGCCTGCAGACGCCCGAGGTAAGCAAACCATCTCGGCCCACCAGCGGCTTATCTTGATGGCCTGGGAGCCAAAGTTTGCTGACCCCTGAATTATAGGGTCGGTTTATGAACGGGTCATAAAATTTTTCCATTTTTACTTATCCATCTTGGGGGGGGTCGGCTTATAAACGAACCAGCTTATGATCAAGTATATACTGTAATAAAACAAATTGGAGGGTTTAGTTGCGCTCAGTTTTGGAGCCAGTTGTAACATATATAGAAATTATATCAAAATCTGTCAGGTTGAATGAAAGCTCAAAAAAAGCCATGCTACTCTACAGAGCACATCATATGATCACCCCTACCCCCACCTTTAGTTTAGACTCTTAACGCGCAGGTTGCTTAATTCAGTTGCCTTCTTCCTCTGCATTCTTGTCTCCCCAGTCTAGCTGTTCTCTTGACCTTGCAGGTTATTTGCATGGTTTTTTTTTTAATCTCCTTTTTGAAAATGGATATGCTGACAAAGGGGCTTTTCTTTGATGCATTTCTGGAGCTAATCCCCACAGTGACTACTGCAGAATTAATTACTCATCCATCTGTAGGGTGACCCCCACGTTGACTTTAAACAGATGCATGCCTCACTTATTGTGCCCCAATAAATATATCCTGGGCTGAATGACAGTTGTAGGTGTCATCCAAAAAATGCTAACTTTTTTTGAGTCATTTTTGTTCAGTCATTAGAGTGCCAGTTAAAGTTCCTCTCAGCAGCACAATTGCTTGATTGCTGGGTATTGCAGATTCAGGCGAATTAGAGCTATTTGAATGTGGTGGAGCATCTGTGGTGATTCAGCAACTATTCCTCCTTTGTTCTTTTGCCGCACCCCCACAAGAGAGCTTACATTTTCTACTGTGCCCATAGAGAGCCAACCTATTTTATTTCTTTTAACCACCTCCAAATGATAATCTCCTGAGACCTCGAGAGTGGAAGGGGGGAGACTTTTTGTTAGTTGTAACCCACTTACTCTCTGACATGTTTTTATGAAACCAGGGACTGCCAGAAGTCAGATGACTTCACTAACATCTGCCTTGTTTTTTCAATCCTGGCCTCATTTTCTTTAAACAAAAAAAGCTAGCCATTTCAGCGTTGAATAGCATTGCTTAAATGCTAGGGAAAGCCAAGAGTCTGGCATTATTAGACTCCAACAAGAATGATGGGGTTGGATGCTTGGCAACATGGGAACCAATTATTATTCTGCTAATAAAGTGATGCGGAGTCCAATATCATATGCTAAAGGGGGCTGGTGGTACCATTTCTAATGGCCGGAATGTTTATTTCTGCTTATTTTACTTTATGTCACAGTTGTCTTCAGTTCATATGAATTTCTTCGCCTAGGCCCTGAGTCAGCAAAGTACTTAAATATATGCTGTAAAGTCAAGCATACTCTTCAGGGCTTTGTTGAACTAGGTCCTCAAGCATCCTGTATTGTCTGTTTTCTTGGCTTTACACAGACAGTCAAATACTCTTATTTTTGCTTTTCAGTCTTTAAAAATAAGCTGAAACAAAACCCATCCCATCTGCACTCTAAAGCCGCATGCAGAAGAAAGGCAGGACTTCTCACAGACATGGTCTCCTGGGAATGGCCATTCCTGCAGATCATCTTGGGAGTTGTAGGCTAGTGGCTATATGGAGCATCATCAGGATTTATGGTGTAGGTGTAAGATCTTCAGAAATACACAGAGAGCTCTATGGATCTCTGGCTGCCTGCAGAGACTCTTTCTGCTTCTCCGTTCCCTGCATGGCTCACACATGGGCCATTTTGTTGGCTGGCATCCTACAACCCTTGCATCAAAAACCTACACCTGAGGTGCTTTCTTTTCAGTTTCAGAGGAGTTTGCATAAATCTGGAGACAGGACTAACCTTGGATGTGTTCTCCAGGTCAAGAACCATGAGGGGAACCTTGTACTTCCATTGCTCACCTCTGTTTTTGTAGACAAAGAGAAGCCTTTGCTCTCCACTTCCACCAATCCAATACAATTCACTAGCACTAACCGTGAGTTAGAAAAAGACAGAGCTACAGCTCTAGGATAATCTAGCAACCCAGTAAGTTTACTCACAAACTAATTTACTTTGGATCTGCTTCTCTTACGGTGGATAGTGAGTCAAATGATTGTGGGGGGAGGGGAAGGGAGGCGGTTGTAAGAAAGGATCCCCGTCTACTGCTCCTTTGCCTCTGCTGCTTAAATATGCCTGGGGAGACGATGCCACCCTCTGGTCTTCAGCTATTACTTTAATATTTTATTTTATTTCAATGTTTCTAGAATGTTTCCAGTTCTTCTGCTCCTGGGCTCTCTTGCCCCAAAATGAATTAGCAATCCTGAAGGCAGCAACACTTGCTTTTTGCCACTGACTGTGCAGGCTTCTTCCATCAATGCTGATGCAGTACAGCAGAGGGCAGGCAGTCACAGAAAGCACAAACAGCAAGGGGCCTTTCTAACTGACTGGCAGCCCAGATATGGATTATAATACTCCTATGGACTTTGCAGGCCAGATTAAAGGACTTGGAAGGATCAGTCTGGCTCATGTGTTATATTTTTGACATTCTTGTCATAGAAGAGTATTAGGAGTTGTAAGAAGGACTAATATGAGCTTATATTTTACAAATGGTGTTGTAACTGCTTTATTAGAGAGGGATTCAAAATAGTAATGCTATTCTTGTCTATTTTTTCCCCTCAAAGCAAGACCAATCAGTCTGGTAAATCTCTTGCAATAGAATGAGCATCACCTCCATTTCCCCCAGTTAAAATCATTCCAATACCACCTTCTACTCTGCTCACATATTTAACAATCTGAGGTAAATTTTTCAAATTGCATCTATGTGACAAACAGTGTCAATGAATGCTAGGCAGGCGGGAAAGTTAATGGAACAATCTCAGATTAAAGAAAGCTGTTTAACAGATAATGTGTTTTTAACATATAAATGAATGGTGGCAGGTATAGCTGTGTGTGTGTGTATGTGTGTGATGATACTTAGCGCCTATAAAGTTCTTTCCACCCACATATGTCAAAGGCCATCCTGATTATCACTACAAGTTTTTTTTTCTCTTGCTGATAATAGCCCACCTTAATTGATTAGTCTCGTTATAGCTGGTATGGCAACACCCATTTTTTTCATGTTCTCTGTGTATATATATCTTCCTACTGTATTTTCCACTGCATGCATCTGATGAAGTGGGTTTTAGCCCATGAAAGCTTATGCCCAAATAAATTTGTTAGTCTCTAAGGTGCCACAAATACTCCTTGTTCTATAGGTCAAAGGGTTTCACAAAGGAGTATAAGTATTATTCTTCCCAGTATACAAGGTGGAAACTGAGGCAGATAGTCAAAATGAGTTTCCCAAGGTCATGCAGCAGATCTGTGGTCGAGTTAGATTGATATGGGGTCTATTTCTATCTTAGGCACTTATAAGGTCCCCATTACCACAATAGCTGAGCAACTCCGAATGTTTCATGCATTTAGCCTGACACCACCCTGCTGAGGTAGAGCAGTGCTTATTATCCCCATTTTACAGATGGGGAACAGAAAGGCTAAGGCCCTGTTACTCAAAAGTATTCAGGCACCCAATGAACATTGATTTCAGCTGAGGCGCAGAGCCACAGTGATTGGCCCAAGGTCACACAGGGAACCTGGTAAAGCTGAGAATTGAACCCATGCCTCTCAAGGTCATTTGCCTCTCAATCTGCTCTCCTAGACCCTGCACCCCAGTGCTTAACAGAGAATACAAACTGATTGGCCTACAATACGTGCATAAGTAGAACTCCCTCTGAGTAATCAAATGCCAGCCTATCATAATGCTCACTGCTTGTTCTCAGTACCCAGGAACCAATCAGTATGTCCATATGAGTATTATATTCCATGCCATTGTCTTTAGTTTTATTATTAATTTTTATTATTATTTATTATTATAGTTTAATAAACAGAGGTTAACTCTGAATTTGGAGTACATTAGCTGAATGTACACAGAGTACACTCTGAAAAGAACAATTGATGTGGCAAAACTCATGCAGACCTTGGGGGTTTTATGCTTGTAATACAGTGCATGGATCTGACATGGAACAGCTGACATCCTGCTGACCCCTGTAAGAAAAGTAGCTCTTGTGGAAGAAGCAGATATCAAAAGCAAAATGCTGGGCTACTGATGTCACAGTGCTTCAGACAGCCACACTCACAGTTTCAGTTCATTTGAAGAGAGATTTTTAGGGTGGGAGTGAACAGATTTTGATACTTTTACTCACATGGGGCAGTGTTGGGAGGGAATCCTAGTCGCATTAAAGTTGGTGTGACTTTAATGGGGGTCAGGCTTTCGCCAATTGAGAAGTGTCTTCCTCTACAAACAGTCCCATTTATTTCAGTAGCAATCCTTAGATGCTACCCAATGCAAGTAAGGGTAATAGAATCTGACACTTTTTATTTAGTATGAATAAATAACAACCCTACCAAAAAGCATGAACCCAACACTGCGGGAGCTAATCATCACCTCGGTCACTTTGCTAGCACATCCCTTAACCTGTCCCTGCTCTATTTTGGGTGTGTTTGTAGATAGCAAGTTTTTGGGAGCAGAGTCAGATTTAAAGTAAAACACAGGATGCCCTGGCATGGGGCCCCCCAATGACAGGGGGCCCCAGAGCCAGGCAGCTGTGGGGGCAGAAGCTTGGTCCTGCCAGCTCCTGCTGCAGGCTCCGCACCCACCAGCAGCCAAGCTCCCCCCTCCTCTGCCTCATCCCCCGAGTGTGCCGCGTTCCTGCCCCCACTCCACCACCAAACAGCTATTTGTCGGCGCTCAGGTCACTCCGGGAGGTAGGGGGAGGTGCGGGGTCGCAGCGCGCTCGGGGGAGGAGGTGGGGAAGGGATGGGGGCAGGGCCTTGGGGAAGGGGGTGGAATCAGGGCAGGGTGGAGCAAAGGCAGGGCCCCTGCATTCCCCCTACACATACCCCCCTCCAGCCCCCTGCCGTGAGCTGCTCAGGGCAGGGGACTGGAATGGGGCAGAGGGCTGGTAGCACCCCCACGACCTCAGCTCCCACCCCCAGCCCCCTGCCCTGACTCCTGCACCCCCCACACATCCCCACCTGCACCAAATGGGAGCTCCTGCACCCCCCCCATCCCCACCTGCATGCCTCGCACCAAACGGCAGCTGCCCCAGGTAAGTGTTCCACACCCAACCTCCTGCCCCAACCCTGAGCCCCCTCCTGCACCCTAACGTCCTCCCAGACCCTGCACCCCCAGCCCTGAGCCCCCTCCTGCACCCTAAATCCTGGCCAGACCCTGCACCCCCAGCCCTGAGCCCCCTCCTGCACCCTAAATCCTGGCCAGACCCTGTACCCCCAACATTATTTTACATTTTTTTTAATAAAACTCTCTTATCCAAAGCGCTTTATAATAGTTAGCTAATGGTACAAGCAATATTTGGAAAGATCATTAAGTAGTCCGCCAAGACCCTCAGCAATTTTCAAGTGGTCTGTGGAAAAATAAGTTACACTACAAAAACAATAAAGGTATCTGTGACGGGTTGGGTCACAGAAACTCCCTCGAGACTGTCACTAGATGTGCTGGGATACCACTGAGAACAAACCACCCTGCCAGAAAAGGCATCCCTCCACTCCCATCATGCTGAGCTAGACACTCCAGTCAGCTCCAGCACAGACCAAGAGGTTGGGCCATGCCCCCCTACAGTTCACAGAAACTAAAATTCACTTAGCCCAGGGGCTTCTCAGTTAACAGGGAGTTTCCCAACACCCAGTATTCCGTCTTTCTGGGAGCCTAAACCCCGAATACATCCGTTTTACTCTGTATAAAGCTTATACAGGGTAAACTCATAAATTGTCTGCCCTCTATAACACTGATAGAGAGATATACACAGCTGTTTGCTCTTCCAGGTATTAATCACTTACTCTGGGTTAATTAATAAACAAAAGTGAGTTTATTAAGTATAAAAAGTAGGATTTACGTGGTTCCAAGTAATAACAGACAGAACAAGGTAAGTTACTAAGTAAAATAAAACAAAACACGCAAGGCTAACTTAATACACTAAGGATCTAGTTACAAATACTGACTTCTCACCCTAGATGTTATTTCAGGTACAATCCTTTTCAGACCAATGTTGTAGTTTATGGCCTGGGTCCAGCAATCACTCACACCCCCGCAGTTAAAGTCCTTTTTTCCAGTTTCTTTCAGGCATCTCTTTGGGGTGGAGGGGCCATCTCTTGAGCCAGCTGAAGACAAAATGGAGAGGCTTCCAAGGCCTTTTATATTCTCTTTCTTGTGGATGGAAACCCCTTTGTTCTTCAGTGCAAAATCACAGCAACAAAATGGAGTTTGTAGCCACGTGGGCAAGTCACATGTCCATGAATGGTTCAGCTTTCTGCAGGCTGATGCCATTGTTTACATGTTAGTTTGAATGGTCCCAGGAAAGCTCAGCTGTGGATTGGTGTCTCCCAAAGTCCATTGTTAGTTAAGTACTTCCAATTACTTGAATAGTTTCTTCACACTATGTTGGCTCAACCTCCCTTATGTGTTTCCTACAGCAAACACTTCAAATACAAGCATAGAGCCAATGCTCATAACTTGAGATATAAAAATGATACATGCATAAAAATAGGCTGAATAGATTCAGTAGATCATAACCTTTGCAGAGATATGTTACATGGCATATTTAGCATATAAAGCATATCCTAGTTATGTCTTATTTACCTTCATAAGCATATTTCCATAAACACACGGAGCACAACGTCACAGTATCTCACTTTATTTTAATTTACTTCCTATTACTTATAGGAGGAGGATGAAGGAAAAAAGAATGAAAAACAGGGGTGGGGGGGGAGATAAGAGAGAATGTTCTTTTTCTTGGCTGGGTCCCAAGGAGGGGCCCCAAAAATGAAGCTGAGCACAGGGCCCCACTAACTCTAAATCCAGCACCGGGCAGAGGTCTGTCTTGTTCTGTCTACAAAGGGCTGAGCACACTTTGGAGCATTCCAGAAATAACTCTCCAGGAGCTGCAGCTTAGACATTTTCCCTTTATTTCTGCTGCAGTACTACAAGGCTAGGCTTAGATTGATGGGATCTGCAGGCAGCTTCATGCTCTCATTAGTGCAGTGGTTCTCAACCAGGGTCCAGGGCCCTCTGGGGGGGCCACAAGCAGGTTTCAGGGGGTTCTGCCAAGCAGGGCCAGTGTTAGACTCGCTGGGGCCCAGGACAGAAAGCCTAAGCCCTGCCACGCAGGTGTGAAGCCCAGGGCTTTGAGTTCTGCCACCCAGGGTTGAATCAGAAACCTGAGCAATGTAGCTTCACGGGGTGCCCTGGGGCCTGGGGCCCTGGGCAATTGCCCTGCTTGCTACCCCTGGCTTTTATATGGAGAAAACCAGTTGTTATGGCACAGGTGGGCTGTGGAGTTTTATAGCATGTTGGCGGGGGGAGGGGGGTCAGAAAGAAAGAGGTTGAGAACCCTTGCCTTAGTGGACTTGTGATTCACAGATGTGACATAATCACTGTGAATTAACAGATGAGGTGATGTCATGTCTGTAATCAGTTATATATATGTTAAGTGTTTTGTGGTGTGGTAATGCTATACCACGTACTAAATCCCAAGGCACTGGAATCAGACTCAGGATGTCTGGTAATTAAACCCAGCTACCTCAAGGTGACCTTTGAAAGCCACATGCAGCCAGATTTTTCAAAAGAGCTCAGCACCCAACAGCTTCCCTTGTGAAAACCTGCCCCCAACAGCCCTTTCGAGAGGCTGGTTATTTATTTTGATGTGCAAATGAAAGAATCTGGCCCTGATGGTGGGTGAAGTCAATGGGACTTTGGCCACTGACTTCAATGGGGCCAGGATTTCACCTTGTGAGTGCTGAGCACTTTTGGTAATTGAGCCCTTCATCCCTCTGTGCCTCAATCATGCTCCCCCACAGCCACTTGGCTGTCTTACTTATTTTCAGGGTTAGATTTTTGGGGCAAGGATTGTCTCTCATTATGCATATGTGCCATGTCTAGCACAACGGGGGCCCCAGCTTAGTTCAGCGCTCTAGGTGCTACTGCAATACTGAATCATAATAGTGTATATCCCTTTATAAGGATATTTCATACAATATAGAGCATTAAAATAAAGCAGACACTGAGGCATCTTTCCTACATTTTTTAAAAATGCTGTTGAAATTCATCACACACACTCAAGGAAAAAATAGTAAATTAATGATTTATTTTAAATTAAAATTGCTCAAAGTGGCAAATTAAGTATGTGGGAGAGAAAATGATTCAAATAAGATTTCAGCATATTTGTTTTGCATATCTGCTAATTGAAGCAAGGGCTGTTAAACTATTCACACCTCTGCAGTGGTTAACCACAACAAAGGAATGAACACAATATTTTAAAATAGTTATTAGGCATGTTGCAGCAATTTTTGCTTCTCCAGAGTTTTCGTTCCATTGTGGGTTTTTCCCCCCCACTTCTTATTGTTATATCCAAAGACTTACTGTAATTAGAATAGCTCTTAAGGAATACCAAAGATGCTTAGATCTATTGGTGTATGTAGTAAACGTTTGAAAGGACTACTGTGTTTGCCTTTATTTATTCAGTACTGGAGTTCTGTACTTCTATTTTCTTTATTCTAATTGAGCTTGACATGGCGGGGGCGGGGGGGGGGGGGGGGGGGGGGGGGGGGGGTGTTNGGGTTGGATTATGTAATTATGCCCATATCCTTTTTCTCACTTTCCTCAGTACCTAAAATAGTTACATTTTTTTCCAGTGTATCAAAGATAGTGGTCACATGCCCCTCTTTCAGATAATCCTCTAAACTCTGTTTTGGACAAGCATCCTTCAACAATCATCTCACTGCGTCAATTAAGTTTATTTGAGAAATAATTACCTGTTTGATTTTTTTTCACTGTTACTTATTTTGGGCCTTGATTCTGCCAGTATGTGATTAACTTTAAGCACATGAGTTGTTGACTTTGACGGGCTTGTGTTTTATTTAATTTTAAAGTTTAAAAATATAAACCAAGCCAAAGAGATAATTCATTCGCCAATGGTCATATTTTGTAAAAGATTTATGAATAGAGCTGGTTCAAAACTAATTTTCTTTTTCTTTAAAAATATAGACAACAATTAAATTGTTTACAAAAACATTCCATTTTTTACTGAAACTCACAAAACCAAAGATCCTGGGCCCAAAACTTTTCAGTTTAGGGGGTTTTGGTTTTCTAGCAGAAAGTCAAAGTAACTTGAACATTTTCAATTTTTAGCCAGAAAACTTAAATTTGCTGTGCAAATTAGACACATGTTGCAAAAAATTGCATTTAATCAAAAATCCAATTTTCTGCTGAAAAAGTTTGACGAGAAATTTTCAACCAGACCCACCTATTAAACTTCTCTTCCAAAGCGAAAATATTCCAACTGTGAATCAATATAACATTCATAAACAGATCCATTTTAGAAAGACAGGAAAGCAGTGTATATAGGAGTAATATGGGCCTGATCCAAAATCCATTGAAATCAGTGGAAAGATGCCCATTGGTTTCAGTGGGCTTCGAATCAGGCCCTAGATTAGCATCATTCAGTCTAAATTTGCTTACTTTCTATTTGTTAATTAAGCACTCGTATGCCTGAATGAAAACTGAACTTTCAAAAAATCAGTTGGAAAAGTGCATGGAAAAATGTTTGTGTTTACTGCAGCTAATAAGATGGAGTAACTGTGATTATAGCTGAGTTTTTCATTTGCAAAGGTGTTTGTTTTTTTAATTTAAGAGAGCTGGAATTTAAATAAAAAAATAGAGAAGAATCATATTCTTTCAGTTAGAGGGTTTTTAAAATGATTACTTCTTGTCAGCAACCTCCATTGTTATGTTTGACACTCTAGTGTTAGGTCTTTGCATTGAGTATACTCCTGTGCAATAAGTACCATGGCTGCCTTTTTTCTCTCTTACCTTTGTACTTTAAAAACTTGTCAAGCTCATAATCTCCTTGCACCAAAAATATCTTTGATCTTTGCAAGGCACAATTGCTGCTGAAATGCACTTGATATTAATATATATTTTTGTGTGTCAATCTTGTCTAGAATTTCCTTGAGCAATGCTTTCAGGGCACAGTTTTCTGTGCAGGTTGCAGGGCATATAGGTGACAGCAAGGATAGCCAAACTTTTCCCCACATGATTAAATACAATACTTTACATTTTCAAAGCACTATACACACATTAACTACTGTGGAAGTACAATCTTATGTAAGTATTTTCTCCTCCTTACAGGTAGATTATGGCTCACATTTTCAGTGTCACAGTTTATAGGTTAACTTTGATAAGATTTAAGCATGTGCTGAACTTTAAGCAAGTTTTTTCTTGAGCCAGTGCCTTAATTATTTTAAATAGCCACTTTATAAATGGAACAGAACCCGCCAGGCAGGGCCGGCTCCAGGCACCAGCCCAGCAAGCAGGTGCTTGGGGCGGCCAACAGAGAGGGGCGGCATGTCGGGCTCTTCCGCGGCAATTCGGCGGCGGGTCCCTCACTCCCTCTCAGAGCGAAGGACCAGCCTCCGAATTGCCGCCGAAGACTGAAGTGGTGGCGGTAGAGCTGATCGCGATTGTGGCTTTTTTTTTTTTTTTTTTTTTTTGCGCTGCTTGGGGCAGCAAAAACCCTGGAGCCGGCCCTGCCACCAGGAGGTGTGATTGTCCTGAAATAAGATTTCTGGTAGGAGGGAGATCTTTAACCTGATGTCTCAGAACACACATGAAATGTAAGCAATTACTTTGCAGCTTGTAAGCCTTGTTGAGGGCTAGTCCCTCAAATAATAGGCAGTTTGTGTCATTGGCGTGATAAACAATACCCCTCTTGGTAAACAAAGCGATTAACAATACTGGACACTAAATGCAAGAGGTACAAAAAGGAACAGACTGTTCAGTAATTCCTCTGAGCTTCATTTTATCTCTAAACATACATTTTGTTGCCAATGGAACTCTATATAAGAATTAATTGGGGAACTTCACAAGCAGTCAGAATTCATGTATGCCATTATAAATGTATCATTGCTGAAAAGACCTATTCCTGCTGTCAAACATCCTGGTTATCTGGCAGCCTGCACAAAGAGTATGGAATAAATAACCTTTGTATATAAAACACCCTTTGTATAAAAATTGTTTAAGCATTTATTTTAAAATACCTTCAAACATTTTATTTACTATTTATAAAGCACTTCTGCATATGCAGCCCATTTAATGTTCAGCCAATTTGAGTATTCAATTAACTGCAACTGATCACTCAGTTCAGCCAATCAAGGGACACTCTTTTTTAAAAAATATGTCTTTCTATTCAATGAACTGCTCCATAGATTACTGCAGAGAGTGTGTTTGTCACTCCTCAGTCTGCGGGTGCTGGAACAAAACAGTTAATTTTGGTGGGCTGAAAACAAGCTATTGCAATGGAAGAGTTTACACAAAATCCTATTGGATTTATAGGGGTTCAAACTTCCCAGCATTCCTGCCAAAACGTTTTGTTTGGCTTTTGCTTATTCTAAATAACTGAACTAGGCCCAGATCCTGTAAAGTATTTAGGCACCTAACGTCTACTGAAACCCAGGGGATTTATGTGCCTAAATATCTGTGAGGATCTGGGTCATAGCTCACATCTGTTTGTATAGAGTGATTAGCGTGTGCTACTCATCAAAGCACCACAAATACAAGGTATGTTTAAAAAGTTCAATGCAATCAAGAAGAGTTGGGAGAGTCAACTTATTTGTAGCTGAAGTTAACTATACTATATGGTTAAATTATTCTGGTCCTTTTCCTGAACCTTAATTTCCCCCCTCTGAAGTATAGGTCTAAGGGATCGCTGTGTATACTGGGAAGTTTTCCACATTCACTCTTCCTGTTCTGAGGAATATTTGGCAATGAGTGACAATAGCACCCTGCTGCCTTAGAAATGTTTTCCCACAGTAACCTCTTTTGTCAGTAATGTTACCTTACTTGCTATAGATGGAGAAACCTCTTTTATCCCTACTTACTATTATTAGGTATCCTGTGTAGGTAAAACACAGTCACAGACGACACAGAGAATGAAATCATTGTGGACAGCATAGTGTTATCAACACAGGCATCCTTATGAGTTCCCAGAATGTGCCCTAGACAATCTTGGCCACTGTCTAAAATGACAAATAATAGAATGAAAGTGAAGGTGTGTATTATAGTGTGAGCTGCTAACATTGGTCAGCCTGAAACCATGTTAGTATTTCATAACCACTTCCCCCATTTTCCAGAGTTTATATGTTAACTGAAATAGAGACAAAAATCACTCTGGACAGACTGAGCCAGGAATATCAGCTATTTGTCTTTTCATTTTGAAAACAAAATACTCTTGGACTAATTCAAGTTACAAGAGAAGGGAGGGGGAGAGAGATAAAATAGTTTGCTGTGAAACTCTGTCGTATTCGTGGGACTTAAAAATGGCTTTAATTTTTGCATTGCAATGCAGCAGGGAGTCTCTACTGAGTGTAGATGAGTGTGATAGAGCTATTGTTATTCACAGAATCATAGAAGATTAGGGTTGGAAGAGACCTCAGGAGATCATCTAGTCAACCCCCTTGCTCAAAGCACGGCCAACCCCAGCTAAATCATCCCAGCCAGGGCTTTGTCAAGCCAGGCCTTAAAAACCTCTAAGGATGGAGATTCCACCACCTCCCTAGGTAACCCATTCCAGTGCTTCATCACCCTCCTAGTGAAATAGTTTTTCCTAATATCCAACCTAGACCTTCCCCCACTGCAACTTGAGACCATTGCTCCTTGTTCTGTCATCTGCCACCACTGAGAACAGCTTAGCTCCGTCCTCTTTGGAACCCCCCTTCAGGTAGTTGAAGGCTGCTATCAAATCCCCCCTCACTCTTCTCTTCTGCATACTAAATAAGCCCAGTTCCTTCAACCTCTCCTCATAAGTCATGTGCCCCAGCCCCTAATGATTTTTGTTGCCCTCCACTGGACTGTCTCCAATTTGTCCACATCCTTTCTGTAGTGGGGGGCACTCCAGGTGTGGCCTCACCAGTGCCGAATAGAGGGGAAAAATCACTTCTCTCGATCTGCTGGCAGTGCTCCTACTAATGCAGCCCAATATGCCGTCTTGGCAACAAAGGCACACCCTTGACTCACATCCAGCTTCTCGTCCCTATAATCCCCAGGTCCTTTTCTGCAGAACTGCCGCTTAGCCAGTCGGTCCCCAGCCTGTAGCAGTGCATGGGATTCTTCCGTCTTAAGTGCAGGACTCTGCACTTGTCCTTGTTGAACCTCATCAGATTTCTTTTGGCCCAATCCTCCAATTTGTATAGGTCACTCTGGATCCTATCCCTACCCTCCAGCGTATCTACCTCTGCCCCCAGCTTAGTGTCATCCATGAACTTGCTGAGGGTGCAATCCATCCCATCATCCAGATCATGAATGAAGATGGTGAACAGAACCAGCCCTAGGGCCGACCCCTGGGTCATTCCGCTTGATAACAGCTGTCAACTAGACATTGAGCCATAGATCACCATTGAGCCTGATGATCTAGCCAGCTTTTTATCCACCTTATGTCCATTCATCCAATCCATACCTCCTTAACTTGCTGGCAAGAATACTGTGGGAGACGGTATAAAAAGCTTTGCTAAAGTCAAGGTATATCACATCCACCGCTTTCCCCGTATCCACAAAGCCAGTTATCTCATCATAGAAGGCAATCAGGTTGGTGAGGCATGACTTGCCCTTGGTGAATACATGTTGACTGTTCCTGAACGCCTTCCTCTCCCCCAAGTGCTTCAAAATGGATTTCTTGAGGACCTGCTCCATGATTTTTCAGGGGACTGTGGTGAGGCTGACCAGTCTGTAGTTCCCCAGATTCTCCTTCATCCCTTTTTTAAAGATGGGCACTATATTTGCACTATATTTGCCTTTTTCCAATTGTCCGGGACCTCCCCCATTCGCCACAGTTTCTGGCAGACAGAGGCTAGGGACACCATCCCTGCCCATCCTGGCTAATAGCCATTGATGGACCTATCCTCCATGAATTTATCTAGTTCTTTTTTGAACGCTGTTATAGTCTTGGCCTTCACAACATCTTCTGGCAAGGAGTTCCACAGGTTGACTGTGCGTTGTGTGAAAAAATACTTCCTTTTGTTTGTTTTACAAAGGAAGACATAGACCCTGCCCCACATAGCTTGCAGTCTAAGGCTGCTATCTTACAAACACTTATATAGAGGCTTAAATATGATAATACCTAGCTCCTTTATACAGCACTGTTCAGCAGAAGGTCTCAAAGTGCTTTACAAAGAAAGAAGGTCAGTATCATTATCTGTGTTACAGCTGAAGAAACCCTACAACACATAGGGTCAAATAGTTTGCCCAAGGTCACCCAGCAGGCTAGTGGCAGAGCCAGGAATAGAACTGAGGTCTTTCAAGTCCCTGTCTAGTACGATATCTAGCATGCCATGCTGCTTTCTCTTAAAGTGAAGCACTTGAATAGTTCAAGGCAACAGTGAAGATGGGAGAAAGAGGACAGAGCTCAGGAGAGCTGATGCGCTCAGTTTTTAACAATGTTGCTTCTTGTGAGTCCTCTGGTGTGATATGTCAGAAAGCCCGTCACAGATGCAAGCCTGGCTGGACGTGGAGAGGGCACAAGCAGAGAGGTAGTTTTCTGAATAGTCAGCAGAGACACACAGATAGCTGAAGCCATGTGTACAAATGAGTTGACAAGGGATAGGGGATAGGGTGAGTGTAAGCTAAAGCCCTGTTTCTCTTTGACAGACGGAAGGAATAGAGGAGGCTCCACCAACGAGATAATCAACGAGCAATTGGAGAGGTATGAGGAGAACCGGAGTAGTACAGGGCCACAGGAGCAATAGCTCATAGACTTGAAGTCAAGGAGAGGGGAGTGAATGATTGTTTTTCCATTTGCATCTTCCTTAATCTTTTGCAAACTTGCGCACAAAGTCCTT
Source organism: Platysternon megacephalum (assembly GCA_003942145.1). NCBI lineage: Eukaryota > Metazoa > Chordata > Testudines > Platysternidae > Platysternon > Platysternon megacephalum. The sequence continues at coordinate 597,102 of QXTE01000413.1, forward strand.
ATATTTGGCCAAGAGGGCATAACTGGAGGTTGGTATAAAAAGTTTCAGTGGAATGAAGGGGGGTTTATAGTTACATCAAACTATGTCCTGTGTGCTTCTTACCTATCACAGGTTTCAGAGTAATAGCAGTGTTAGTCTGTATCCGCAAAAAGAATAGGAGTACTTGTGGCACCTTAGAGACTAACAAATTTATTGTAGCATAAGCTTTCGTGGGCTACAGCCCACTTCATCGGATGCATGTAGTGGAAAATACAGAAGGAAGATATATATATGCACATGAAACAATGGGTGTTACCATACACATTATAAGGAGAGTGATCAGTTGTCAGCAGGAGAGAAAAATAAGTGTTTGTAGTGGTAATGAAAATGGCCCATTTCTAGCACTTGACAAGGAGATATAGGGAACTGTAGGGTGGGGGGATAAGCATGAGGAAATAGTTTTACTTTTACCTATCACAGTTTATTTTTGGCAGGGTTGATTCCTGGCCTTCCTTTTAGGGCACTACAAGAAATCCGAAAATTAGGAGGATAAATATTTACACTTGCATCCACCATTTAATTGTGGGTATAGCTTTTGGAAAGGAGATGCCACACTTCTGAAAATTGGATTTTGACATGAATATCTCTGGATTATCCAATTGTTTGGGTAGATTAAACCTTGGAAAGACTCTAACAGGCTTCTGAGTGAATCTATCCCGGGCAGAACTTGAAATGGCATAAGACCCAGCCAGCATTTTGATGGGGCTGATCTTCTGGCTGCCAGTTCTGTTATGAATCTTGAGGTAATTTTGGATCCACAGTTCCTTGTATCTAATCACAGAGTATTACTGCCTATGCAAGAAATTGGAAGGGTTTATTTTTTACCTGAAAATTATTGCCACAATATTCGTGTTTCTTTCAATGAATGGTGGTTTATCCATGACTTTCTTATACCCAAATTGTATTACAGGACTGCTGTTTATGCTGGCTTGCCTGCTGCTATTATCCATCCAGCAGCTTCTTAAACAGAAAATACTAGTAGACAAAATTTCTCCTGAACACAGCAAGTATTCTGTGCACTGACAGTGTAGTATTCCACCTAATTAATGTTATCATGTGTGTGTACCATACATGCTTAGCTGGATGAACTTTTCATGTTGTAAATACCTGTTTGATTTTCAAAATGCTCTAGGTTGTTTGTTCTTTTTGAGCCAAAGTCCAGAATTGCCCTGTTGGTGGTCAGGAGTTTTCATCATGGCCCCCTAGATTAGCATGGTCTTCTAAATCAGTCCATACCTAAATCTCTATATGATAAGGAGCCCTAAAAATAGGATTTAGAGGCATCAAAGAAAGGCCCCTGCTAAAGATATCCTCTTTCTCATCCCTAGCACCATTAAAGCCAGTAGGTTACGAATGTTCTCCATTTATTTCGATATGCGTGTGAAACTTTTCTGGCATGATTTGAATCTTTTTTTTTTTTTGTGCAACAATAAAGGCAACTTCTCACCTCCTCCTTTTCCCCAGGTGCAATAAGGGGGAGCTTCACCTCATAATGTGGCTAGCCTGCCCAAGAGAGTAAAGGGCACCTGGCACCCACATTCTCCCTCTCTCAGTCACATAAGGCAGCACACGAGTAAACCCTTGGAATGGAAAATAATTCCCTCTTTCCTTAACATCTCTCTCTCTCCTGTCAATAAATTTCCTCTCACAGCTTCTTCCTGGCTTTACTATCTCCCTCAGTAATTCCTTCCTCCGTATTAACTCAATTTTTTAAATATGTACTATGGCTTCTCCCCATCCTCCCCTTTGCTGCTGTCACTCATGATATTTTTCACTCTGACCCATTGTTATCTCTCTACTCTTCCTCTGTTCAGTATGGCTCTCTCTTCTCTCATGCATTTTAATTGCTTTTCCTTGCTATTATCATCTGTATGTATTTATTGCTTGATGGGGCTTAACTGCACATCTGCCCCAAGGATATATCTATGTACATTTCTTCTTTGTCCTTCTTTCACACCATTTACTTGTCACTTTAATCCAACAGCTTTTCAAAGTGATGAACTTGGAGGGTTTTTAAATATATTTCTCTTTCTTGGTCTCTGTGCTTTATTTCCACATCTGTAAAATGGGCCTATTTTCCTACCTCACAGAGGGGTAATTGTGAGGCTAAATACCTTAAAGATTGTAAGGTGCTCAGATGCTGTGATGACGGTCATGTAAGTATCATAGATATGTATGTAATGCTAAGATGTATGTGTTGTGTAAAACAGACTTTAAACATGTAAAATCAGGATAACAATATTTACTGACATTAATGGAATGCAATGAGACCTAATTAATGTTTGTAAAGATCTTCACTATCAACTGATTGAAAAGCATTAAGGCTCTGATTTGGCAAGCCACTTATGATAGGACTGAAGCATGTCTTTAGTAGCTTTGCTGAATCACGGCCTTTAAGAGCAAAGTATTATTAGAAGGATTGTTGCTTTTTAAGTTCCTACACTACAGATGATATTTTCCATTGTCTGTTTTATCAATTGTACCCATCACTCTAATATGTAAGGCTCAGTTCAAAATAATCCCTCTTCTGCACAGCATGTAAGCATGCACTTTAACGTTAAGCAAGCAACTCAGTTCCATTGAAGTCCAAAAGATGAAAGCACATGGTAAGGTGCTGTCCTGAATAAGGATGGACTTAAGAATGTGCCTAAGAAGTGCTTTCCTTTAGCAAGGCCTAAGTACTATGTCTAACCAACCCATATGCAATAGTCCAGTATATTTCAGTAAAGACTGAGATTTTGTTGAAGGGAAAATCTCTGGAGTGTTCATTCTAAGAGATCTAAGAACATGGTGAAGTTATAACATACAAGTTTAGTAGTCCTTTGAGAGAGAGCGAGAGAGAGAAAGGCAAATCTCTGCATATGGGAGATATCAAGAATTTAAATGGCACTTTCCAGCATTGCATTGTAATGTTTCTACCCATGTGTTAACATTTGTGTAACTATTTGAGTGACACAATATACAACCAATTAATTTAATTATTTTTTGCAAAGAGGGGTTTGCTGCATCTCTTAGCTACTGCTATGGAAAGGCTATTGAAAAACTAATCCTACTGCACACAGATCCTCCTGCAGCCAGTTAAAATAAAAACCTGACAGTTACAGGAAGTGGCATGCCCGTGTCAGAATTCCAGATTCCAAAACCCTTATAGACTTGCATTAAAAATATGGACTTACCCCTCCACTCCCCAATGTGGCATAAAAGCCTGGAGATGTTTAGCATCAAATAAGCTTTTAGTGGCCTGTTTTGAACACGCTAGAGCTTATAGCTGGCATGTTGAGTTACCGAAATGCCTAGAGAAGACCCAGGCAGTAAAAGTTGTGGTATAAAATGTTAATAGGCCAAATTCAAAGTGAGTCTAAAGTTTAGAAGGAGTCAAAGAAGGTTTAACATAAGCCTTTTCCAGCCCTCTCAATAGGTATGTTATATCAGCTCATGTTCCTTACGACATATGTACTTATTTAGGGCCAGGCTGAGTCTAACAGAGTATAAGAAGATGCTAGCTACTCCAGAGGTGCGGAGAACAAGTCCAACTTCTTCATGTCAGATGAATTTCAGTGTGAGTAAGTGCAATGCAATGCAAATTGGATGGAAGAGTTTAAACTACTTGTCTTTAGTAATTCAGAATGTATGAATTTATACCTCAGGGGGAATATCTAGGTATCACTGTGGGCTACCTCATGTTGCCTGAATAAGCAGCAGCAGTCAAAGCTATGTGAGGAGGCTGTATTAAGGAAGTAGAATAATATAAGCAATAGCGCTCTTGAGAATAATATATGAATGCTATTCAGGTGTTCTTTAACTCATCTGCTACTACAAGAACAAGAAAGCATTCAGCTATAAAAGGAAACATTTAAAACAAATAGAAGGTAATGTTTATTTTATAAAAATTTATCTCTCAGATATTACTGTGGCAAACAGCATAGTGAGATTATAATAAGGATTGGACTTTCATGCAAACAAAATCAAGCTGCACTAGTTGGATAAAAATTGTAAGGACCCTCAGTCTGCATGCTTCAGTAAATAAAGAGATCACCAGTTGGAGTCAGTGGGCTAAATTTTGCTTTCACCGACAGCACTGTATACATGGGGAAATTTCACTGATTTAAATGGAGTTACTCCATCTACTCACTTCTACGTGGTGTAATTAGATGCATTTGGGGGTTTGCACATCTGCTCTAGAGCAGCCCTTATTAACTATTGTTAGAGACAGGATACTGGAATAGAAAGATTATTGGCTTATCAGGAATGGCAGTTTAGATGCTTCCGTGGATATATTCAGAATCCAAAATACAACTGACTTGATAGAGATTTCAGGACAAAGAACAACCTAGGGATAATCATGGTACCTACCTTCTTACAGAGTGCTTTTCATCAGTAGATCTTAAAGCACTTTATACAGGAGGTCAGTATCATTACCCCCCTTTTACAGATGGAGAAACTGAGGCATAGAGCAGGATATGACTTGCCCAAGGTCACTCAGCAGACCAGCAGCAGAGCTGGGAATAGAACCCTGTCTCCTGTTTCCCAGTCCAGGGCTAGACACACTGCCTCCCTAAGTAGCACACATTTTCCTTTCATTGCCCAGCCTTTCATTTGTGGTATTAATGGGAACTTTCGAATTTTAAACATTTAATTAATGCTTCTCAATATTTTGCATATTTAGAGGAAGGATTTATCATCCAGCCGGTGCAATTATCCTAGTATAATTTTGTACTATTTCTTTCCTTCTGTGGTTCAGAATATTTGACATCTTTCTGTACGGATGCTTTGTAGTGTTGTGAAGACAAAACACAGTCACTTTAAATCTAGCTTCAGAGCCACTGTGGTGTCAGTAATCAATAACATCGGACGACTGTTTGCCTTATGCCAAATACACTCAAACATTAGGAATGCAGAATGGGGCAGAAACTTTAACATGAACAGCTTTGTGTTCCATCAAGACTCCATACCCTGGAGTGAGCAAGCAGAGTGTAAGCCTTGGTCCCCACATGCTGTTCCAACCGCAAGAATGTTTTTAACAGTATGTGACTTTTTATTGAGCTGCAGCCCTCCCTTGTCTGAACAGCTGGCAGACCCCAACATTTGGCCATAGTCACCTGTCCCTAGCAATCAGTGTAAATTGATCTCTGCAGCGGCACTGATGCTGTGGCCTAAACTCACTGCATTAATTATGCTCGCCCTGAGCTTACAAGCTTTTGGAGCTATTTTAAACATAAAATTTGCAAGCTTGTAAACCAGGCAGCTGTGCCAACTCCTGCCCTCACTGAAGTCATTGTCAGAACATCCACTGACTTCACAAGGACCAGGAATTGCTCTAAGGAAAGGAATTCTGTTTCCAGTTTATTGAGTGCATGTCAGGCACTGCTTGAATTTTAAGGATGGTGGAGAGGTTCTGAATATCCTACACTGCTGTGTGTTATCAGTGATAACTTGTGGCCTGTGAATGTGAAATATTAAACAGCCAGTTGCCCAAGACCTGCACAATTTCTTCACAAGTAAAACACAGCTCTTATGGCTATGCCAAAGAGGCGGGAGGACTAAGGAAGCTTTCTGCTCCATTTTTACCCTTGTACAATCTCAGGGCATTGTCACAGTCTCAGACAGCAAATCTAACACCTATTTATGAGCTGCTCCTTGATGGAACAAGCATGTGCTGCTGACCTTTCTCAAAGGTGGTAGAGAAATTGTGTTGATATTGGAGGTATTGTGCCTGCTGGAATGTTTCCAGAAGCTTCATCTGGGCTGATACCCATCTACTCCACCCTGCCACGGGCTGTGCCTTAAAGACATCATTCGAACCAGTGTTTGTGGACAAATGTTCTCTATCTTGGTTCTGTGATTGTCTGTCTTTGATGCAAATGTGACCATCTTGTGGTTATGGTAGATATCATCTGTATGGTAAAAGTGGCAAACTAATTTGCTAAGCAGTGATGTCTTAATGCAGCTGAAATATCTTTAAGGTCTCTGCGGCTCTGCCGTGCAGATTTGGAATATGTGGCCTGAAGCCAAAGACTAAAAATATCTCCAGAATTTTTTTAGTCTAATCCAGAGAGTTTGGGACTTTAACGGGCGGGGGAAAGGTTGTACTTTACTAGACCAACCTCCTACCCCAAAATCCCAAAGCAATACACATTTCCCATTGTAGCTTTTTCTTGTGATATGGGTCCACCATCGATGCATAAAATATTTTCTTTTATTTACATTTTTCTGAAGCTCAACAAATGTCCAGTTTCTATTTGGCCAAGTGTTGTGGAAAGGCCAGGATTGTTTTTTATTAATCTGTGACACTTGCTAAACTAATGCCTGAGTGGCAAGCAAGATTGTACTGCATTCCTTGTTACTTAAAACAAACATATAAATATTTGAATATATTAGTGCTCTGTACAAATCTGCCAGAGGGATTTTGTTTTTAAATATGTGATCTTAAATCAAGCTGTAGGAGAGTTCTTCACAGCCTGAACAAAATAAATGATATTGAATCTTCAAACAGAAACAAAAAGATTTTCTTTTAATAGAAACCTCCTGTCTCAAGTTTTCTTTATGGCAGTCTTGAGAGATTATGTAGAAAAGCAGGAAGGGTGAACTACTGCTGGAATGGCATCAAAAAGAGCCTGTCTAGTGCCTAGGGAATGAGGAATATTGATGTGCATTACAAGATCTGTGACTAAAAGAGAGCTCCAGCAGAACACTCACACCTATGTTGCCATCTTCTTTGCTAATATGTCCCAATATAGTGCATGGAGAACTTCAATGACTTGATTCTAAGCGTTTTGCTCTTTGTTTTTAGAGAAATGGTCTTTAGTTGATCCAAGGCACACTCCATTCAGATGCCTCTAGTAGCAGCCTAAAAGCCAATGTTTTCAAAGCTAGGTGCCTATAACTAGGCCCTAGGGGAGTAGGCAAAATTGGAATTTGAATGTCTATTTTTTGTCTTTGAGAATCTCTCCTCCGATCTCTGTATAGATTTCACTCAGTAAATAAGTGCCCTGACTTTCTGAGGTATTGAGTATCCAGCACTCCCACTGAAAGAGAGAAATGTTTACAATGGAGTCAGTGAAGTTCTCCAGGCAACACTCCAAATACAGTGGAATTACCAATATGGTCATAGCAAAACAGACAACAGTCAATGCTAGAGCCTTTTCTTAGTCACAAATCTTCTTACGCTCATTGATATTCCCCAGGCACTTGGACAGGCTCTTTCTGATGCTGTTCTGGCATGAGATCAGTACGTCTAACATCATCGCTTGACTTCAAGCAGAGCCACACAAGGGTTCTGGACACACCATCATGCTGAGTAGATCTGTGCATTGTTTGTTTCTTATCTTGCTTTTGTCAAACTATGGCTTCTCCATTCTGCTGTGATGAATGCATTGTACCTTGTAATCAGATTTCGGCTTTGTAGATCCAGCGACACATCTCCCTTCACAGACAAAGGCAGACTTCAAAGTTTCTGTCAAAGTGTGTACATGCAGAGGCGCTCCCTCTCCCACTACTAACGCCTGTATAATTAAGTTTGGTAGAATTGGGGTTTTTTTTAACTGTCCACTGATAACTTTGATCATTAAGCTTTTTTATCAACTTTTACATTTTCACAGTTGCAGGAAACTGGGGGGGTAGAGGGGGAGGGGAGGAGGGGTCAGACAATAATTATTTAATGACAGATATTGAGATTCCAAAAGTTAAAGCTTTATAATCATTAAATCACAAACTGTCTATATCATGTCAAAATATACAAAATATCTTAAATCCCACTCGAAGTCTCAAGTAGCATTTTTCTTACTTTTCCTAATCTGTACCTTTCAATAATCTATATTTTGTCTGTGTACGGTGAAATCCACATTTACTCACACTTCTCAATAATAAATAAATCCTTCCAAGCATATGTATGATGCAGTACTGGCATGCAGGGCTATCTGGGCCCTGCATCTGGCCAATGGGAAACTTCCCTGGCATAGGCACTGCATAGTGCTGCCATGGGTAGAAAACATTGGTATGTGCAGCATGCTGGGGCAAAGCCAGGATGGCAGTGGGTTGCAGAGGAGTCCCTGTAGTGCATGCCACTACATGTAGAGATTCTGGGCAGCTGTGGGTTGTGGAGACTAATAATAGGTAGCAAAGGTAGGGCTGCCTGAATATACTGCTCCTAGCCACTTACCTGTGGCTGCTAGTGCAAGGGACATGACTGAAGAAAAGAGGATGAGTCTGGGTCCTCTCCAACACCTTGGTGATCCCCAGGTGCCAGAATACCCTCAGAGCTGCTCTGTTTCACCAAACCAGAGCAGAACCCAGATGCTTTCTGGATCAGTCCAGTGCAAATGTGACTTGCAGCCTCTATTTGTATGCTGCTCTGAGTACAAAGAAATCAACATGGTATACTAGTGAGGTGTAAATCAGTGGGGAGGGAGGCTTTTTTTTAGTTTGGAATTTGCAAATTGACTTTGTGCCGCAGTCAAATGACAGATATGGAAAATGAGAGTGTGATAGGCATAAACTAAACCTCAGTCCCAAACTTTGGGAAAGTTTTGATCTGGATCTGAACTTGGTGTTTTGGGCTCTTTTCTGCATGCAATATTTACCAGTGGATCATTAAAAACATCCTACTCGTGCAATTCTATTAATTTCATCCTCTTTCCTAAATTAGACTCTGTTCTACTGGTATATTTAAACTGAAAAGGATGGTGGGGGAGTTGGGTGAATGGATCCAGAAAATATTCCATCGCTAACTTCTGTAACGGCTCTAAATAGAAATGTACTGTACTCTGCAGAAACACATGAAATGTCAATCCAAATAGTGCTGTCATTCATGAGAAAAATCAGTGACACTATGGTAATCCTGTTTCTAAAACTGCACTAATTATATAGCTTCAGCCTTCATCTATTTTTTCCATTTTTGTGGAGGAACAGCAGATATTTTAGAGTCATCCAGAACAACCTGTCAGAGTGGAACCTCCCCTTTAATGTATCATAGTTGACGTGCTGTCCTTTTGGTTATGTAACTGGAAGAATAAAACGTGGCTTAAAGGAAAACAGAGGATGGGCTAATATATGAACTTTTGAAGAAAGCACACTGAGGGCCCGATCCTTCGCTGCAAATCATCATATGGAGCTACACTGACTTACAGTAACCGAGGATCTGACCAATATCAATCAAGTGCATCAGTCCTAATTGCTGTTTACTGTGAATAATAAGGGCCTTTCTGAATCATGCTTGCATGGGAAGGACCTGGCCTGTGTATCGATTAATGAAGGAAAGAGGAATGTCTCAGAAAACCTTGTTCATGTCTTTATCGGTTACTGTATGAAATAACATCTCAAGGTCTCCATAGGATAGAACCACTGGCTGGTATTGTGGCCAGGCTTCACTTATATGTACAACCTTGAAATGTAAATCATTCTCTCACATCAGAGCTGTCTGGTAAATGGGCCTCTCATTTAATTCTGTAGTATCTCTTTTGATTGGAGTTTCAGTATTGCGTTCCATGAAGCATCAAGATTCATTTGTTTAATAAACGAAAAAATGTTTAAAGTGGATCAGGTTGCAATGACATTTATGTTGTAGGTGTCTTTATAAATCATCTCATCTACTCTAAAGACACTGCCAGATTAATTTATAAGTGCCCTCAATATTGATGCTCAAGGGTTACAGCAAATCTGTGACTTGTTGAAGGGTCAGGTCAAATGGTAGGTTATTAGTGAACTATCAAAGGGAAAAATTAATAGACCTGCTACCCAATGATACAAAATAACACATATAATTTATGACTGGTGCATTCCAAGGATTGTCACTTGCTTGTAGCTGGTGCTGAAACAAAATCAAGAGAAACCTTGAACAATTAGGACATAAGCAGGGTTGACAGTGGCTCACTTAGTGGCAAAGCTTGTGGCAACTGAGTTATCTAGGCTAATCTAAGTAGTAGACACTCTATGCCCACAGTGCACCGTGCACTACTACTCAATGTGATTGCACTTTACTTTCTACAGTGAATTTCCCCCCTCCTCATATCACCATGATCACTTTGGTTTAAAACAAAAAATTCTCAAATATTAGTGGGCAGATCCTCAGCTGCTGTAATTCAGTGCACCTATATTGACTGCAATGGATCTATGCACATGATTAAAATTAAGCATGTGCTTACGTGCTTTGCTGCATCTTGCAGGACTTTTCTGCACATTTCCTGTGAGGTTGGTTGGAGGATGATGCACATTTTCCTTAAGTGCATCACATTCCAAACTCCCCACAAGCATGGATGCCGCTTATTTGCTTGTGCAACTTTAGTTGACTTCTGAGCTAATGGTAAGTCAATAGGAGCTTTCACCATTGATTTCAAAGGGAGCAAGACACATCTAGTGTCGGAACATCTGGCCCATGCTGTTCTTTGTATTGCACCTACAGTGCTGTAACTACACACTAGCACGTAAAACCGTTCCCTGTTAAAAGCTCCCATGAGCCTTTTCTTCACTTGCACCCTTATTGGGTGCATGTGGCTGCAGCTACAGTGTTTGCCTTGAAACATTAAATGCCACAGCTGCCAAGCATATGCTGGGGTGACAATACAAACTTAAATGGCATTTGAACAGATGTAAAATTCCCTTATCCCATCCCACAGCTAGTCAGCATCCTTTGTGACAATATAGATAGGATTAAGATAAATTATATGGAATAACATGCCTCTAAAATACAATTCTCATTAAGAGACCTGATGAAATCTAGTTAGTTACCTTTGAAGGCTGAGTTGCCCAAAATGTTGCCTGTCCCCATTTTGCACTGAGTTCTTGCCTGCCATAGCCATGAATCAGCCCAGTGTACTCTTAGTAATTGTTGAATGTATCATGGGTACTTATGGCCCCTGTTACCACAGTCTCTGGGCACCTCACATTCTTGAATGTATTTATCATCACAAAACCCCTGTGAGGTAAGGAAGGTCTATTCTCCCCATTTTACAGGTGGGGAACTGAGGCACAGAAAGACTAAGGCTGGTCCACACTAGGGGCGGGATCGAACTAAGGTACTTCGACTTCAGCTACGCTATTCGCGTAGCTGAAGTCGAAGTACCTTAGTTCGAATTTGGCGCGCTTACCTCGCTTACGCGCGGCGCCGCGATCGAAGTTCGCGGCTCCCACGTCGACTCCGGTAACTCCGCTCGCCCTGCAGGAGTACCGGAGTTCGAAGTAGCGCGTTCGGGGATCGATTTATCGCGTCCACACAAGACGCGATAATTCGATCCCTGATACTTCGATGGCTACCCGCCGATTTCGGCGGGTAGTGTAGACGGGGCCTTAGTGATGTACTCAAGGGTCATAGTGAACATCTGTGGCAGTGCAGGGAACTGAATGTGGCTCTCCCGAGTCCCAGGCTGATATTAATTAGTTGTCACTCATTCACTGGCAGTCCTGATATTTTTGATTTTCTGAATTCAGCACTTTTAAAAATGATTTTCTCTTTACACTTTGTACTAAAATGAAGAAACCGCCTTTTCATGTGGGATACACTCAAAGTAGTATTTAAGGATATACAGACACAAAGGGAAAGGTCTGAACAAAGAGCGGAAAGGAGAAAAGCTTCAAACGATTTAGCTGTATTGAAAGAGTCCCTCATCTTTGCTGACTGATAGCTGGCCTACCAGACTTACCAAGAGGTGAGTAAGCATGATCAAAAGTAGCCCCCTTCTTCTTTAGTCAAGGCATATCATTCTTGTGAGCTAAAATCCTTTCCACGCTGATGCCTGGGCTCCACATTAACCTCTCTCTTTTCTGAGGCTGGACAGGACAGTTTAATTATAATGTTGAATGATTCTCAAGAAAAATTATAGGAACATGCTGTGGGAGAAGGAGATAGTGAATAAAATCAGCATGAGAAAAAATGCTGGCGGGTTTATGCTCCCTTAGTAGTTGTGTTCAATCAAAATGAGCTAATTTTACTTGTTGACTAGTTGCAGAGGATCTTCTTCTGGGGCTCGATCCTGCAAGGTGCTGAGCACTCTGGCCCAGATCCAATAAAGCACTTAAGCATGTGCTTAACATCAAGCACATAGTTAATCCCATTAACTTCAGTAAGAGTCTATGCACTTAAAGTTGTTACCTCTTCCAGCAAGAGCTGTGGGGACAAAAGGTAGGATCTGGAATGGGTTATTATGCGTCCTGTTCTCCATCCTTTCACCTCTTCTGGCTCAAATCCATTTGACCCTCTACAGCTAAAGTTGTCTTCCTTGCCCACTGCTCTGATCATGTCTCACCATATTCTTCAGTCCCTGCATTGGCTTATCTTATTCCACAAGGATTTCAAAGTCTTTGTTCTCACCTTCAAGGTTCAGCACAGTACTGCTCTGGCCGACAGCTTCTCAGTTTCCTGTCACACACTCATTCATACATTACATTCTTACAACTCTGCCTGCCCACCACTTATTTTCAGTGAAGACACAGCCCTAGTAAAACAAGGCAGCTGTTGTTTTAACTCAGCTACTCAAAATAACCCCAGGGGTGATTTTGCAGCAAGTGGCCTGGGTTAAAACTACAACTGACCTGTCTTCAGAAGGATTGTGATAGAGGCTGTGCCTTCACTAGGGGGAAAAGGTGAATTTTTAACCTCTGTCACAATCCTTCTGAAGACAGGTCAGTTGTAGTTTTAACCCATGTTAGCTGGTTGTGGTAAACCCCTAGGCAGAACTGTACCAATAAAAAAGGACGTTAACACCTATTAACAAGCATTAATTGAAATTAATTCCTTGGTGCACTTTCCTATAAAGCAAATATCGTTCTTAATTGCAGCTCTAAGTGGTGCTAGCTGTGATGTTTGTGTTAACTCAAAGGTCACTTTGAAACTGTCTCCCTTAGTCACTTCCAGGCAATATCTCCATGCAGACTTATCAGAGCCATGTCCTCTTAAAAAGGCAGTTCAATTGCCCTTTGTAAAGCAGGGTACTTTCCAATTTGTGCCCTTACGGTTCTACAGTTGATTTTGCAGGAAATATGCTACAGGGATATTAGAGAAGAACAAAGGCCAAATGTGATTCTGGTGTATAATCATTGCCAAAGCCTCTTATGCACCTTCTCATTAGTCAGCTATGACTTCATTTCCGAATATCCCAATGCTATGAGCAAGTTATTTTGTTTAAAGAATGAATTGAAGGCCCGTGACAAACTGCCTGATTTGCTTTATCTGAGATTCAGCCACCTAAGCATTGATAATGCCTCATTTTGATCAATTTCACCTCCTTTGTGTATTTCAAGCACATCCTTTGAGCGCCTGGGTCTTGCATTCTTAAAACTTTAGAAGAACAAGGAGTTGTTTTGTGCCAGATACCTAACTCAGGTGGTTTTGTATGTGTGCGTTTGTTTAAGCGATGACTAGGAATTTCTCTGATGCAGAAATCAATGTGAGTCTATTCAAATACCTTTCTACATGTTTTCTTTTCTAGATCTAATAATGTTTTTTATAAAGAGAGCTTAAATCAGCACCACCTCTGTTAAAATAAACAAGAACTACAGAAAAAGCAAAATTCAGTGTTGAATTTCCTGCTTATAAAGTCATACCACTCTGAAAGCTACTTATGTTCAGAAAGTTCCTCAGTCTATGTGAGTAGAGGTAAGTTCAGTCTATCTAAGAAGCTGCAAAACTCTGTAACACTCAGGTGAAACTAGGTAAACTGACCCCATTGCCAGCCAAAAGAAGGGTCACTTTCGGTGACTTCTACAGTACCTGAACCTCTAATAGATGAATAAGGTCGTTCATTTAAATTACTGGAATAAGAGAGAACATCTTGCTAACCTTCTAAGAGGCTCTCATATAATTTATTTACTACAAAGTGCATGGCTTTTAATTATAATGGGCATGGCTTATCACTCTTGCAGTGCCAACTCGTAACCTTGTGTTAACATTTCCCTTAAATTGGCCTTTTAAGTTTGCAGTGTTAAACCTCACCAAAGCCAAGCTATACCACACAGTGATTACTATAACAATACCTAGCTCTCATAGACTACTCTTGAACTGGAAACTCAAAGCAAATTTTATAAAGGTCAGTATCTCTATTCCCCATTTTATAGACAGGGAACCAAAACACAGAGAGACTCAGTGAGTTGCCCAAGGTTATCTAGCATACCAGTTACAGAGCCAGGTATAAAATTCAGGTCTTCTAAATCCCACTCCAGTGTCCTCTCTAATGGACACACTGCCTAATAAACAGTCTCCTATGAAGACAGAACTTTCAACACATCCAATCACATGACCTGCTTCACACTTTAGCCATATGAGATTTGTTCAGGGAACAACTGAGGCAATGAGTCTAAATTAATTTTATAAATGCCAAAGGCCAGATCCTCAACTGTGGTAAATCAGCATAGCACCACTGAGTTCAATGGAAACTGGCAATTTATCCCAGCTGAGGATCTGACCCTTAATATATCTGTCACTGCAGAAGGAGGAGGAGATTAAGGAACATATCACAGCTGCTGGGCCACCTTACTTTTAAAATGATAACATGAGATGCATCTATACCATACTAGGCTCTGTTACTTTCCATGAGAGTCACATGCATTCTTTCACTTTTATTTCTAAGACATAATGGCATTTTGGCCAAGACATTTCACATACACTCTGCCTGGATGCCATCCTGGAATGGGAAACCTAAGATCACCTCCAAAACCAGGTCTGTCACATAATACACAGATCTGTTGTATTTCTTGAACACTTTATTCAATACAACCTCCCAACTTAAGATTTATCAAATTCATTATTTAACCCCTTCTGGGAGGGTAAAAGATACATATGCAAGTTATTTATAAGCACATTCATCTATCTAGCTGTGTAGCTCTGTACAGACATATTGAAAGGCCCAGTCCCTGTTTGAAGAAGTTTACAATCTAAAAAGGAAAAAAAAGGGAAGCAATACATTTAATTTCTACTGACTAGCCTGAGTTTGAGTCTGATCCCAAGCCCACTGAAGTCAGTGGAAAGATTTTGATTGACTTCAGTAGACTGGGCTTAGGCCTTCACTGCTGGGCAAACACCAAGCTACAGTTCTGTTTTGCTTAAACTAAAGGAGAGTTTTTTCACCTCCATAAGATAATGTCAACTCTATTAAAAATACATAACACCTCTCTCTCTCTAAAAAAGTGGGGCTTATAATTAAGTTAAACATATGCATTTCTTTCCAGTTTAAACAACTTTTAAATTATCAATCACTTAATTATGTTTTGGGAACAGCACAGCTATTTGAATACCGATTTAAGTAAGTCATATATAAATACGGAGCTAACATTCTCCCAGCCAGTACAAACATCCATGTTCTAGGTCCTCTAATTCCATTCCTTTTAAGGAGTAAAAGCTTGATACCATAGGTTTTGTAATTCTGGTTCTATTGGTCCATATTATGAGGTCTGATTATTAAGTAAAAATCAATGGATGCCTTACAATTGATATTTGCTGTTTTATCTCTATCAACAAGCAGAATTGCAAATTCAGAGAGATACCAGTGTAGACAGAGAGCCATGAGACAGGTATTCATTTTGATTTTATATTGTGCTCTTTAGTTGTCCTACATATGGATTTGATCCTCTGCTACCAATTAAGTCAATGGGAGATTGACCCATCTTCAATGGGAGCAGGATTGGATCCATTAAGTCCATTATACATTAGATTCTCAGAGCCAGATCCTCAGCTAGTGTAAATGGGTATAGGTCCTCTGGAGTCAATGGAGCAACACCAATATTTACATCAGCTGAGGATCTGGTCTCATAGGAAGCTCCCAATACCATCATATATTTTGAGGAGGCTCCATCCTGAAATTTTAACAGTCCAGTCATTTAAGGATTTAATCTGCTAAATGGTAAGTAATCAGGTAGTAAATTTGTGTTTGGTTTTTTCCTTTTCTTTTTCTGTTTGTGTTTTATAAGAGACAGGGTCATTTTACATTTTAATAAAGGATAGCCATATCCCTGAGATAACTTTTAACAATGGGCCAAGTAAATTGAAACATTTAATTAATGGAAGTATAATACTGGCATGGACCTCTGAGTCATGGGTAACATTAAAAAACAAAGGCCACCATGTTATCCATTTGCTTTTAGGTCATGTTCATTTCAAGCAATGTTCAAATTCCCAAAGTTCTTAAAACCGGTTAAGGACTATACAAACCAGCATGATTGTATTTTGTCCTAGTCAGCTTTAAAATTAAGATTCAAAATATGCCCTACCGGTTGGGGATTTGCATGTTATTACCAGCAAAATAGATGAAGGAATATTTTTAAAACAGCATTTTATGTCCTGTTGATGGAATGAGATGCTGTACAGACAAACAACCAAGCTGTTTATCTTTTACTTTCATACATGTACCTTTAAGTGCACAACTGTTTTTCATATTTGATGAGACATAAAAATATAGACATTTCAGGATGTGATCAGGGGAAAAAACTGCCTTGAAAGAACACAGAATTGAGTATTTGCTGGTAAAACAGACTGTGTTGCAAACTTAGTCTGTCCCCAGTGGAACCTGAGAACCTCACCATCTCACAGGTTCAGCCCTAGAGGCTGTGTTGAGTCTGCTTACTGTACAGTATGGTACCAGAAGTGTGCAGTAGCTACTGACAGTTACATCTGCAGTGCTAGCAAATTTCAAGGACCAAATGACTTCATGAGAAAGCTAAACCCCCAAAACATCACAAGACAGTTAATCTAGGTGGTCTTCATATACTGATGGCACGTTTGGGTTTCTCAGCACAGTGTTAGGGAGAAAGTTTCAGACAATTCATTTAAAGAAAAGGCAGTTGATATGATAAACGCCATCTGTTTAAAGTTATCTGCTAAAACAAGTGAAAATGGAAAAAGACTGTTTATTCTGCAAATGTACAGGAAGTTCACAGACACCACGACTGGTAATGACTAAAATTGAATGTTGAAATGATATAATATCCTTCACTCTGTGTGTCCAGTAGTGTTCAGAGTTTGAGGAAACTGGTTCACTTCCAATTAAATCTGGGCAATTTCCCTGACAATATTTCAAAATGTACCCCTTTGCCAATAATTCAGAAGACATAAAAATGGAATTTTAAAGGTGATTAGAACAGGTTGCAGCCATAATACATTAAGTCTAATATTAATAATTCACTTTTTCATGACAATGGAGTAATGTGCAACAAACTTCTGAGATACTTATACCACATCATGTCTTTGATTCTTTAATAGGTAAGTCCTGTCCCAGATTAACAGGAGAAGAAGGGGCACAGAAGTCCCTTATTCCTACCCCAGGGAACTCTGCACCAGATATTATTTATTGTTATTACATTAACATCTAGAGACCCAACCAAGATCTGTATCCCCAGGATCAAGATGCTGTATTTATACATGGTAAGAGACAATCCTCGCCTCAAAGAGCAAGAACATTAAAGGAAGGACTATTATCCTTATTTCACAGATGGGAAACAGGTACGGAGCGATAAAGTAACTTACCCCGGGTCCCGCTGGGAGCCTGTGGCAGAAATGGAAGTTGAACCCAGAGTCCTGTTCTTGTGTCTTAACCACAAGTCCATCCCATTTCTCCTCTGCCTGTTGTGCGGATACCCAGGCTGGGATAGAAAGCGTTGTGGAACGTCTCTGCAGTTAGAACCTGTGGTGCTCCTGAATGGGCAGGAAGGACATGCAAATGAGCCCTCAACACCTTAATTGGACGTTCATGAATCTTGCCCCTCTCTTCGTCCTGCACAGTCACTGAGCAGCAGTGAGTCTAAGGGTCTCTGATTCAGAAGAGGACACTGGGGATGAAGGAAGAGTGATTTTCTGCAGGAAGGGGAGATTGTGAGTGATCAAATGGGAGCACTTTGCTATTCTGGCCGCACAGCTGAGGATACAGTTAGAGAGCCGTACGTAGTTCTCCCCATTTGTTAAGCTATTATAACAATACCTAGTTACCTAACTTTGAGATGTTCTGTGAGATTTGATTAGTTAACACTTGTAAAGCACTTCAAATGTCAAAAGTCATAAGTGTTGTTATTTTTCTGGAAAGTGTGAATTAAGGCTTGTCTACTCAGGGACAAAATTAATCCAAATTGACTAAAGGTGTACATTTAAAGTGGATTAGTTAAACTGCATTAAACCCTGCATGGACACTCTCATTCAAAATTAAAGTAGCCTTAATTTGGTTTATTTTAATTCACTTCCAAAGTGAAAGAAAAAAATCAGCCAAAGATGCCAATCTTCCTGAAACGTTGGGAAGTTCAGACCTGAATTCAGATCTACAATTTCTGCCTCCAGCCCATCCTTGTGGTCCGTGGGCAGTAGTTTGAACAAGCAACACACTCCTAGTTGAGCTACTAGTAGCTAAGCTGCACTTGCCTCTGCTGGAAGTCACTATTTGTATCAGTGTTTCTTACACAAGATGGTTCTCAGTGGAAATCCTGAAACACATAATAGAAGCAAAGCCAGGGAATCTTGTACTCACTTCACCCTCTGTCCTCCCTCACTTGAGATCTTGTGCAGCTGGTTATGGGCATTACATTTCCTCTCTGCCCACCTAATGTGAATACAGAATATGCATGTATATTTTGGTCCCCTGTTGCAATTCATTTATAAAGCAGCTGTTTCTGTTTCCAGATGATAAAGATCAGCCTTCAAAGAGAAGAGTGGCTGTCATTTGTTTGCTTCAAGAAATTAATGCAGGATACCCAAGTAATAAGTACACTTCCTCAAGGGAATGAGCAGCACAAGAAATATTTCCAGTAAATACATTCAAGTGAACAATCAGCATAACTGGCCTGACACTGCCTCACATGGGAATTCTCTTCCAAGTTTAGCACCATTTATCAAAGGACCTCAACATGCTTTACAAAATTGACCCTATGAGAGAAGTAAGGGTTTTCTGGGGGAACTCTGCATTGAGCAGGGCAGCCACCTCTGAAGGTAGATAATAAGTTCTTTCATATTGTACATTGGAGTGCTCCATGAGTAGCCACTGATGCTCATATTAGTCCTTGAATTAAGAAATGTGCCTCTGCCCACTGAAAATTGAATTTTGCAGTCAGTGAGTAACACTGCTGTTAGGAACAGATTGCTAGTGGCCTAGTTTCATACATAACTACCTCCTGATTTCCATCTCCTGCAACACCCCCCAGGAAACTGATGGGAAGCATCCACTCAACAGATGCTATTAAGGATGAAGTGAAAAACTTACTGGAGGGCAGAAATGGAATGCCTGTGACGTGTCATCTTTCCATGTGTATTTTATTTGGCTTTGCTGCAAGCATGCAGAGTTTTGACTACTAGGCAACAGTCAATTAAAAATGTATTTAAATAAGCTGTAAATCCATTCCAATCAGTGTATATGGACAGGAACATATGTTTTGTATGGAGCCACACTAGTGTGCATAGTTTTGAATAACGGATGAAATTTTTTCACCCACGTGTGTGTGAATTGATGAAGACAATGCTGGAAAGAGGAATTGATTAAAACAACTGCAACAGACAGCTGCATATTCTGTAGGTGCGATAACAAACGGTGATGCCAACTTCAATGAACTCTTTTGCTTACAATTCATGTAGCTGCACCTCATTGTATCTCGGTAATATATATGCTGTCCCAGTGGTTCTCAAACTGGGGTCGCCGCTTGTTCAGGGAAAGCCCCTGGCGGGCCGGGCCGGTTTGTTTACCTGCCAGTCCGCAGGTTCGGCCGATCGCGACTCCCACTGGCCGCGGTTCGCCGCTCCAGGCCAATGGGGGCTGTGGGAAGTGGCGCGGGACAAGGGATTTGCTGGCTGCTGCTTCCCGCAGCCCTGATTGGCCTGGAGCGACGAACAGCGGCCAGTGGGAGCCGCGATCGGCCGAACCTGCAGACCCGGCACGTAAACAAACCGGCCCGGCCTGCCAGGGACTTTCCCTACACAAGCGGCGGCCCCAGTTTGAGAACCACTGTGCTATCCAATATCTATCTTTCCTCATTATACATCATTGTTTTCCATAGTGCTTTGACACTAGCCGGTTATATCCATAATTGAATAATAGCTAACCATTTTAGATATTAGTACATTCTTAAGGTTTGAAAAGTGTAATTGACACTTCCTTCCTACTTAGCTAGAGGTGGTGGTGGTAATAAAAATGTTTATGACTCTAGTGCCCAACAAAGAATGGGGCTCCATTGTGCTAGGCACTGTAGAAACATGGAGTAACAGACAGTCCCTGTCCTGAGGAGCTGACAGCCTAAATAGATAAAACAGACACAGGTTGCAGAAATGAGTTCTAATGCACAAGCAGAGTGAACAATGTGATGGCAAACATGTTAGTTCCATATTTTGGGGGGCGAGGTTGGGTTTACTCAGGTGGGGATAAGCTAAATGGAAAGACAGGCAAAGGGAGAGGGGCCATGGAAGTGAGGGGAATAGGGCAGGAGAGAAGACAGGCATGTGTGAGTGAAGTTGAGGTGAAGACACTGTGAGAGTTCTGGAGGAAGCTTATGCCCAAATAAATCTATTCGTCTTTAAGGTGCCACCGGACTCCTGGCTGTTTTTGTAGATACAGACTAACATGGCTACCTCCTGATGCTTAAAACCCTACATGATTAGACCAAAAATGGGCAATTTCTAAGGGTCATGTTTTAAACATGGTGCTGGGAGTTTAACTGCAGAACTTCCATTACATTTTATTAATCTGCAGTTGAATGATTGTACACTAGAGATGTTGGAATCTTTTGAAGCTTGATTTCATGTGTGTAGGGTTTTTTTTAAATCTGATACATCAGAACCTGTTTGCATGAGTTCACAAACCTTCAAAAAGATCAGGGCTGGTGTGATGGGATATTCACCTGATACCTGCCATGAAGGGGTTAAGGGGCTCAGAAACAGCTATTTAACCTGGTGTGACGGGTTCGGTCACAGAGACCCCCTTGGGACGTCACCTGACATGCTGGAATTACCTCTGAGCCCGTTTTCCACTGCCGGTTTGACTCCAGAACCCTGCCTTGTTGAGCCAGACACGCTAGCCTGCTGCAACGCAGACCCAGGTCTGGTCCACGCCCCCAAAGCTGCAGACTTTAACCAAAAACTGCTCAGCAGGTCACCTATCTCCAGCACCCAGACACTCAGTTCCCAATGGGATCCAAACCCCAAATAAATCTGTTTTATTCTGTATAAAGCTTATACAGGGTAAACTCATAAATAGTCCGCCCTCTATAACACTGATAGAGAGCTGTTTGCTCCCCCAGGTATTAATCACTTACTCTGGGTTCAATAATAAACAAAAGTGATTTTATTAAGAATAAAAAGTAGAATTCAAGTGGTTTCAAGTAATAACAGACAGAACAAAGTAAGTCACCAAGCAAAATAAAGCAAAAACACACAAGTCTAACCCTAATACATTAAGAAACTGTTTATAGGTAAAAACTCACCCTCAGAGATGTTCCAAAAAGCTTCTTTCACAGACTAGACCCCTTCCTAGTCTGGTCCCAATCCCTTCCCCTGGTACAGTCCTTGTTAGTTCCAGCAGACATCTTAGGTGGAAACTAGAGGTGTTCTCATGACTGGCAAGCCCCCTTTGTTCTGTTCCACCCCCCTTTTATAGCTTTGGCACAAGGAGGGAATCTTTTGTCTCTCTGGGTTCCCACCCCTCCTTCTAAATGGAAAAGTAGCAGATTTAAGATGGATTCCAGTATCATGTGACATGGTCACATGTCACTGTAAGACCTCATTCTTCATTACCCATGGGCTGGTTCAAATGTACACAGGAAGGCTTACAGGTAAATAAACCATCTACAACCAATTGTCCTAGTCAATGGGAGCCATCAAGATTCTAAAGCACCATTAATGGTCCAGACATTGCATAATTACAATAGGACCTCAGAGTTATATTTCATATTTCTAGCTTCAGATAGAAGAATGATACATACATACAAATAGGATAAACACACTCAGTAGATTATAAACTTTGTAAGGATACCTTACAAGAGACCTTTTGCATAAAGCATATTCCAGTTATATCATTCACTTTCATAAGCATATGGAGTGCAACGTCACACCTGCTAAGCTGCATCTGGGGCGGGAGGGGAGACTTGGGCTTGAATGACAAGAATTGCTTGAAGATGAAGCCCAGCTGGACAGAGGCAAGCTGAGCTTGTATGAAGCCAGGAAGTTGAGAGCAGAAAGGGGCTGGGAAGCTTGAGGATACTAAAATGATATAACATATGGCAAAAAGGTGAAATACCTAAGGACTATAAACATGCTATTATTCTCCCAGAAAGGAAACTGGGGAAGTTGTTCTCAAGACCTGAGGCATACAGACCAATTTCCTTCACAGCATGGTTAGGTAAAACCATGGAAAGAATAGTAACGGAGATATTAGTAGCACATCTAGAAAGAAATAGGTTCATCAATAGAAAGCAAAGTGTGTTCAGAATATATAGGAGTGTGATTGCCCACATTCTAAGGATAGAGACAGAAGAACAAAAAAGCACAAGAACCAAAGAATTCATGATAGTATCCTTCCTGGACACAGGAAAAAGCCTATGCTGTGTTACGGAGAGAGAGAGAGAGAGACTACATCATAAAGTGGCCTCCCTGGTTGTTATAGGAAAATCATACAAATGGATAAGGAACGAAAGCAAAAGAACCATTCAAGTCCAAATAGGGAAAGCTTTTTCCAACATACACTCCCCTGTGGAGTTTCATTAACAGTTGAATGTAATTAGCCCAACCCACTTCAACATCATAATGAATGACCTCCCTAAGGAGATGAGTACAGGGATCAAGTTATTTTCTGACGACTGTGCCATATGGACCAAACACAGAAAGTGCCGCCAAAAGAAATAATGATGCACTTAAGAGAAGGCCAGAGTGGGGGAACAGGTGGGGCTTCATATTCTCCATAGACAAAACTAAGGGAATGATCTTCTCAACAAGGAAATTACAAAAAAAATAAGTCGTTATGTCTACATGATCAACCGATAAATACAGTGAAAAATTACAAATTCTTAGGTGTGATATTTGATAACAAGCACACTTGGAGAGACCATTTTGAAAGTATTAAAGATAAATGCAAAGCCAGATTTAACTTACTTAGAAGTACGTATTTCTGGGAAATCTTGGGGAGTGGATAAGAAAACAGTGGTAATGCTACACAGAGTGCTACTTAGACCAATTATTGAGTATGGCTGCCAGCCCCAGGCCTTTGGATCAGCAGCGAACACAAATCTGGGACAACTAGCCTATAAACAAGCACAGGCATGGTGTATTGCATGTGGTGCCTTCATTATGCCGCCTCTGTGTGTACTACAGATAGCTGTCGGTTTTAGAATGAAGCTCCCTAGAACTAATTCTTTTGGGCCAAAGTACTGTAATAGAGAAGATGACAACACTAGGCTAACATATAATGATTGTTGGGAATTAAGTGGAGGCTGGGTAGGACAAGAAATCAGAATGTCCTCATTCCAAGTAGGGTACAGAAGTGGATAAAAGATCTAATGAAAAGAAAGGATTGAAAGATCTGTAACTATGGGAAAATACTCTGTCAATGGAAAACCATCCTCCCTGAGATAGACATGGAAGTATATAATGAAATAATTAAAAGACTGATAAATATACAAGATATAGCAAATCAATATATTTGTGATAAGTGGGGACAGTATTGATATTGTCAGATATAAACTGATGGCTCCAAAGAGGAAGGAACAAGAAAGCCATAAGGCTAGCTAACTTTGTATTTGTCTTTACAGCTGAGCTAACAGGGATTATGCTAGCACTAAATTGGGCTTTAGATGTGCAGCCAGCTGCTGTGGCTATCCTGTCTGACTCCTTATAAGGGCTGCAGGCAATTTTCACTGGTAAGTCTGACAGCAGAAGTGATATTCTTAATGAAATATTACTGTTAACAACTGATCAGCCACAGTTGGTTATAGCCATTGTATTAGCATGGGGATCTCTTGCTTATGTTTAGGAATCTTTGCCCCTCAGAGTCCAGGCAGCATAAAGAGAACCAGTTTCTCCTTCTCAGGGGTTTTTATCCCCTTCACCCCAGAATCCAAGCTGATGGGAAGAGTTCATGTGCAGCCCTTCACCTCCTGGACAAGGTCTCTGTCCTTTCATGCTACTTAATGCCTCATTTGCCTTCAATGGGCCATCTTGTGTGCAGGACAAGCACTCTACCTTAATTAATGCTTCTTTTCTTGTTTGTTACACAATTACAGAGGTTTCCAATGCAAACACTCAATATAACTTTATACCATCGGATACAGATAACTCAGATTAATACATGCAGCATTCCATAAAGTCTAAACACTAAACTCATTCTTATAACACAAATATCTATTTTAACTATACTAATCCACAGATGAACCAGCCTAGTTTCCAACTATGCATTTATCATTGTTCAGAGAGGCCCTGGGCCTTGGCATGAGTTGGCACCTGCTCTGCCAGTGTCACAGAGGGCATCAGACCAGGGAGAGCTAACCCCGAGATGCAGTCACAAGGGAGCACCCCGATGGTAAGTGTCCCCCAGGACAGCTGGAATGAACCAGGCTTTCCCAGGATTGAATCACATTGCAAATTTATAGTCAAGGGTCATTTTCAATGAATTTGTGTGATTTCACAGAAACCAAAGTGGAATTAGTGGTTGTCTTGGAAAATACCATATGAATTGTCCTGCATACCCTGTCACAACAAGCGTGGATCAAATCTGAAATACAGCATGAGCTCTGAACGCTGTGACACTGCACCCCATAGTCTTCATAAAGATATTATTATGCTACGATTATGGCATAATTCTGATGTATTTTATGCAAGATAGGTCACGTGAGATATCATTTAAAAGGTTATGATTTGCTGAATATGATTATCCTATTTGCGTGCATGTATCATTTTTGTATCTGAAGTTAGGAATATTGACTATGTAAATGTGTTACAAATGTGTTTACACCTGTGGAACACCCACTCGGCAAAAAGCAATCAGTCCAAATGGCTGACTGGGAAGGCCCATTCAGGTTAATGGAGCCATTAGGAAAACAATAGGCCTTAGAAGAAGTTTATCTTCCTGAACCTGGGGAGTCTTCCTGAGGACTCTACAAATGGCCTCCCACTCATGGCTGCTGTGACACTACAGAGACATGTGACCAGGTCACCTGATGCTGGACTCCATCTTGGGATACTAGTATTTTTCCACTGACTGGCATGGGAACCAAGCTCTGAAACAAAGGGTTCACACAATATGCAAAAGCTATTTAAGGCAGGGGAGTGACATCATCATGGTTCTTCACTGACTCCCCACCCAAAGAGACTCTTGGAAACACCTAAGGAACAGAGAGACTGAACTGGGGGAAGTGCTGGACCCAGCTAAAGGGATTTTTAACCTGTGAATAGAACACCTGGGGATTTTAAGCTGTCAATTAGTGCAGCTTGCCCCTTAAGAATCTGTAGCCTGCTGATATCATTTAAGGTGAGAATTCGCTACTCATATCCAATCTATGTAGTATTTTAAGCTTAGTTTGCATGTTTTGCTTATTTGCTAGGTAATCTGCTTTGAAATGTTTGCTATCTTTATAATCACTTAAAATCTATTTTTTGTAGTTAATAAACTTGTTTTTGCTTTGTCTAAAACCAGTGTGTGTGGGGAAATCATAACTCAGGGTGAAAAGCTGTTGTATATTTCCTCTCCACGTTGGGGGCGGGGGAGCATTTCATTAGCTTACGCTGTACAGATCTCTGTGTAGTGCAAGACACTATAATTTTGAGTTTGCAGCCTGGGGGGTGGGGGGGTGTCTGAGTAGCTGGGAAGTTCCTTAGCTGAAGCCTCCCCAGGCAGAGCTGATCACAGCGTCCACATGTAACTGCAGCTGAGTGTGTCCCTACCTGTATGTGTGCTGGTAAAAGTGAAGGCTGTAGCCTGGGAGAGGGCTTGGCAGGCTGGTGACAGCAGTACAGTGTAGAGGGAGCCCAAGCTGGGGGGTCGGGGGGCTCAGTGGTACTGCAGTTCCAGATGGCACCCCAGGGGGGAACCCATCACAAACGCATCTGAATGTTTATGAATAAATAGAAAAAGCAAAGTTTGCCCAAAGCGTCAAATAGTTCTTGGACACAAAGGCCCAGATCCTTCAATGTGTTTAGGTATTTCAATGAGAGTTGGGTACGTAAATATCTTTGAAGATGTGGACCAAACAATTCTGAAGGGGGAAAAAATGTCACTGCTTGTTTATGATTGCAGGTTGGACTCAAACCAAAACTGCTGTCAGGTGTGTAACAGATTTAAATTGAAACTTCTGCACAGTCCTACAGCCCTCTAACCTCACATGCAGATCAAATATCCCTTAAAGCTATACTTTCACGGTGGTGCACAGGTATTTTGCTGTGTGAGTCTTGTTAATATCAAACCCTATTTTTAAAAAATCAAAACATAGGATTTGTCATGTCACATGAACTCTTAGATGCATTCAACCTAATATTCTGCATCTAGCAATGGCCAGTAACTGATGCTTCAGACGAAGGTGGAAAATCACCCATATTGCAGCTATATTAGCTAATTGGATAATCTTATAAAGGGACTGATGGAAAAATTACTTCCTAACCCCCTATAGTATTAAAAGCTTATACTCTGAAGCATGAGATCTGATTGCACTTATTGTAATTTTGGGGTAAAATTTACCTCCTAATGTCCTCTCACCCTGGGTGAACGCTTCTGGAATATTGTAAAGAGAAGGAAAAATGCAGCTATTTTTCTTACTTAACTTTTTCTAAAGTTTCCTAGTATCATTAGTCAACTATGTTTTATTTCTCCTACCAAAGACTATTTAAAAACCTATGAGAGTGTTCTGAAGTCAGGCTTCATCAATCCTGATCAGTTCAGAGACTTGAAGCCTAAGCTAGAGCAATTACTGTTGCAAACTTTGAAGAGAGTGGTTTAACGTTATCGCCTGCATTATTAAGTTGTGATAAATAGGTTCATCTTGTATCTACACCCCAGAGCTGTTGCTATTTCAGTTTTACAAGTTTTAGTAGAGATGTGGCCCATCAGAATTTTCAGATTATATATTTTATTCAGAAGGTACAGGAGGAAGTGTTGATGCTATTTTAGCAGCATATATTTTGATTATTAAAACAGACAATTCAAGGCACATTTGTTTCAATTTATTTCTCAGGTCCTTAGAGAACACAGTTTCTCTAAATTGGTCCAAGATGCAAAATTGTTATAGATGATGTCACATGACGTTTGATAATTTGACAGCTGCTCTTAACTGAACGTCGCTTCAGCTTCTTGCTGATTCCAGTATGTGCCATCTGACTATTGTATTTATTTATATGATAGGAATTTGCCAGGAACCCTGATCAAGGCCCTATTGAACAGTCAAGTAACAAAACAGTGCCTGTCCCTTACAATCTAGGGTCAGATCCGAAGCTGGTGTCAATCAGTGTCTTCACTGATTTCAGTGGAACTAAGCAATTTACACCAGCTGATGAGCTAGCTCTAGTGGTCAGACATGATGCCACAGCTGGTGAAACAGACAATTAGGGAGGATGAAGTAATCAAATGAACAGAGATGAGCAGATGTCACGACTCACCATTTGCCTGACCAATGTCTCAGATAACGCCAACCGATTTTATCTGCACCCATCCTGACCACCTATGATGACTGTCTCCCCAGCAGGCCTGTGGCAACCAGCATGTCCTGAATTCACCTTACATGGTGTAAGAAGTACCCAAACAGGTACTGTTGGGCATAGGATCTGCTCCTCTACAGAAAAAGATCATAAGGTCTGTCTCCAAACTAGGCAGCTCCCCAAGGATCACTGACTTGGTGGAACTACACCACTTTACATGAGCTGACAAGCTGGTGAATTGTTGTTTGTATAGTAAACCAGAGTGCCAGGTAGAATGGTGTATATCTGTATCTCCCTGCTATGTAGTTCATATGCTTTATTCTAATACACCTTACCATACAACTTAATTTGGAAAAAAAACAAAAACCGCCAAATATATGCAGCAAAATTCACTGTGTGTATTGGCCATAGGAGAAACTGCTGAACTTGAATTAATATGCAAACTAGATACCATCAATTGAGGCTTGAATAGAGACTGGGAATGGCTGAGCCATTACACACATTGAATCTATTTCCCCATGTTAAGTATCCTCACACTTTCTTGTCATTATCACTACAAAAGTTTTTTTTTCCTCCTGCTGATAATTGCTCATCTTAATTAATTAGCCTCTTAGAGTTGGTAGGGCAACTCTCACCGTTTCATGTTCTCTGTATGTGTGTATATATCTCCTTACTATATGTTCCATTCTATGCATCCGATGAAGTGGGCTGTAGCCCACGAAAGCTTATGCTCAAATACATTTGTTAGTCTCTAAGGTGCCACAAGTACTCCTGTTCTTTTTGCGGATACAGACTAACACGGCTGCTACTCTGAAACCTTTCATTATTTTAGTTAAGCAAGACCTCCCTCTTAAATCCATTATGGATGGCTCCAATCAAATTATGTTTTCTAGCAGATCTCTCACATCATCTTGCAAAATTGTTTCTAATGTTTTCCCAAGAAAGGTTAAGCTTGTTAGTCCATACATTCCTACTCTATTATGCACTTCTAATTTGTATAACTGTGCCAAATTACAGTCACTAGTGACTTATTAGGTTTGTAGGCTCATATCAGAGATGAATTTGATCCGCTGGGTGGCACTTAAATACTTCTAATCCCTAATTTCCTTCAGACCTATATCCAGATGTTCTAATCCAAAACTCAGTACAGACACTGGCATGCTTTCCATTGACTTCAGTATGCTTTGGCTCAGGCACAGAGTAAGCCAAATTCATGCATGCTATAAGTGAGTACAATTCCCACTGACTCTGATGGAAACTGCAGCTGCTTATGCCAGAAATGAATTTGTTCTCCACTTAGTATGCAGACTGGGTACTCCACATCTTGGGCCAAATCTTCAGCTGGTGTAAATTGGTGTTCCTCTGCTTGTAGTCAGTGAAGTTATGTCAATTTATATTTGCTGTGGATCTGGTCTATTGTCTTAAATACATTTAATTTTGCATAGCTATTGTGTTTGTTATCTAAGCCCTTCCTTAGCACACCAGATGATAGGGGATGATTGCCTTAGAGGTTCTCCCTCCTATTCTTCTCATGCAACCTGTGGTGGACCGTGTACCCCAGCACCCTTTGTGGCAGGGGTAGGATGGAGTGCCGGCGCCTCACAACTCTCAAGTCCTAACGTCCGCCTCTCTGCAGGCGGTCAGTGATGGCCTCTTGGCCTTTCTCCCTACTATCAACCCTGTCTGGCGCGATAGCGCGGCCCAGCGGCCAGAGTCCCTATAAACCCCCCTACAGGCAGGGTAGCGCGGCCCAGCGGCCAGAGTCCATATAAACCCCCCTACAGGCGGGGTAGCGTGCCCCAGCGGCCAGAGTCCACATAAACCCCCCTACAGGCAGGGTAGTGTGGCCCAGCGGCCAGAGTCCATATAAACCCCCCTACAGGCGGGGTAGCATGCCCCAGTGGCCAGAGTCCATATAAACCCCCCTACAGGCGGGGTAGCGCAGCCCAGCGGCCAGAGTCCATGTAAGATCCCTCACGGTTCGGGGGTGAGGGCGTAGTGGGACTCAGGCCGGCCCTCTCCACCAAGCCCAGACCCAGGGCCCCGGTAGTGGCAAGCTCTCCTTGCCCCTTGCTCGGTGGGGATCCGCCCGCAACACGCCGAGCGTCAATGCAGCGCTAACGCTGTTTGTCTCTAGAGTTCCCCTGGGTCACTTCCTACCGTGAATACCAGTTCGTCTGCGGCGGGGGGTCCTCCGGTCTGTTCCTCCCCTGGGACATCCTCCATTGGGGTCTCAGGTAGTGCCTCGGCTTGACTGACGCCCGGATCCTGGCTTGCAGGCCCTCCCTCTGCAGGAGCTAGCGGCGTGCGTCCTCCTCCTCCGGCGGTCAGCCCAGACCGAGCTGATTTGCAGGCTTTTATATCTGTTCTCCAGTTGGAGCATGCCCAGCAGAGCTTCCGGGGCATGGCTTCCTCTGCTAGGAAGGAAGGGTTAACCCCTGCTGTACCAGTGCGGGGCCACTCTGCCCCGTCACACTATCACAGAATTAAACTCACTATTTTACACATCTCCATTGCTGTCCTCATTTTTGCTATCATTTCAATAGACCAATCTTCTCTTTTACCTTCTGTGCAGCATGAATACATCTGAGGAATCTTATTATTATCAAAATGCTCATTGGATGGCAGGATTCAATATTTCATTTCACTCATTTAATTCTCTTTACAATTTGTTTTGTGGGTGTTGGTTATTGTGGATCTCCAATTCCTCCTTTTTACCAAACTGTTTACATGAAAAACCTTGAGTTTATTGTTTATATTATGCTTGGCAAGTGTATGATATTGTATTCTTTATTTGATACCATTTTTAATATGCTCCATAAGAGAGGAAAGGTGGGTGGTTGTGGCTTTGGGGTTTTTTTGGGGGGGGGGGGAGCGTGGTGATTCTTCAGTAAATTTTGTAAGTAAGTAAGGGGAAAAATGTGGGCAGATAAATAAAACAAAAATTGTATTCCCATCTTTGAAATGATTTTCAGTAGAGCTATACCAATTTACATTAGCTGAGGATCTGGCCCATTGTTTTTATTCTACAGAGGGTCCCATGAAAAGGAATCCCCAGTGGAAATTGTTGTGTTCTCTAAGGGTGAAATTCACACCTTTTCAGATACACAGCACAAGGCCTATGCACTACTTAAAACTTAATTAAACCCAGGCTCCCAGAACTTGGTTTTTCTACTACAGTGGTACTGTCATGGGAAGCTAATCTATTTTTCTCTGGATATGAAAAGGAAGAGGGACCCCCTTTCTCTTCCTTTATGTGTACACCTTTACTAAAACGAATGATGAAATGTCACTCATCCTGTTTCCTGCCTGTTGGGAAAACATCTGCCATGTCCAAGTTAGCAGCAAAACCGTCCCAAACAGGTGTCCCTCTGTCAAGGCTGAATCCCCACTCTGTCACTTCGAGTGCAGAAAGTGGGGGCCCACAAGGATTTTAAATATTAACACTTGTCGCTCCAGGCTTGTATTAAACTCCCAAGGGTATAGCTTTTCTCTGACCTTGGCTTGGTAAACGCTGCCACCACCCAAATGCAAAAAAAACCCTTTGAACCCAGGAAGGAGCACTTGGGAATTCCTCCCTGTGGGGTACCCTCAAGCCCTTTCACCCCTCTTCCGGGGAAGAGCTCAGAAAGAAAACAAAAGAGATTAACTGTGGCTATCAGCTAATCAAACAACATGCACAAACCTCTTAGGATACCAAAAATCCAATCCTGTTCTTAAAACAGTAAATTTTATTAAAACAAAAAGAAAGAAAATACATCTGGAACTTAGGCATTTGCTAGATTTTAAAAGAGCAATTCCAAAAATTAAGCACTCAAACTAGCTTTCTTGGGGGTTCATCTTAAAGGTTACAAGCAAATAAAAGCATCAGGGATTAGCATAGAGAAGAGCCACAAGCCAAAATAAGAAATAAACCAGATAGTGTCTAACTAAACATTCCCTATCCAAATTATTCCTTCTAGGTATGGAAAATACTTTTTCATACCTGGTTCAAACCTTACACAGCATTTCTGCTTATAGTAGTGCTGCTCCGTCCGTGCAGCCCAGAAAACAACAGACAAAGGGAAAGTTTCTTTCCCCATTTTAAAAAGTTCTAGACTTCCCATTGGCTCTTTTGGTCAGGTGCCCACTTTTTTTTTCTTACCTGGGGCACTTTTTAACCCTTTACAGGTAAAGCAAGTAAAGAACAGCTACCAAGAGGTATTTTGCAGCTAACTGGCTGGCTGGGTGTCCATCAAAGGGAGCTATTCCCCTCCCCCCCCCTTTATTTATCACAACCTCTTTCATCTCTCTCTAGTTCTCTGAGCGTGTAGTCAGAAGCTCCTGTCTTGTTCAGCTGTTTCCCCAGCTCAGAATGCCATCTGCCAGCCATTGCTCTGCAGTAAGCTCTTCTGATGTCAGGTTGTCAGTTGTCTGTATTTCAAAGTGCTTCCTTCCATCCAAAGCATTAAAAAATACCACCCACTCATAACATGTTGTGATGTTGGCAGACCAGATGCCAGTTCATGCCAAGGCTCCAGGCCTCACTGAAAACTTCCAAATGCATGGCTAGAAACCAGTCTTACTTACCTGTGTGTTAGCAT
Source organism: Platysternon megacephalum (assembly GCA_003942145.1). Lineage (NCBI taxonomy): Eukaryota > Metazoa > Chordata > Testudines > Platysternidae > Platysternon > Platysternon megacephalum. The sequence goes on from QXTE01000413.1 coordinate 629,280, forward strand.
TATCAAAATAAATATTACATGTTAAGTTGACAAGAACGTGCTTAGTGTGTTATAAAATGCTTGTAGCATGCTGCATGTATTGTTCTCACTCAACTATACCCCATCAAGCATTTGCATTGTAAGCCTTGGACTATATAACTCATCAAACAGGGAGACACCGTTGTGTAATGCAAACGATGGTCTGTAACAAGAAGATGTTAAATCTTGTTCATTAAACACAAATGAGCCATTGTGCGAAGTCAAGGATCAAAGACATTAAGTGCATTCCTCCCCCCTCTCCGCACACCTCCATGAAGAAGGGACCTGCATGGGAACCATTGCGGTCAGCTTGGTTTCTGTGAGAAGAGGCTATAAATATGGACACAAGGAAAAATTCTTTATGTCTGGACTCTTTGGATTCTAACAGGGCAGAATAACCGAATGAGAAGATGGAAAGCTTGATTGTTACTCAGGGCCCCAAAAGACTTTTGGGAAAGTGGCAGATTTCTACATCTCTTCTACCTTTTAAAAGTATAGGCTGTGACTCACCAGTACATATATTTTATCTGCTTTAACCTGTAAATAACTATCATTCTTTTTTCTTGGCTATTAAACCTTTAATTAGTTCATTATAGAATTGGCTACCAGCATTGTCTTTGGTGTGAGATCTAGGATGCAAATCGATCTGAGTGAGTGACTGGTCTCTTGGGACTGAGTGTAAGCTAAATACTTTCTGATTTTTGGTATAAGTGACCATTTATCACATAGTCAAGCTTGTCTGGGTGGCAAGATAGACTGGAGTATCTAAGGGGCCTGTCTGTGACTCCATTTTAAGATCATTGTAGTACTTTGGGAGTTCACACTTGTTACTGAGTTGGTGAAATCTAATTATAGAACATAACACCAGTTTGGGGTGACACTGATGTTGCTCATATTTGCACTCAGTCACCCTCAAACTCCCTTTCTGGTCATGGTGCATGTTTAGCTGGGTGTACTGTATACCCTCTAACTCACCCTTGTGCACTATGATCCTGAACCAAAACCTATCACAGTCAGTGGGACTGTTTCCATTAACTTGAATGGGGTCTGGGTCAGACTCAGAAGGAAGACATAATCTGGACATACACATCACAAGCCCCATTTCTTGTGCAAAGATTTGGGGGAGATGCTTATGCTCCTTTTCCTGCCTGGGTAGATTGTAGCTTCAATTAATGTAATAGGCATTGTAATTAGAAACTATTCCTACTGCTTTTAGTGCATTTCTCCCTTCTGCTCCCCTCGACTGATCTCATAGTTACCCAATTGCTGCTCTTTATTACTGCATTTTTATACACTGATCCTCTAAAATGCTGACTCTACAAACTCTCACACAGTTGGTCCTTCTTCTGTACTGTCATTCCTCCAGAGACTATCACCCAACCATGTGTCCTCAACAAAGCTCTCATAGCTATTGATCATCCTGAGGACTTCACCCTGTCTCGCTCATTCTGCTGACTGATCTCTTTGCTTTACAACTACTTGGAAATGATCAAATATAGAGACACACACAGAGAATGGCTCTATTACTCTCTTAGCCCTGTTATAATAAAAAGTACATGTTCTTAATGCACTTAACAACTGATAATTTGAGATAAATAGATAACTGACTGTGTGTTAAGTAAATGCCCAATAGGTAAAAGCAGTTCAATTTAATGTAACTAAACTCAAACACATTTTAATAACCATTATTTGGTTGAGATGCATCTACTTGCAAGAGTTCCTTGATGACAAACTCTAACTGATTTTTAAAGTATATTTATTAAGAATCAATAGCTATTTTGTAGCATTTCTCGCTCTCTCATACACTTTCTAGTCAAAGGCCCAATCCTGCTTCCATATGGTCCACGATGAACCTCCCAATGCTTGAGTCTCCTCTCACTTATACTGGTGTAAATCAGGATTAACTCCGCTGTAGTCAGTTCAGTTACACCAGTGCAAAGCTGGGGTGAATGAGGAGCCTCAGAAAGTCATTTATGTCAGTAGGAGCAGAGCCTAGAGCAGGAATGTACATTATGAAACTTGCAACTATAGAAGACTAGTTGGTTTCAGGTTTTAGTACACCCTCAGGTGCCAGGCCAATAGGTCTCTTCTGCATTCTTGCCCATCCCAACCTATGGAGGGAGCTACAGTTGAGGCAGACCCTTGGAGGCAGAGCTCCATAGAAGGGAGGGTCTTCCCTTACCTCCTGCAGACCTCAGAGATCCTCAGGGCTGGCAAATCTCACCACCTTGCTCCCAGCACTAGAAACATCGAGTTAAGGAATTTGCAAAGTGCCAGTCTTTCACCTTGGGAAATAAATGATCATTTAAGCATAACAGATAAGGTTCTAAACCTCTTGTCTATTGGCAATTAATTTAGTTTCCAAGGAAGGGTACCTTTAAGAATTGAGCTGGAAAACCAATGTTTGACTTATGCAAACAACCATTAGACTCAAATATCCCTGAAAACATATGAGTGGGGAGGAAAATAGTATCAGACTTAATGGGCACAGGAGTAGCAATCTGAATTTCTCTCAGTATCCCAGTTGTCAAAAACATCATGAGAGAGCCCACACTGACCTTTCTTTAGTACTCTCTACTGTCATTCATCTTCCCATGTCACCAGTCCCTGTTTCCTGGGGATTCTGTGCTATATCTGGCCACTGTTGGGTGACATCCGTTATGTTTTTTCCCTAGCCTATAAGCCAAGAACTGACACACATCTTAGGCATTTGCTTTGTTTGATTCCCAAGCCCCATTATGTGTGGAGTCTATGGCTTTTGTGCAGTCAGCGGAGATAGGAAAAAAGCAGTAGTGTATGAAAGATGGTAGTTTCATATTAATCAGCTCAATTAATGGATTAATGTTAAATGAGTGGTGGAAAGAGTAAAATAAGTCATAGAGAGAATGAGTTGTAATTGTCAGAATAATTTACTAGTAGGTCTCTTGCCAGTGCTTTTATACTGTATGCATTTTCAGAACTGCAAAAATCAATAGAAATTATATTTAAGAGACAATGTTTTATTTTTTCTATTTTTTTTGCCTAGATTTTTTTCTTAAAAGCATAACAGCCCAAAAATGTGTATCAGTTCGTGGATCTGTGTAATGAAGGGATTAGTAGAACTGAATTGAGTGTGTGGAGGACTGACTCAAACCCATTGAAATAATAGAAGTCTTTCCCATGATTTAAACAGCTTTGGACCAGGCCTTTAGAGGGGAAAGATGGTCTTGAAGCAGTGTTGGGTAGTTGGTAGAGCAGTGGACTGGGACTCAAGAGAGTTGGGTTCTGCCACTGACCTGTTGGGTGACTTTGAGCAAGTCACTTTGCCACTCTGCACCTCAGTTTCCCCATCTGTAAAATGGGGATAATGACATTGACCTTTGTAAAGCACTTTGAGATCTACTGGTGAAAAGTGCCATGTAGGAGCTGGGTATAATTATTACTATTCTGGTTAAGGCACTGGGATAGGAATCAAGACATCTGGATTCAGTTTGTGGCTCTGCCACAGACTCCCTGTATGACGTGGAGAAGTCACTAAGACCCAGATCCACAATGGTATTTTGTCACCAAACCCCCTAGACTTAGGTGCCCAAGTCCTGTTTTTACGCTCCACTTCGATCCATGAAACTGCCGCTCAGCTGCCCTCAAACACTGTAGGCAACTAAACTCTCTCAGCATCTCAGTTTTTGCAGTGTAAGTCTCCAATGAGTAGACACACTGCTGCCTTACTCTAGATGTCTGGGTGCCTGTCCCTCACCTAAGCCCTAGAGTTATCTGTGAACTGGGGGAAGATGCCTCATCTCACGATTTCCTTGTTTCTTAGACTGCATTGTGAGGAAAACCTGAACTCAGAGTTAATTTTTTTGGTGAGATTTTATGAGGTTTGTTGCTACATTCACCGGGAGGTCTGTAAAACGACATCCAGTGGCCAATTGATAACATTGGTATATTGGCGGATTTGCACAAAACGCAGAGCACAAAAAACACCAGCACTTAACAGAAGCACCATGTGAAGGTTGTCGTCTTGCTCATATATATATAAGAGGTGTGACGCTGCTAGACATCGCTGGGGCACGTGACTCCTAGAATTAATGATTCCCCTTGCCAGAGGCAATTAAACCTGACAGTGATCTGATTGCACCTAGGACAATGAGTGCACATGCTTTTACTTTGAGAATGGGAACAGGGCAAACTAAATTCAAACTCTGAACCCAGCCAATAAATTGGACATTGACATAATTGTTCTGAGAGTGATGGCTCCAGCAAATGCTGATGTCACAAAACAGAAAAAAAAAAGGACCACTGAGTCTGGCTCCAGTATAATACAAGCCTTAGAATTTCATTGAGTTACTCATATATGGAGCCCAATAACTTTTAATTGGCTAAAGCAGATCTTCCAGCAAGGCACCCAGGCCCAGTGAAATCAGTAGGAGTTAGGCACCTAAATACCTTTGAAGAGCTGGACCCCCGTCTTGATTTAAGGACTTTAGTAGATTGAGTGTTCGCCACTTCCCTCAGATTAAGCAGTGCAACAACCATTTTTTCGGAAGCTCCTTAATATAGCTTATCTGCCAAGGCTGCTCAAGACAATCTCCCACACCCTAGGCAACGCTTCAGTAGGTTGCCCACAATGCCACTCAAATTTGGCTCCTGTCAAATTTGAGCAAGTGGCGTTGTGACCTGGCATGCAGACTTGCAACACAATTCAGGTTTAGCCTGGCTACCCCTCTGTCCTAATGGAGGGGTGGTCAGGCCCAATCTGTCGCCATAGGCAGCTGCCCAGGAATAAACTGCCTAGCTTGCCAAGAGCTAGAGCAGTCTCTGCTTATCTGCTCCATCTCTCTGAAAGATTCAAAGCCTTAGAAATTTCAAGTCCTCCTACTCATCCTGTAGCCCTTGCTTATTTGATACTCAACCAAAACACCCTTTACAATTCAATGAGACTGTTGCCTGGGGACAGATTTCAGGATTTGGCCTTATAAAAATTATACTCATCCAACCAAGGAATTGGTCACATAAGCCACATGCTAATGTATCTATCACATGAACCAACACAACTTGACTTCTGAATACTCACAGCTAACTGGAAAAAAAAGAAACCTGCACAAAAATATTCACTGAGCAAATTTAAATAATACATTTTGATGAAATCACAATCTGCTCATGGACATCAAGTGAATAGAAATGTGTGTGGACCACCAAAAAAGACAGACAAACACGCCTCGCAAATTCAGCTCTAGCTGTAATTAGCAAAAAGCCTGAAGGTAATTTCCTTCAGAAACTTCTGATAATAGCATATTAATGAATTCTTTTTTTCCCTTCTCTCTGACATACACACCTGGGTGCAGACTCCTACTCTGAAAGTCAAGGAAGAAATCACAAATTTATCTATGTTTCAATTTAATTGCAAGAAAAACATTTATGCCGTCCAAAAAAAGAAATACAGTTATAAAAATGCGTATGCATTATAACACACACACGCACACACACAATTTATAAGGAAATAATTGACCGACCTAATTTCCTCTTTTTGGTGACAACAGATGAAATGTGAAAATGCTGCTATTGCAGTTTTCTTCTTACATAAAGAAGGTCTGTGTCCACAATGACTGTGCTCAGTCAGATCGTCAAGCCCTGTATACTGGATGAGCAACACTCACATGCCTGGCTGACATATAGATTTCTTTGATTTTCTGAAATGACAGTCGGGACAATTGCAATGGGCCTTTATGCAATGTATGAAAGTAAAAATTGCACTTAAGGAGCCCAGTGGATTCTGGGGCAGTCATTGCTATGCTAACACTGGGACAGAAGGGAGGCAGTCTCCATCTCTCCTTTTCAAGGGTAGCTGGGGACGGTCCATCCCCTGGAGAACCAGGGCAGGACTGCCCTAGCTTGTATCCATGTTTCAATGCCACATGTGGGCTACTGCAAGGCTATAGGATCATCAATGCATAAACACATCCTGGTCATGTCTTCATCAGCCCCAGCATGTCTTTAACAGGGGCAGTAAATACCTGATGGAGCTGGCTCTGTGCTACAGACCCATTAACCAAGCTACCTGGAACAAATCGGTATAGGGCAACTATATCACCCCCAAGGGTCCATTTTCATTTCAAGCCTAGAAACTGGAGCTCCAAATTAGAATGAGGTGCTAAGAACTGTCATGTAAAGACAAGGAGGCCATTTACAGTGCAACAAAACGTTTTATTGCTGCTACAAACCCCAGGAACTACGCTACATATTCTTGAGTGCTGTCTACTAGCACTTTATTGAATAACTATTTCCACATATATAAAGATCTCCATTTTTATAGAGGACTCCTGTAAGACAGCGGTCAACCTTCTGCACTTTCTGTTAATGATATCTAAACCTTAAAGCTGTGCTGGGTTCCGTATGACCTCAATACTATTCCATTTTGTTCATTTTATTACTTTCCGTGGCCTAAGAGACAGGAACGCTCAGCGGCTGAATGTGCAGAAGATGCATCAGAGAGAAAAGAAGTAGCAGCTTTTATTTAACATATGAAATACAACATTGTAAATACAAGTTTAGAAATAGACTTGTGATGCTTCAAAGTCAGCCACAGATCTGTAGCACAGGGATAATAATGGACACACCCCTTCCTCACAGAGGTCTTGTAAGGATTAATTAGTAACTTTTGCTGCCACCCTTACTCTCACTGATCAGTCCCATAATGCCACTGTAGGGTATTTTCTTTATTTTTGCGGTTTTTACTGGTTTCCCTACATCGCCATCTTGGATCCCCCTTAGTTGTTGTTGGGAATCCATGTTTGGTGCCCTTCTTCTCCACCCTTTGGTGCCTTTTTTGCTAAAGGCGGGAAAAGAGGCAGGTCACGTGACTGGTAATCTGCCTAGTAACAGGGCAGTATAAAAGTCCAGCCAGTCACACAGGGCTGCCCATCCGAGAGGCAGACAGTGACAGGTACCATACTAAGGGTTGCTGGGCTAGGGTACATACCTTCATGCAAGGATAGCCATCCATCTGCTGTCCTTTGGTTCCAGTTCACACACGCACACACAATGGCACAGGGAGGAAGGCCTGTGAAGAGAAGAACAGTTTTCAGCTTAGGTGTTCTGAGATGCCATCTTCAAGTGCCTGCTGTCACCGCCTGTATTCGGTGCTCCATCCTGCCTTGTCGGTGGGTGTCTGTGACCACGCTGCGAGACATGGTAAAGGAACATCTGTACTCTGATTATCTGTCCTGTATATAATTTTGGGTCAGGGCTTTCAGCCCATAACTGTTACAGCCAAACCTGGGTTTTGTATTTGGTCCTTTATAGTTATAATTTTGGGAGTTCTACTTTTAACTTTTGTGTTTTACCTGTTGTGTTATAAATAAAAGTGCGATTTTGTGTTAACCTTATCCCTGTAAGATTTCTTTTGGGGCTAACAACCCGATGACAGACGTGGGATAGGGAGGCAAATCTAGGCTGATTTCCTGGCCAGATTAAAAATCAGTCAACACCACAGGCAGTCCCATTGACATCAACGTTGATGCAGAGTAAGCCACTGCTCAGTGGCCCTGGTCCAAAGCCAGTTAAGTTGATGGAAAGCCTCCTATTGACTTCAGTGAGCTCTAGATTGGGCCCAGCATGAACAAGGGTGGTGGAATCAGAGCCTTAGGCTTGGTCTACACAGCACATGTGGGTTGGTATAACTACATCACTCAGGAGTGTGAACAATCCACCCCCCTGAGCGACGTGGTTATACCAAACTTAACTCCCTGTGTAGACAGCACTATGTTGTCAGGAGAGCTTCTCCTACCAACATCGCTACCGCCTCTCGCGGTGGTGGTGTTATTAAGCCGATGAGAGAGCACTCTCCCGTTGGTTTAGAGCATCTTCATGAGATGCGCTACATCGGTGCAGCTGCGCCAATATAAATTTGTAGTGTAGACTTGCCCTTAGTCTCCATGAAGTTCTCAGAACATGTAAAGTCCTAGGCAAATGGTAATGGCTTGATTCTCCATTGAGCGTCACCATATGTGGTAATTTACACCAGTGCACAGTGGGTATAAAATGCTGACGTCTTGATTTGATAGCATTTTCACACCCACTGAGCACTGCTGTACATGACTACACATGTGGTTAATCCGGCCCTAATTATTTATTATTTCATAAAAATGCCCTCCCATCTAACAGTGACCAATTCTTTGGACATTGATCTACTGCACAAAAGACCTTTTCACAAAAATATGAGATATTTAACTCATAAGATGAAACATGCCAATGTGTGTCTATTGATCCAAATATATATCACACTATAATGCACAATCATCTCTGATTGGCTCCTTCAGGGTATAGGATGGCTGTTCAAATGAAAGGCAGTAGCTCTACACTGAGAGGCCTTTGACTCCCTTGGGACTTTTGAATGTGGGTTGTAGAGCTGGTCATAAGAGCAGCCACACTGGGTCACACCAATGGCCCATCTAGCCCAGTATCCTGTCTTCTGACAATGCCAGGTGCTTCAAAGGGAATGAACAGAACAGGTCATCAGTGGATCCATCCATCAGAAATTTTCCATCAAAACATTTTTGGACAATGCCAATCCGTCAAAACTGTTCACAGGAAATGGTTGGTGTTGACAAATCTCTCAATTCAACAAATGTTTTTGGGGTAAAAAAGCTTAAAATTACCAAGATGGGACATTCTGACATTTTCAAAATGAAACGTTACATTCTTCAGACTGAAACAACTTTTCGTTTTGAAATTTTAGTTAATTCATCCTTTAAAAATGTTTAAAAAATAAAAGGACAAAACTGAAATAAAATTTTCAAATCATCAAAATGAAACCTTTTCATTGACCCAAACTGAACGTTTTTAGGGGTTTTTTTTTGATTGTCAGTTAGCAAACATTTTAGAGATTTCAACTTTTGGCCCTGTTTCAGTATGGCAAACAACTTTGAAAACTATCACAGGACCAAAAAAATTTGTTCCCCACCCAGCTCGATGGGGCTGCTTGTCTTCAGTGGGATAGAGGACTATGGGTAACTCCGCTGATATAAGATGACTGCCTGAAGCCCTCACACTACCATCCATAAAATAGTGTGATGGTATGAGTGAGGTTTGGGACCCCTTCCCTCCCCTCTTTTTCAGTGGGATGGGTGGACAACCTCCTTCATGATTGTAGCAGTAGGGGGTGTTGCTCTGAGATCTGCAGAGGATGTTGCTTCTTGCTGACGCAAACTACCTCCCAAATCTCCAACTGGGACAGTGTCATTCCATACAATCCCAATGTAGGTCTGTGTCTACTAGGCAGAAGTAGTAGGTGCATCAGAGTTCCATGGATATTGTGAGGCTTTATTGATTTATAATCTTAATTATAAGGCTGGGCTTAGCATTGCATCTTTCACTCATGCTTTTGTGTTTAAATGTTATGCATAGAGTTCAGAAAGGGGAAACCACCTTTCCTTTCCATGCCTATTTACCCTATGTTGCCATTTCCATTTGAAATTCCTTCTGATGCAAGCAAGTCAGCATGGCACAGGCACGAGCTGTATTGAATTAGTAATGGCAAGGGAATTATGGCCATATTTTTAGCACTAACTGCTTTCATGGCTGAAAATCAGACCCCTTAAGATTATTTTACCATATTTTTTAAAATTCATATTTAATTCAGGCCAAATATACACTACTAAACAGAGCTGTTATGTAGTACACGTATCAGATAAATGAAGTGTGGTTTTAGCATTACACTGACCCAGTTCCTTCATGCAATGTTTTCTAAAAGCAACCATTGAAATGTTGTCTGATCAGGAAGTGAGTCTTTGTTCCCTTGCCACTGGTGACACTTTGCATGTCATTTATTTCAAAGAGATGTGCCAAGATTGACAAAGTTGCCATTCTGAATCTTTCATAGGTGTCAAAAGGCCCTTTCTTTGCAGTTAATCCAACCGAAAAGTTTCTTGGAAAAATGGGTGTTTGCCATTTGAGGTACACAGAGTGCTTTTGACATGTCTGATAGGAAGACAGGACCTGGGATGGTAAATATTAATAAAACATAAAAACAATGCCTTATAAGTGTTTGAAGAAAAATTCTGTTTTCTCTTAATGTCGTGGGATTCAGAAAATGAGCTATTGGCAGGAAAGTGATAAAAGAAGAAAAGCCAAAAAGACAATGCCAAGAGCATGAGAAGAATTTACAAAAAGTGTGTGTGCTCTCGCTTTCTTACTGAAACTATAAAGCATTTTCCCAATGAGCGGTATAATGTTTCTTTTATATATGAAATGGGGGTGCTTGAAAAATCAAACAAAATATCCAGAAAATTTCAAATATGGTTTCATTCTGTTTATAGATATATATATTCATTCTATGAAATATTTCAAATTTGTGATCAAACTTTTTAAAGACAAAACTTGTTTGATTTTGAAAAGTCCAGCCATGGGACTGATTAGTCTGGTCAATTAAAATTGGCAACAGGAGGAAGAAATGAACACTAAAAGTAATAAATGAAAAAAGGAATGTTTTTCTAAATGAAAATTTTGAGAAAATCTAACATCTTCCTAAAAAA